>CAUYUJ010014589.1:105000-300000 GCA_963575745.1 Prorocentrum cordatum
ACTGGATGGACATGGGTCTATGCTGCCACGGACGGTGCGTGCACCAACCAAGCCATCCCACTCCTAGCACGAGCGGGCTACGGCGTCTACTACGGCATCGACCACCGCATGAACTACAGTGCACGCGTTCACGGCCTAACGCAGAACGCCCAGGTTGCGGATACCCTTGCCATCGTCCACCTGACGGCGTGTGCCGAACGGCCCGTGCACGTCTTCGTGGACAACCAGGCGGTGGTCGATGGGTTTCAAAGCATCATCGACGGACATCCAGCGCCGCAGGGCACGCACGCGGAGCTCTGGGCAAGGATTCACAGATGTGTCATGGCCAAGCCCGACATGTTTCGCGTCGAAAAAGTCGCCAGCCACCTGGGAGACCTGGGCATCGACCGTGGGCTCATCGGGCCCATCGCGGAGGAGTTCAACCGTCAGGCCGACGCCCTTGCCACAGCGGCGGCACGCACGCACAACCTCTCCGACGACATCGTTGAAGCTGCCAAAACACGACATCGCCAAGCGACCGTGCTCCACGGGGTCGCTGTCGCCATCTACGAGCGCAGACACCGTACTCTGCCGCTCCCACACCGCAGGGCTGGGTTTACAGCGGCTGAACTCAGCAAAATGGAACCAAACCCCCTGCTGTCGGACCAGGCACCACCTGCGGCTGGACCAGACATCCCGCAGAACCCTGACGAGCTCTGGGCCGAGGCACAACGGGCGATGCACGACGAACAGGAGGACGACCCGTTCGGCTTCGGCGGGGGACTAGACTTCCTGGACGACGGGCCAGCCAGCGCCAACCCTGCCCCGTCGGGCATCCGCACGACGCCCACCTCGACTCCGCCACCGAGAGCGGCACCGCACCCACATAATGACGTCGCTCACCTCCAAGACGCCGACGAGGACATTTATGACCCCCTCGGATTGGGTGACAGCATAGACGACGTCCCGCCGACACCCCACGCTGCCGACGATGCCGCTTCATCGAGTCGCCACCCGGTCACGCGGCCGACCTCTGAGTCCTCGCACGGCATCATGATTGGCCCCTCCGTGCCACCAACCCCGTCCCCCCACCAGCGCCAGCCCTGCGGGGGCGGCTTCAGCCCCCCCGCAGGGCACTGAGCCAGTCAGACCGTCGCGCCCCGTCCACGCTCCTACTGTTGCAGGCTGCGAGGCTGCGGCTCCTCCGCCCTCATGGGGCGTGGCCCCAGCGGCTTCAGCCCTGGGACCGCGCGACGCCCTCCAGTCGCCTCGCCACGGCGACGGCCGCCAGCGCACGGACCGCCGCACTGCGCTGGTCCACCACCTGGCCAGGCGCACCGATGACCTCGTCCCCGCCGCGAGGCCTGCGGCCGCGGGCACAGAGCAGCCGCCCCGCACCGACCGCGAAGCCGAGCTGTCCCAGTCTATGGCCGCTCTCCAGCAGAGGTGCGCAGCTCTCGCCGCCGACCTTGCCGCTGCCCAAGCCCGTCAAGGCCCTTTGCTCCAGCGCCTCCACCGCGCCGGTCGTGCCTTCGCCGAGCTGCTTACACCCCCGCCCGATGGTGCTGCGCCGCCACTCACCCTCCATGCTATGCTGTCATCGCTCCGCGACGCTCCGCCTGGAGCCCCGCGCTAATCTCCGCCATTCTGCCTGCCCGTGTGCACGCGTGGCCCCGCGTCCACGGTGTCAGGGCGTGGGGGCGGGGGGTGCCCCGTCCCTGCGCGCCGCGCTGCGGCCAAGCGCCCAACTGGCGGTCTGCCAAGCCGCCTAGCCACGTGTCCGCACGTCGCCTTTCTTGTTGGGGCCTTCTTCGTCACGCGGTCTGACACGTGAGATCTTCACAGTCTGTCCGCCGTCCGTAGCTTCAGACGCAATGCGCCGGGGGAGGGGGTCTCTCTGCCCGCCCTCGTATCTTAAGGCTGCACCGCCGCTAATAGTGTTTTGCGGGTTGTCGCACCGCAGTGCGCCTCGCGGACGGACCCTGGTCCGCCTACTTGTCCGGTCTCTCTCTTTTCTCTCTCTCTCTCTCTCTCTGTTTTTGTTTCTCTCTCTCTCTCTCTCTCTCCTCTCTCTCTCTCTCTCTTTCTCTCTCTCTCTCTCTCTCTCTCTCTCTCTCTCTCTCTCTCTCTCTCTCTCTCTCTCTCTCTCTCTCTCTCTCTCTCCCTCTCTCCCTCTCTCTCTAGGCCTCCGACCGTGCTGCGGGAGCTGTTCCACCAGATGCTGCTCATCAAGATACTGACGGGGCGGGCGCGCCACCGCAGGAGGGACCAGCGGTGTCGCGTGCGCAGTACATGCGCGTGCGTTGTGCCGCCGCCGCGCCTAGCCGCCGCCGCTGGTTCGCTTTTGTTTTTGTGCTCGGCAGGACGGATCGAGGAGTCGCCTCCCCCTCCTTCTGCTGCCGTCTCACTTCTCCTCCCCTCGTCCCCTACGGTGCTGGAGAGAGGAGGAATTTTCGTAACATTTTTACTGACATTTATGAACCCTCTCTAGCGCAGTGCCGACCGTGTCCCGCCTATATTTCTGGCCTGACGGCGGCTTCAGCCCCGGTCAAGCTAATCCATAGGAACGCCATGAACTCCTACTGTGGCCAAGCCTCCTACCTGGGCGAGGGTCAAGCTGACCTTCACCGTGCGGGGCGTGCAAACCCCAGCTCCACCGATGGAGACGGGCCAGGTCGCTCCATACACCTCGTCAGCCTTAACATCACCAGTCTCTCAGCGAATTGGCCAACCATCACCGCCCTTGGTGTCGACCACAACGCCGCAGTCATAGCACTGCAGGAGACCCGACATGCCAAGCCGACTAGGCAAGCCATCGCTACCAGCGCCGCCAATCCACTCCACGGAGGATACCACGCCAGTCTTGGACCTGACCTTGATCTGGCGCGAGCCCAGCGCAGAGCTGCCCACGGCGGCACAGACCACACCGTTGTGGGCAGCACTGGCGCCTCGGGAGGGGTCGCCATCCTATCTAAGGATGCCATTGTCGACTCCACTGTCGACGACAATGCGCCCTGTATCGCCGCCCTCAAGGCCAAGAAAAGATGGCACGAGGTCTTTCTCCCGCTCTGCACTCAACACCGCCGCAGGCGGCGACGAAACAACCACGGGCCCGCGGGGATCTACATAGCGAGCCTCTACGGGATTGCTGGAGGAGACAGCACAGCTCTTTTTCGGCTCGCTGACTGCGCCGCCGCTAGGGTCGGCTCAGCCCCTTACTTCATCTGCATGGACGCCAATACGAACATTGACGACAATCCACACCTTCTGCACATGTTGCAGCACGGATGGTTCAACGTTGCTGAGGGCACACCAGACCACACCATGCACACTTACGGCAATATCCCTGACTGGGACCGCGTCACCAAGTGCCCCCGCACTTCGCGCATCGACTATATCATTGCCAACCAAGCGGCGCGATCCCTTGTCACCGACTTCTGCTACCTTCGCGACTTGCCTGCGAAGTCTCGCGTTGGCCTGCAGGTCACTCTTGACCTCAGTCGCCTCGACCATACGGCCCGACGTCTTCTTGCCCCCACGCCCTATCCGCCCGACGATGGAGCTCATGAGGGGCACGAGCTGCAGGCACTAGGGACCCTCATCGCTGAGCGATATCAGGACCGCATGGAGCAGGCCGACACACGAGACGACGTGGAGCGCATGTTCGCCCTGGCTAACGAGGCCAGTCATGAGTGCCATCTCACCCGTCTGCGCGACCTGCCACCTCCACCGTCCGACCACCCAAAAAAGAAGCCCCCCACCATGCACGGGCTCACGCCCACGTTCGAAGATCGACCAGTTGTCCCCCGCGCCTTCCCCACCTACGGAGCTTCCACGATACACATGAACCGACTGCGCAAGCTCCATCGGCAACTCTGCGAGCTCCGTTTCATCGGACAGCACCATCATTTGGATTGCCGTGCCATCCCGCCGTACCTCGCGCAGCGCATCGACTGCACGTGGGCCGCGGCCCGCCTCTTATGCCACAAGCTGCGCCCCACGGTTCTCCTAGACTTCCCCGAGGCCTGGTCCCCCGACGAGCCAGTGCCGCACGGAGAGCACCTTGACGTTTTGATCCAACACCTCGACTTGGAGCTGGCGCGACGCGCGAACCGTGCCAAAGCTGAACGCATCAGGATATGGGCTGAGGGCGTCCGTGAGCCAAGCGGGCGAAAGGCGGCCATATACGCACGGGCTGCTGACAGCTCGCCCACGGCGTATCTCCGCACGCCTACCACTCCTGACGATACGCAACTCCACTGCGACACCAACGCCTTTAAACCTGACGAAGCTTGCACGGACGACAGTGACGCCGACACCGAAGCTGGCGGCTTCAGCCCCAGCGACGGTAGTTCGCCCGACACGGACAGCGACGAAGACCACACTCGTGAACCACCACCTGCGCAAGTCCCCGACATCCTCCCTGCCAACGCCATTGTTGCTAACACCAAGGACATGCTGAAGCTCATGGTCGACACCTGGGAGCCCATCTTGGGCAGGTACCGTGCACGCGCGGGACATGACGCCGAAGCCATGCCGACGTGGGCCGACTTCTACGACGAGTACCGACAGGAGCTGCCTACGCCATCACCAGCTACCCCTTTCCACCTCACCGACGACCAACTCATCCACTTCATTCGCACCCGTTCACCGCGCCGCGCGGGGGGACTGGACGGCTGGACTACTAAGGAGGCAAAGGAGCTACCCGACGACATTCTTCGCCTCTTCGCCAGCGTCCTACGAGCTATGCAACGCACTGGCACCATCCCAGAACCCCTCCTCCACGTGCCAAACCCGTGCCTCCGAAAAGGCCGAGGCGAACTCCCAACGGACCAACGACTTCTCTCGGTGCTTTCCGTTTGGATGTATGCGTGGGAAGCGCCAGCTTACCGCAGCCTCACGGACTGGCGGAAAGGATGGACCCACGCCACGAGTTTTGGCGCTGTTCCCAAAGCTACCATTGGGGACGTCAGCACTTCTCTTGCCCTGCGCATCGAACACGCCAGGGCCTTACTCCTCCCCTTAGCTGGAGCTGCCCTGGACCGACAGAAGTGTTTCGACTATCTCATCACGGACATATGCCTTAACCTTGCGCTTCACGCGGGGTGTCCCCAAGACATCGTTACTGTCCGCAGAAACTTCTACAGGCGCCACAAACGCTACATCCGCATGAACGGTGCGTACTCTAAGGAACTGGCTAGGACAAACGGCCACCTCCAGGGAAGCTCTTGGTCCCTGGACGACATTAAGCTGCTCATGTGTGTTTGGACCAAGAGACAGCATCGATACGTTCCGCGATCACTCAGCACTACCTTTGTTGACGACAGCAACTCCACTACCCACACCGCGCCCGAGTTGCAGAAATCTCTTGATGAAACCGCCAAGTTTGATCGATTTTCTGGTCAACGCATCCATCCTGGAAAAGTGGCGGGGTGGGCGCTCACTGACGAGCTTCACACCGCCGTTACCCAGCTTACTTTGGCGGAACGGCCCTTACGCGTGGTCGACTCCTTTAAGCTCGTCGGAAGTTACATCAACGCCGAGGCAGCGCCGGCTCCAGCCGCGCTTAACCTCACGGCCACCGCTGACGCCCGTGTTCGCAGGGCGACTAGTCGCCTGCCGCGCATTGGCAAGCTCCCATCACCGATGCGTATTAAGGCGCGGCACGCCCGCTCCCTTGCTGCCAGCGTCTGTACCACGGGCACTGACATTCAAGCCCCATCAGGCCCCGTCAAAACTGCCTACAACCATGCCCTTAAGGCGGCTATCCGCCCCAAGGGAAACAGGTGGGTCGAGTTTTGGACTCTCATGGCCGTGTGCGTCCCAGGACACGCCCTGGAGATTGACGCCATTATGCAGCGTGAAGTCTTCCTGTGTCTGCGGCGACAGGTCAACCGCGACGCCACTCTCTGCGGTCTCGTCAGGGATCTCCAACACCATGTCCAGACCCTTTTCGGGGGAGGACCTGTTGGACGACTTGTCCAGACGCTTCAGCAGCTCCGTTGGACCTGGCCCACATTTGGCATCATGTACGACGACTGGGGCTGTCAGATCAGTTGGCTGAACCTTCCCCAAAACGCCTTCCTTCACATGCTGCGCGCCTCACAACGCAGAGCCTTTCTGAGAAAAATCAAGCCACGGCGTCATGACCTTGGACACCTGGCTTCGGTCAGACAGGGCCTCGACCTTTTCGCCAGCACGTGGCTCGCCCGCACGAAAGGAGCAGCCAAATGCAACGCATGGCAGCTGGCGCTCCTCCTCAACTACCTGTCGGGCGGGGACCACACCCAACAGCGACGATCTCGATCAAACACGTCCGCTGACCCCAGCCCCATCTGCCGTTACTGCGACGAGGAAGAGGAAACTCAGGAGCACACTGTTCGCGACTGCAAGTGCTGGGCCCGAGAAAGAGTCCCTCTTACCACCCTCATCAGTGACGAGCAGTGGGCCCGTCTTCCACCGCGCACAAGACACTGCGGGCTCTTCGATGAAGACCCAGCCCTCCTCGACCTGCAGGCCGACCTCGCGAGGGACCCGCTACCTCAGCCCATGCCGCGGCCCCCACCTGAGGGAGATCCTGCGGCTTCAGCCCAGGACTCCTACACCACCTACCTTGACCATGACACTGGTTGGACATGGGTCTACGCTGCCACGGACGGTGCATGCACCAACCAAGCCATCCCATTGCTTGCAAGAGCGGGCTACGGCGTCTACTACGGCATTGACCACCGCATGAACTACAGTGCGCGCGTCGGCATCACACAGAACGCACAGCTTGCGGAGACCCTCGCCATTGTCCACCTCACGGCATGTGCCGAACGGCCCGTACACGTCTTCGTGGACAACCAGGCGGTGGTTGACGGTTTCCAAAGGATCATCGACGGACACTCACCACCGCATGGCACGCACGTGGAGCTCTGGGAAAAGGTCCACCGATGTGTCATGGCCAAGCCAAACATGTTCCGCGTCGAGAAAGTCGCTAGCCACCAGGGCGACACGGGCATCGACCTCGGGCTCATCGGGCCCATCGCGGAGGAGTTCAATCGTCAGGCTGACGCCCTCGCCACAGCGGCGGCACGTACTCATAACCTTCCAGACGACATCGTCGAAGCTGCCAAATCACGACATCGCCAAGCGACCGTGCTTCATGGAGTCGCTGTCGCCATCTACGAGCGTAGACATCGTACACTCCCCCTCCCACACCGCAGGGCTGGGTTCACAGCTGCGGAACTAAACAAAATGGAACCAAATCCCCTGCTGTCTGACCAGGCACCACCCGCGGCTGGACCAGACATCCCACAAGACCCCGACGAGCTCTGGGCCGAGGCCCAACGGGTGTTATTCGACGAACAGGAGGACGACCCGTTCGGCTTTGGTGGAGGCCTGGACTTCCTGGGCGACGGGCCAGCCAGCGCCAACCCTGCCCCGTCGGGTACCCGCACGGCGCCCCCGACTCCGCCATTGAGTGCGGCAGCGCACCCACATGACAACGCCGTTCCTTTTCAAGACGCTGATGAGCAGGACGATGACCTGTTCAGCTTCGGTGGGGGATCGGACGCTTTGGACGACAGACCAGCCAGCGAAAACCCCGCCCCGTCGGGAAACCTCTCGACCCCTACTGCGACTTCGTCCCCAAGAGCGTTAACGCCCACATACCATGATATCGGCCACCGCCAAGACGCCAACCATGACCTGGGCGACCCCCGAGGACTGAGTGGCATTGAGGACGCACCGCCGATACCACACGCTGCCGACCATGCCGCCCCACCGAGACGCCAACCTGCTACGCGACCGACCTCAGCGGCCTTGCACGGCATCACGACTGGTCCCACCGCGCAAACCACTCCGCCACCCCACCGCCAGCAGCCCGCGGGGGCGGCTTCAGCCCCCCCGCAGGGTACTAAACCAGACAGGCCCTCCTGCCCCATCCACGCTTCCTTCGTTGCTGAGCGAGAGGAAGCGGCTCCCCTGACCTCTCGGGGCGCGGCCCTAGCGGCTCCAGCCCTGGGGTCGCGCCGGCCCCTCCAATCACCCTCCAAGGGTGACGGACGTCAGCGTACAGGGTCCCGCACTACGCTAGTCCACCATTTGGACAGGCGTACCGAGGACCCCGCCTCTGTCTCGAGGCCCTCGGCTGCTGGTACTGAGCAGCCACCCCTCACCGACCGTGAAACCGAGCTGTCACAGGCTATGGCTGCCCTCCAGCAGAGGTGCTTAGCTCTCGCCGCGGACCTCGCCGCCGCCCAAGCTCGTCAAGGCCCTCTACTCCAGCGCCTCCACAGTGCTGGGCGAGCCTTCGCCGAGCTGCTCACGGCCTCGCCCGATGGTGCCGTGCCGTCACTCAACATCCAAGCTATGTTGTCATCGTTCCGCGGCGCTCCACCCGGTGCCCCGCGCTAATCTCCTCCTCTCTGCCTGCCCGTGTGTACGTGTGGCTCCGCGTCCACGGTGTCAGGGCGTGGGGGCGGGGGGTGCCCCGTCACTGCGCGCCGCTTAGCGGCCAAGCGCCCAACAGGCGGTCCGCCAAGCCGCCTAGCCACGTGCCAGCACGTCGCCTTTCTTGTTGGGGCCTTTTTCCTCACGCGGTCTGACAGGTGAGATCTTCATCGTCTGTCCGCCGTCTGTAGCGTCTGTCGCACTGCGCCGGGGGAGGGTTTTTTTTGTTGCCCGCCCTCGTATCTAAAGGCTGCACCGCCGCAAATAGTGCATGCGAGTTGTCGCACCGCAGTGCGCCTCGCGGACGGACCCTGGTCCGCCTACTTGTCCGATCTCTCCCTCTCTCTCTCTCTCTCTCTCTCTCTCTCACGCACTCACCATCGTCGCCATCGTCATCGCCATCAACCACCATCATCTTCATCACACGCACACACGCATCAGCATTACCATCATCATCGCCATGAACCACCATCTCCGTCATCACTACTCATCACCATAATCGTTCATCATTACTCATCATCAGAATCTTCATCATCATCATCGTCACCATCATCACCACTACTCGACCACCCACTCGCTCACTCAATTCCTCACTCATCCTCAGTCGGCTTCGGAGGCAGTGGTCCTCCGACGGTAGGACCGCCGCCACTCTCAACATCCTCGCCGCCATCTCCATCATAATCTCTCGGCCGCCCACTCAGTGGCCATCATGATGATCATCATCATCATCATCACTCACTCATCACGCACTCATCATCATCGTCATCATCATCATTCACTCACTGATCAATTTGTCATCGCTCACTCCCTGGCATGATTGGAGGTAGTATCAGGCGGGGGTCTCGTCTGCGAGTGAGTTGCAAAGAAAGTCTCGGGCGGGGGCCCCTCCCTATGGGGCCCGCGCTTCATTTTTCTAATCCGAGGCGGGTCATTCGAAACGTGTAACTGTCGTCACTTTTGGGCCCTTGTGGCGAGAATCTGGAGGCAGTATCCGGCGGGGGCCTCGTCTGTGAGTGAATTGTGAAGAATTCTCAGGCGGCCCCCCCCCTATGGGGCCCGCGCCTTGCGCTTCTCATCCGAGACGGGTCATTCGAAACGTGCATCTGTCATCACTTTTGGGCCCCTGTGGCGAAAATCTTGAGGTAGTATCAGGCGGGGGCCTCTTCTGCTAGTGAATTGCGAGGAAGTCCCAGGCGGGAACCCCTCCCCGGCGAGTCTCCCGGCGGTGCGAATTGCTCCCCGGCGAGTCTCTCCGGCGAGTCTCCCCGGCGAGTTTTGGCTCAAGCTCTACGAGTCTCCCGGCGGTAACCAAGGTTGAGGAAGCGGAGATTACCTCCCGCTCTCCCTCGGCCTTGGCCCGTCGGGGGCTCCTCGAGCTGCATCGTGCTTTCAGGCAGCCTGCCCCTGGCCCGCCGCGCGGGGGCGCGTGGCGATCGGGCCACTTCGGCGACTTCGGCGAGTCCGAGGTAAGCAGGCCGCCTGCCTTTGTTTGTATTTGTTTGTGTGCATTGTTGCGGCATTTTGCCGCGTCGAGCTGGGCGGGACGAGCCAGAGTCAATCGATCGATCTGGACCGCTGGGGAGCCAACTTCGGACACTGGGAGTGGGAGTATCTTGCCAGACAGGTTGGTAACGCTTGTCACGACGATGAAGATTCTCTAGTTGACATACCATCTGGACCACCTGATCTCTCTCCCACTTTACCTCACAATCCTGTTGCCCCATATAACTTTCATCAGTTAAGTGCGCATCTCAAACGTACTCGAGAAGATCGATCGTTCTGTGCGAAGTGGAATATCCCTCGTAACATCTCAGACGGCAAGATGGCTGCCTCATCAGCTGCTGCGGTCCCCGAGGTTTTCGCCATGGACGCCACTGATATGCCCGTTCCAGGAGCCAAGGAGGAGGAGGTCCCAGAGGGAAAACGTGTCAAAGTTCAGACGGTTGAAGGCCTCGAGGAGGCCATGACTAAGGGGATGGACAAGATCACGACGCTTGTTGCATCTCTGGGAGGTAAGATGACTGAGGGCTTCCAATCAACTCATCGGAGCATCGCGGACCTAGGCGCCCAACTCAATGCTCGTGTTGATTCGGTGGAGAAAAATGTACAGCAGGCGATGACGGACCTTGATGTTATCACTAAGAAGGTGGAGGATCAGAGGCTCCAGATTATTCAGCTCCAGCAGACTCCGGCAGGTGGGGCCCCCAGAGCAGGCACTTCTACGACAGCGTCCTCGGGGGAAACTCAGCAGTCCATGCAGAACTTCACTCCATCATTTGTCGAGCTCAAGGGATGGGTGGCGGACTGGCGGGATGCAGAGAAGCGTCAGGAGGAGATGTTATCACAGCAGGCGTTGAACTCACTACTGAATGAGGTCCTGGCTGGAGAATGGTTCAGCGGTGTGAAGGAGCTTCTGGACCTGAACCAATCCAAGAGCTTCAACACAGGTCGAGAGGCATGGGGTTATTCGCGTGCTCGGCTCTATTTCCAGAATGGGGTTACCAGTGACCAGCTGTGGGATCTCCGTCGTCGACTCGTCGCCGCGATCGCCGACAACAAACTCCAGCACGCTCCCAGGGTCCTCAAGGTCCACGTGGAGGCCCCCCCCCCTGGAAGAAGCCCCATCTGGATGCCGCTGGGATCTTTCAGGCAAAGTTCAAGAGTTTCAAGAAGCATCATTCAAATCTCAGGGCTGAGACGGGACCACCGATTACGTTCATGTGGGGCTCCAGTGACCACTTACCACCTCCAGGGAAGATTGTGGCCAAGTTCTCTCTGCAGAATGGCTGGGAGATTACTCGTGCAATGAATCAGCTTGAGCCAGGGATCAACATTGATGAGTTGCGAGCGAGGATTTCCAGTACGAACTAGAGGTGCCACGACACCATTGCGTCATGGAATGTGCGTCGGGCAGGTGCAGAGAACGGCCATGACATAATTAATTCACTACGTCGCTTAGATGTGGGACTCGCGGGGTTGTGCGAGTGTCAGTTCCTTTCAGTTCGTGATCTCAGCATGCGAGGTTACACAATTTTTCGGAGTACTTGTCGGAAGGCTGCGGTGATCATGTCTAAGTCTTGGAGAGACTCGCTCAGAGCCACATATCGTGGCAAAGGTTTTGTCATTTGTAGTTATTCTAGTGTTACGGTTATTGTTGCATATATGCCACATGAGAGTATCAATACCCTTACGGAAGAACAGTATGAGCATGATGTGTATGAGCAGATATTGTTTGATATATCCCAAGTGCTTCGCACACATAGGTCTAAGTTCCCGAAGCAGCCGCAGGACCTGGTCTTCTTGACAGATGCTAACGTCGAACTCGAGCCAGATTCGGAGGTCAACGGCTTCAGAGTTACTGGATCAGGGCTTCTGGAGGCGTCTGGGATTGCTGGGGATTCTACGGAGATTGATACTGGGATGGAGGAAGGAGCGGATGACGGCAACCCGTATATGACTCAAACAAAACGTGGTGCACGTAAAACAAGACCTCATAGGGTTGTCTCGGGCTTCGAAATTCGACGGGCGTCTAGGCTGCAATCTATGAGGAGGGCCCTACTGGACTTCTGCGGGCTCTGGGGCATCAGGATGGAGAACGCATTTGGGCAGAGGAGGGTCACTTTCAAATCAAGTGCGGGGGTGGAGAAGGCACTCGACTATGTTGGTGTCAGCCGTCGTTTACACAGGCAGGAGATCACTGTAGGCTGGGCGCTGCCTGCGGAAATCGGCCACGCCTGGACGGAGCACCCATGCAGCAGATGCGAGCGTGCGCTGTCTGACCACGCTTGCATAGTTGTTCGCCTGTCTTGTGCGCCGTCTGCGAAGAGACGGACCCAGC
The DNA here is from genome assembly GCA_963575745.1 of Prorocentrum cordatum. NCBI lineage: Eukaryota > Dinophyceae > Prorocentrales > Prorocentraceae > Prorocentrum > Prorocentrum cordatum. Next base: position 117,254 of record CAUYUJ010014589.1, read on the forward strand.
CTGCTCGAAAATTCATCCACTTGCAGCCGGTGTCGCAGCTTGAGTTTGCGAAGAACATGGACGATCGGGGCAGTCGTTACCGTGCTTTGTGCCAGGAAAATGCTGACCCAGAGGACCGCCAGGAGATGTTGGATATGCTGGGACCTGACCTCATAAAGGCCGCCGAGGAGACCCCCCAGAAAGATATCAATCCCAGGAATAATGTGCCAAAGAAATCCGAGATCCACTGGGCCGCCCAGGAAAGTAAACGCGAAGCGCTTCGTCGCGGGGATAGAGAGGAGGCCAAACGGTGCTCAAAGATAGTGAGGAGAGAAAGAAGGAGGCTGGAGGCAAGAGTACAGAGGTGGAGGACGGAAATGAACACGAGGAGGAGGAGGAGGGCCAAGACGGAGACGTTGATCCTTGCCAACGGGATGGAGTCTCAGAACCGCGAGGAGTGGGGGGACGAGATATTGGGGCACATGAAGTCTAAGGTGGAGGACCCCGAGGCCAGAGAGGTGACCCTGCGTGAGCTTCAGTCGCTGCGTGGTCTATGTTCGGGAAGCGGATCCTCAGAGGTGTTCTCGATGTCGCTCCTGCTGCGGGCGAGGGCGAAGCTGTCCACGGGAAAGGCCCCAGGTCCCGACAACGTGACTGTCACGATGTTGAAACAGCTCTCGTGGGCATCTGTGCGACGTGTTCTGGTGAGCTTCCAAGGTGTGTATTCCCGCAGGTTATGTTGCCCCGACAGTTGGCGTCAACTAGCTGCCACGCTCATGCCTAAAGAAATGGACATACAACATTTGACAGATACACGTGTGCTATGTCTACAGTCGTGTCTTATGAAATGGTACATGACATGTATTGTGATGATGATTGAGAAGAGGATTGAGGAGCACCGACACTATGTATGCCTGTACGGATTCAGATCGGGACGTAAAACATCGGAAATCACCAGCGTTGCCAAGAGGCTCAGCCAGCACTCCGCTGTCTGGGGCAAAGGAGACAGTTTGTGGCTTGCCAACCTTGATATTTTACAAGCTTTCGATAATGTCACTCCGTGCCTCGCCATGCGCTGTCTTCGTGCTCTTGACATACCTGCTGATCTCATTGTGGCGTTGATTGAACCCATGATGGATAATCAGTGCGTGGCCAGCTTCGAGGGCATCGAGGCATCGTCAGCGGTCTATTGGGACAAATCTATTCGAACGGGAGGAGTATAGGGACCGATGATTTTTCTTGCAGTTTCTATTGTACTCTGGAGAGATGTGATCGACAGATGGAGGCAGGAAACGCAGTACGGTATCAAATTGGAAAATGATGAGCGCATGTTCAACGGTGAGCGTATGACCCACAGTTTCTGGGCAGATAATCTTCTGTTGTATGCGAAGACCCGCACTGACCTCGAGTTGATGGTGCGTGACATGAGTATCCCGCTGATGAATGCAGGAATGACCTGGAAGCCGAAATCTTTGATGTATATTTACTTTGGTGCGCCGCCTGGCATCCCGCCGTCCCCCGAGCAGGATATCCGTGTGCTGGTGCCGTCTAGTGACGCTGCTCTTGGGACCCGAGAAGTGGTCCTACCGCGTGTTCAGTCGTTTGAGATCCTGGGAGCCACTCTGGAGGAGACCTGGAAGGACCACTCGGACTCAGAGGCCATGCTCCAGAAAGCCCAGAAGATGTTCTTTGGGGAAATCGCGTATTATCGCTGCTCTGGGATTGACTTGGCTGAAAGATTTACTCGCTATCAAGCTAAAGTGATTGCTGCATTATTATTCAACTGCGAGGGCAGAACGCCCGACTATTCTACCATTGCTGCTGTTCACTATTTTGAAGGCAGATGTCTAGCGATAATGTCAGGTCTACGCAAGCGGAGAACTGAAGGCTGGTCTGAGTTTCAACGTAGGCGATACAAAGCGGGACGACAGAGTTTTGTTGAGCTTGGATTCCGAAGTGCGGTGCAGATATGGATATTTCGCTGTTGGGATTGGGCTAAGGATGTCTCAGTTGCTGCAAGTATTCGTATGAGGAGATACACAACACACACAGAGGAGGAGGAGGGAGAGACGGTACCAAATCGGCGTCAGAGGAAAACTCGGGCGATGGCGGCGGCGGCGGCTTCTCATGCATATCATGTATCTCAGATATCCCAGATGTCGAGTGGCTGTCGTCGGCGGACACCGGATGATCAGCCTGCCATACCTGAGGAGTCGGACATGTCACGTGAATGGATGATATCTAGGCTGGCCATGCTACATGGAAGGGGGAAGTGGACGGAACATCGTGACACATGTATTCTAGCATTGCCTGCAAAATATAGGAAGCAACTCGCACGCATGAGCATGGGCGGCCCTCCCCGTGGACATACTGTGTGGGGCTGGTGTTTGTGCGATCTCTTTGGTTGCGAGTGGTGCCTCTCGTTCGACAGCTCCGCTGGGTCCCGAGAGAAATATTGCAAGCATTTGCTGACTGTGATTGGCATGCAACACTTGTTCGACTTGTTTGTTTTACCCAGGCCACCTGGTGTGAGGCACGTGAAGGCGGAGGAGGAGGAGGAGAGACAGATGAATGAGAGGATGAGCAAACGTATTGCCGCTAATTATGAGAATGAAACGGAGTGGAGGTGTGAGAATATTGAGCGTCTTGGGATGGAGATCTTGGGAGATAGTAAGACGGTTGTAAACTGGATGTGTGGTGAGTGGCAGATTCGCAACAAGCAGTATGTACGACTGGTGGGAACACTACAAAATACGGTATCGATGCTGTCTGGATGGGGACTGACCTCACCTGCATCGGGACAGAATCTGTATAAGCATTTCTTTCGTGAGGGTAATGAGCGTGCGGATAGATTGTCGTGGGAGGCCAGAGGTGGCCAAACTATTACTCGCTGGTTTGCATATGATAAGTTCCTCAGTACTCGTAAGACTGCTCTCCGTGGTGCATTCGATGGGGGTGTCAGTAATGAAGGATGTGGAGGTGGGTGGTGGCTTCAGATTGGCGTTGTAGGTAGGGGTTCCAGCGTGCAGGTTGATTGTCCCATCTCCTCCTCCTCCTCCTCCTCCTCCTCTTCTTCCTGCACCAGCTCGCACAGCTTCCATTGGCACGATGTGGCCGAGGAGGCGATGAGCTTGCCTCCTGGTAGCACAGGAACCTGCTGTGAACTAACTGCCTGCGCTGCCCTGACGAGAGCTGCTGCTAAGGTGGCGTGCGCTCTGCTGCGACCTACCTAAGATGGTGGGGGGCTCAGTTGCACTGCTCCGCCGATTCGGATTCGGATTCTAGTGGCGGACCGCAAACCGCAAAAAAAAAACCCTCCCCATGGGGCCCGCGCTTCATGTTTTCTTATCCGAGGCGGGTCATTCGAAACGTGTAACTGTCGTCACTCTTGGGCCCCTGTGGCGAGAATCTGGAGGTATTATCAAGCGGGAGCTTCGTGTGTGAGTGAATTGCGACGAAGTCTCAGGCGGGGGAGCCTTTCCTTGCGTCAGTTCCTGCACCCACCAGGTAACAAAACCGAAGTTCCGACAACATATTTTTGAATTTGTTTGAAAGTTTTTTTGGTGGCGCCGGAGGGTGGCGCTATCGCGCGCCCGTCCCAACTTGGACAATGGTGCCAACCGCCGCCCATGAATCGCGCGAGTGCATGTATTGCCATCACTTAAGCTGTTTCAGCGTTGTCACAACGCGCGCATCAGATCTTGCCCCCCAAGGCCCAACCACACATATTCAATGCGCGCGTCGCAAAAATAGCACATATCATGCGCGCAAAAAGCGGCGCTCCGCAGTGCGCCGCGACGTGGGCCGCTGCATTGCGCAACGTTGCGCGGCGCGTTTCCGCTACGGCACGTGGGCGCCCACGGCGTGAACCCCGCGGCCGTGTCGCAGGCGCCTGGAGGACACCCAACCCTCGCGATTTTTGTGCCTGCTCGCAAATCGCGCCGTCGACGGATTTTCGCATCGTCCAATCCTACCCCCGGCCTTTGCGATCCCTGTGCCCGGTCACGGATCGTGCCGCTTGGCGAATCTTAACATCTTAGCACTGTTAAAGCTTATTCCCAACCGTCGCGATATCTGTGCCCGCGCGCAGGTCGTGCCCCGTGGCGTATCTGAACATTGCACTTGCCCCCAACCCTCGCGCCCCTGTGCCCGCGCGCGGATCGGGGCGGGGGCAGAGCGGGGGGGGGGGCGCAGGGGGGCGAGCCGGAGGAATGGGGGGAAGGGAGTAGATTCCTTCAGCTCCATTTTGGGGCGGCGTTAACGGGGGGGGGGGGGGGGGGGGGCCAAAGTTGAGCGCGCTTGCTGGCGAGAGATCGTTTTTTTTGTCTCTCGGAAGGCGGCCTGCGCATGTAAAATGTCCCCCGTGAGTTTCGCCCGTGCGGCAGTTTGAAAACGCCTTGATGTCGCTTCGGGTTGGCTTTGTGTGTGACTGAAGCGGTTGGGGCGCGGGCGCATGTTTATCGGCGTTTCTTTTTCTACGTCTGGACACGCCATTGCGATTGTGCGCTTTGGAACGAGATCGGCGGGATCGACGTCTTCTTTGCCCTGGGTCAAGGGGCAGATGTTCTCGGAATGCCCGAGTTTGGGAGCGGTTCTGGGGGCCCTCCCCCAATTTGTTTTTCGCCGGCGTCGCCTCTCTCAACCACTTTGTGGTGTTAGGTCCTCGTTTCGAAGAGAGTGCCCCGCGTTCCTTCCTCCCCACCTCCTCGCCCCCTTTTCCCTCTCCCCTTTTCCACCGTGCGCCTCCCGCGCACAGGACAACGTTTGGCTCTGTAGGGAGCTCCGCCGAAGACCCCAGTGGCTGCACTCGTTTGCGGCCCCCCCACCTGGCACTGCGCTTCGCGGCGCCATAGGGGTTTCTACCGAGAGCCCCAACGGCTGCAGTAGCATGGGCAGGCCGGCGCTTCGTAGCCCGGGAGCTCCACCTAGAGCCCGAGCAGCTGCGCTCGCATGCGACCCCCTCCGCCCAGGATCGTATTTCGTGGCCCCGTCGGGAGCTCCACCGGTGGCTGCATTCGCGGGCGCGTCCCCACCCACGACCGCACTTCGTGGCCCCATGGGGAGCCCCACCGAAGGCCCTGGTGGCTGCATTTGCATGCGGTTCCACCACCCAGGACAGCGCCACGTGGCCCCATATATGGGTTCCACCGAAGGCTCCGGTGGCTGCACTACCATTCGGACGTCCGACCCAGGACAGCGCTTCGTGGCCCCATGGGGAGCCCCGCAGAAGGCCCCTGTTGCTGCACTCGAATGCGTTCCAGCACTCACGCCAGTGCTTCGTGGCCTCATCGGGAGTTCCGCCGACGGCCCATGTGGCCGGACATGCATGCGGTTCCCTCCGCCCACGACAGCGATTCGTGGCCCCGTCGGGAGCTCCGACGAGGCCCCAGTGGCTGCACTCGCATGCGGTTCCCTCCGCCCAGGATCGCGCTTCTCGGCTCAATCGGAAATTCCATCGAAGGCCAAGTGGCTGCACTCGCATGCGGTCCCCCAAACCAGGACCAAGTTGTTCGGCTCAAGCGGAGATTCCACCGAAGGCCATGGTGGCTATACTCGGATGCGGTCCCCCCCACCCAGGACAGCGTTTCGTGGCCGCGTAGGGAGCTCCACCCAAGGCCCCAATGGCTGCACTCGTATGCGGTTCCCCTGCCCAGGGCCGCGTTTCTCGGCTCTATCGGGAGCTCCACCGAAGGCCCCGGTGGTTGCACTCGCATGCGGTTCCCCCACCCAGGACAGCGCTCCGTGGACCCGTATGGAGCTCCATCGAAGGTGAAATATTCATACTTGCGGAGCCCACAAGCCCACAACTGCATATGATGAGGGCCATCTCCAGGCAAATTTGCGAGGAATCGTAGCCGCGAGAGCGTGGACCTGATGTACTTCCACGGAGGATCCTTGTTGCGGGAGTGAACATGTGTTGTTCTTCACTGGGGAAGCGGGGCCCGATGCATGCGGCGCTCTGCGGCGAGAGGGGCGGGGGCAGCCCCTGCAAAGACTTGCAGAAACCCTGCCAGGCAGCCCTTGGCATTTTAGCGCGCTCCTAACGAGCACAAGGCCCTGTGGCATGTGCATCCTCCAACGTTTGCCCTCGTTTGGGAAATATGTTTTGGCTCCAGTTGCCATGGTCCAGGCCATCGGGTCCTCGCCGTCTGCTTCTCCTGCCGCCCATCCTTCTGCTGCTTTCCTCATGCTCCCGAATCGCATTGCCATCAAACCCTTTCGAAAACTTCCATTGGACATCGCAAACGGTCTCAATTGTCCTCAACTGGACCGCCTTCCTCGTCTCAATTTCTCTTAATCCACGGCTTGAACGGAGAATTATATCTAAATTTCTCTCAAACGATCTCAATTTCTCTCAATCCGTCTCAATGTTTCTCAATTCGCCTCAAAACGAGAGTTCCATAGTATACGCTGGCGTGTTGGGGCCCCGCTCTCCTCTCAAAATATCTTGTTGGGAATGCCGCGCAGTCCCAAGCCAGTTCAGATTTTCCTGCCTGCTATTCCAATTAATCGGGAATAGGGTTCCCATGGATCTCATCGTGCTCCTCATGCTCCTCCTCACCCCTCACTTACCACCCCAGCTAGCTTCTCCTCATCCTGATCCTCCTCCTGCTCCCCCCTGCTGACCGCTCGTGTTACTCCGCCGAATGCCCCAGCGGCTGCACGCGCATGCAGTTCCCCCACCCAGGACAGCGCTTTGTGTCCCTATCGGATGTGCCACCGAAGGCCCCAGTGACTGCCCTCGCATGCGGTCCCCTAGCCCCGGACAGCGTTTCGTGGCCCCGTAGGGAGCTCCACCAGAGGCTCCAGTGGCTGCACTCGCATGCGGTTCCTCCGCCCAGGACAGCGTTTCGTGGCCGGGAGCTCCACCGAAGACCTTGGTGGCTGCACTCGCATGCGGTTCCCCTGCCCAGGACCGCGTTTTTCGGCTCAATCGGGAGGTCCACCGAAGGCCCCAATGGCTGCACTCGCAGACGGTTCTCCCACCCAGGACAGCGTTTCGTGGACCCATGGGGAGCTCCATCGAAGACGAGTTTCAACATTGCGGAACCCACACCTTCATATGGTTGGATCCATTGCCAGGCTAATTTTCCAAGTTCCCGTTGCGAAAAAAACATGATGTGCGCCGCCTGCAATCCCGTCACGGCCATTGGGAGGAGAGGGCGCGAGAGGGAGGGTGGCACAAACAAGGATTGAGGAGGAGCAGGGGGGGGAGGAGCAGGAGGAGGAAGGGCAGTAGGATGAGTAAGAAACTCCGTACGGGGCCACGAAACGCTGTCCCCGGCGGGGGACCCACATGCGAGTGCAGCCACTGGGGCCTTCGGTGGAACTCCCGATGAGGCCACGAAACGTTGTCTTGAGAAGGGGGGCCGCATGCGAGTGCAGCCACCGGGGCCTTCGGTGGAGCTCCCTAGGGGGCCGCGTAGCGCTGCCCTGGGTGGGGAGAACTGCATGCGAGTGCAGCCACTGGGGCCTTTGGTGGAGACCTCTACAGAGCCACGGAACGCTTGCCTGAGTGGGGGAACAGCACGCGAGTGCAGCCACTGCGGATTTCGGCGGGGCTCCCGACGGGGCCACGAAACGCGCGGGGGAACCGCACGCGAGTGCAGCCACCAGGGTCCTAGGTGGAGCTCCCGACGGGGTCACGTAGCGCTGTCCTGGGTGGAGGAACCGCATGCGAGTGAAGCCACTGGAGCCTTCGGTGGGGCTCCCTACGGGGCCACGTAGCGCTGTCCTGAGTGGGGGAATCCATGTCAGTGCAGCCATTGGGGCTTTCGATGGGAACCTCTTTGGAGACGCGAAGCGCAGTCTTGGATAGGGGAACCGCATGCGAGTGCAGCCGATGGGGCTTTCGTTGAGCCCCCATGGGGCCCCGAAGCGTTCTTCTGGGCGCGGGAGGCGCATGGTGGAGGAGGGAGGAGGGAGGAGGGAGGAGGGGGACAAGGAGGAAAGGAGGAAGGAGCGCCGGGCACCCTCTCCTCAAAACGAAGGCCTAACACCACAGGATGGTTGGGAGAAGCGAGCGCGCACATTCGCATAGCGAGACCCTATGCCCACTGCGGCCTCGAGCGTTCTTCGGGGCGTGATCCACCCAGAACAACCGCTCCGCTTTCGCATGCGCACAGTGAGACACCACTTCAGCACTCTTCTTGAGCGCTCGCTCTGGCAGGGAGTTCACCAGGGCACCGCCCGCGTGGCCCATGGCATCTGAAATGCCGCGCCCGCCTTCGCCTCACCAGTGTCAGCAGCGCGGTTCCTCTTGCTTGCAGGCCCCGCGGCGCTTTGGTCTTGCTGGCGAGTCGGTCTGTGGACTATTCCGAAGAAAGGGCCGATTTGGCCGCTGGCAGCGTTTCAATGGTTTGATGTCACGAAGCGTCTGTGCCGCAATGTGTTACAATGGCGCGCGGTTGCGCCAGGATGTTGTTCCGAACTGCCCACTCCGCGGCTCCGCTGTGCCAACTTGGTTTTGCGTGGCGCCCTTCCCGATGGGAGATTCCACTGTTGTTGCGCATCGTTGCGCAAGTTTAGCGAGTTTGGTTGTGTTTTGAGCGGCCTTGTGCTGTCTCAGCGGCGGTTTGGTTGCCCCCCCCGCTTCCACCACCCCCAAGTGGAGCTGCATGATAGATGATAACGACGGGGATTGAACAGGCGGGCATGGGAGAACGCAAGGGCGACGAGGGGAGGAAAGATGAGAGGGGGGAGGGAGGATGAGAGGGGGAACGGGGAGTAAGAGGAGGAGGTGGGGGAGAAGCATGATGGGGGAGGGAACGAGGGGGAGGTGGAGGATCACGAGGGGGGGGTTGAGGTTGTAGGCCGCGTCTACCTCCTCTGGGGTCATCCAGGCCATCCTGCGGTGATTCTCGCTGCCCGTCGGGGTGCGCCGAGCGTTCTGCGCCCTGCAAAGGCGAGGGCGCGAACGCCATTTCCATCTCTTTTGTCTTGGCAGTCTGACGGGGTCCAGGGGGCCCTTGCGTTGACCGTGTTCATCTTGTTTGCGGGCGCCAGCGCTGTTTTCAAACAGTTCGGGGCACTATTGGAGCCCTTGGGCGATCGCATCGTGCTTTCGACCTTCGCACGTGGTCATGTTTAGCCATGTCGGCCGTCTGTGGGAGCCCTGTGAAAAAGAGCCGGGCGAATAACATTGGAAAGGGTCAAACGTTCGATTTGTTTCGATTTGTTTCCGAACGTGGCGCCGTTGCAATTCTGATCCTTTTTTCCCCGACCTTGAGGGGGGTTTTCCGTTTTGTGCCCCCCTGGACGCCATCCCGGCCGCGGGGGGAACGTCGGCGGAAGCGGGCGGAAGACGGCGGAAAACGGCCTCATTTCGGCAGACACGCTTCCGCGCGGCACGGGCGGCGCCAAGATGGTCGGCAATGCGTTCCGAGAGGGCCGCGAGTCGCCATCGGGTCGATCCAGGCCGTCCAAGATCGCGCCCGGCTGGCCCGGGGAACTTCCAGGACGCTTCGGGGGGCTTCCGAGAGGCCCCCCCGGAGAGCCCCCAGTGTCAAAATGCATGGGTGTCTTGGGTTTTTGTTGGTTTTTCTGGTTGTCGCGTCTTCGGCTTGCCGACGCACCAAGACAACCCAAGAGGGCCCAATAACCGGCCAAAGACGGCTTCAGAGGCCCCCAAGAAGGCGCCCAGACAGTCCAAAACGCCCTCACGACGGCCCAGAACCTCCTCGCGACGACCTCCGAAGGCTCCAGGAACGGCTCAAAAAACTTCCAGAGTAAAGGCAGCAACCGGCATTTCAAGCTCAGCGCCCCCCCAAAAAACCCGGAGGCCCCACGCGGCCTCCAGCAGGCCCCAAACATCGCGCCCAGACGGCCCAGGGAGCTCCCAGGACGCTTCGGGGGGCCTCCGAGAGGCCCTCCAAGAAAACCCCAAATGTCAAAATGTATTTGCTTGTCGTTGGGTTTTTGGAAGTTTCTCGGGTTTCCACGCGTTCGGCTCGCCGACGCTCCAAAATAGCCTTGAAGGACCCAGGGGCCGCCCCTAAGACGGCCCAGGAGACGTCCAAGAGAGCGCCCAGACAGTCCAACACGCTCTCAAGACGGCCCCAGACGCCTCCAAGACGGCCTCCGAAGGCTCCAGGAACGCCCCCAGAAAACTTCTAGAAGAAAGGCAGGAACCTACACGTCAAGCTCGCCGCACAAAAGGACCCCCGGAGGCCCCGCAAGGCCCCCAGGAGGCCCCTTAACGTCGCGCCCAGACGGCCTTCGGCGCACCTAGGACGCCTCGGGAGGCCTCCGGGAGGCCCTCCCAGAAAGCCCCACGTGTCAATTTTTGCTGGTTTTTGCTGGTTTTCAATATGTATTTCGGGCATCCGGGGCGGCGCAAGAGGTCCCAAAAACCGCCCCAAGACGGCCTGAGAGGCCCCCAAGAGAGCGCCCGGACCAGTCCACCGCGTTCTCGAGACGGCCCAAGAGGCCACCAAGACGGCCTCCGAAAATTTCAGGAATGCTTGAGAAAACTCCAGAGAGGCGGCAGGGGCCAAACTTTGGAGTCCCCGGCCCAAGAGAGACCCAGGAGGCCCCAACCGGCCCCCAGGAGACCCCCGAGAGGCTTCCAAGAGGCCCCAACGAGCTTGGAACAGGCCTCCGGGAAGCCCCCAGCCGTCCCCAACATGGCCCCAAGACTGCCCTAGAGGGCCCCAAGATGGTTGGAGACGCAGCCAAACGGACAACACAGGAACCAGCGTTCATCCCACGAGCAGGAGGCCCCCAGATACCTCCAAGAGGGCCCCAACACGGCTCCAGAGGATCCCAGGATGCGTGGAGACACCCCGACACAGCGTCACCACTTAACCGACAACACGGGAACCAACGTCAGGTGCCTTCGAGGCATCTCACCTGCAACGCACGCACATATCAAACTTAGTGGCCCGCATGCACGCTTTTCTTTGCAGTTCACTTGCGCGCAAGCCACGCGTCCCCCCACAGTGGCTCGCATGCTCACGTGCTAAGCCCACATCGCAGTAGCCCCCATTTGTCCTCCAAGGTCGGGTTCCGCGGTAATGTCAGGCTAGCGTGATGAATAGGGTTGTTTTCCGTGCTTCCGTCGACCAACAACTTTGGCCGCCACCCTCGTTGGCATCGAGATGTTTGGTCACATCGGCCTTTTGGGTTCTCTTTGGCCCTTGGTGCCCTCTTGGGGCGCTCTTGGGCGCCTCAGTGGGCGGTCTTGGGTTTTTTTCTCGGGCCTGCGAGATTTCGTTGGGTTCTCTTGGAGTCTGTTTGCTCCTCCCGTTCCTCCGTTCCTTTTCTTGCTCCTCCTGCGCCGTGCGCGTGCGCTCCCCCTGCCCCTCGTCGCCGTCCGCATCCCCCCCCCCCGCCCTGCGCTGGGGGCGTTGCCGTTGCCCGCAAGGGGCCGACGACAAAAAGAAAACAGGCGGGCCGACAACAAAAACAGCACGTGGACTGACAACAAACTTGCCCGACAAAAAAAAAGTGGCCCCGACAAAATGGGTTGACAAAAAAACAGAGGCCCCGACAAAATGGTCCGACCAAAAAAAAAGACACCGGCCCGACAAAAAAAAACCGGCCGTCGTGACAACATGTTGAAACAACTGCAGCGACAATTTTTTTCTTGGCATTTGCGGCGGGGCGGATGTATTGTAAATTCACAGCTACGGCGCTTGCCCCTGCGATTTTGTCGGGCACTTTGTCGGGCAGTCTGGCCGGGCATTTTGTCGAGGCGATCCAGTTCCGCCCCGCGCTTGCGCCGTTTTCGCTTCGCGTTGAGCATCCCCGAGGGCCGCCCAGTTGCCAGGGGCAGGAAAGGGGGGGTGGGGGGGAAGGCGAGGAGCAGCGGGGGCAGGATTTGATCATTCCCACGGCATTTCCCAAGGGGGAGACGGTGCGACGATACTGACGCCGATGCCCCTCCGTTGTCGTTATTCTGTCTGGCTCCATAGGGCGGTGCTCTTTGGTGCGGCTGAGCGCGGCTTGAAATTTGCGCCATAACCCGAGAGGGCGCAATGTGATCCCAGAGGCCTTCCATATCACCGACAAACAACCCAACGGGCCCCAAGTGGTCCCTCGACACGACGCTCCGAACGGTTCCCAAGATTGTCCAAGATAACCCCAGGGGTCCAAGAGGACCCCATCGCCGCCCCAGGTGGCGTTCAGGAGAGCCCTAGGAGGGCCACAAGGGCCCGGGAGAGTTCCAGATGCATGCCGATGTGAACAGGGCACCTTGAGGCCAACGAGGGTGGCGGTCAGGGTTGTTGGTCGACGGAAGCTTGGAAAGAACGCGCGCTGGCGACGCTAATCAGGGTCAAATTCACGACGATTCCACGATAAGAAGGGTCAAGCATTTGGCCCTTCCAATGTTCATCGCGGGTTATATTCAGAGCCCCCAGAGACGGCCGGCGTTGCCCAATATGATCATCTGCAAGGGTCGGAAGCTTGATGCGGTCGCCCAGTAGCTCCAATAGTACCCCAAATTGCTTAAAAACAGTGCGGGCGCCCGCAGAGATGCTGCAATTGGTCGAAGAAGGCGCCCCCAGGGCGCCACCAGACTGCTAAGACTAGAGAAGATGGGATTGGTGTTCGCGCCCTCGCCTTTACAGGTTGCAGAACGCTCAGCACGCCCCGGGGGGTGGCAAACACCGCCGCAGGATGGCCGGGAAGAGTCCGGAGGAGGTGGGCGCGGCCTGCAACCCCCCCCTCGCGATCCCCCCCCCCTCGTTCCCTTCCCTTTCCTGCTCCTCCCCCGCCTTCTCTTCTTACCCCACTTCCCCAGTCATCCTCCTTCTCCTCCTTTTCATTCCCCCACCCCCCTCGTCGTCCTCGCTGTCTCCCACCCCCCCCCCCCTTCCCCCCCTCGGTGTCCTTTCCCGCGCTCGGGCGGCGTATTAAGTTCCATGATCGCGTCCCATGATCGCGTCGCGCTGTGGCGCCGAGCGCCCCGTCCCATGATGGCTACGCACCGTTTTTCCGATTGCTCTCAGGAGTGCGTCTGGCGAGATTCGAATTCGCAGTGCAAGCTTGCGTCGCGCTGTGACTTCAGGATCTACAATAGCCCTCGTGCGCGCGCGCTCGCGTTCGCCCCGATTCGCGCGCGTCTTGTTCGAGCGCGCGCGCCGTGCTCGCGTTCGCGCTGCTACGCGGCGCCTCTTCGAGTCATCTTTTTCCCCGACCTGGAGGGGGGGGTCCCGTTTAGTGCCCCCCTGGGGGGGTCTGGGGGGGGGGGGGGGGGGGGGGGGGGCCCCCCGACCGCGGGGGGAACGCCGGCGGAACACGGCGGAAAACGGCCTCATTTCGGCAGACACGCTTCCGCGCGGCACGGGCGGTCCCAATATGGTCGGCGAGATGATCCAGGCCGTCCAAGATCGCGCCCAAATGGCCCAGGGAGCTCCTGGGGCGCTTCAGGAGGCTTCGGGGAGGCCCTCCCAGAGAACCCCCGGTGTCAAAATGTGTGTGTGTGTGTGTGTGTGTGTGTGTGTGTGTGTTTGTGTGTGTGTGTGTGTGTGTGTTTTTGTTTTTTGTTCCTCCTTTCTCTATTGGTTGTTGCAGGTTTTGGGGTTTTCGCGTCTTCGGCTCGCCGACGCACCAAGACAGCCCAACAGGGCTCGAAAACCGCCCAAACACGGCCTCAGAGGCCCCCGAAAAGGCGCCCAGACAGCCCGAGACGCCCTCATGACGGCCCAAGAAGCCCCAATGACGGCCTCCGGAGGCTCCAGGAACTGGCCAAAATGACCGGCATTTCAAGCTCACCGCCCCCCAAAAAAAACTGAGGCCCCGCGCGGCCCCCAGCAGGCCCCAAACATCGCGCCCATACGGCCCAGGGAGCTCCCAGGACGCGTCGGGGGGCTTCCGAGAGGCCCTCCAAGAGAGCCCCAAGTGTCAAACTGCCAGACGGCCCAGGGAGCTCCCAGGACGCGTCGGGAGGCCTCCGAGAGGCCCTTCAAGAGAACCCCAAGTGTCAAACTGTATTTTTTCCGTTGGGTTTTTGGACGTTTCTCGGATTTCCACGTTTTCGGTTTGCCGACGCTCCAAAACAGCCCAAGAGGACCCAGGGGCCGCCCCTAAGACGGCCCAGCAGGCTTCGAAGAGAGCGCCCGGACAGTCCAACACGCTCTCAAGACGGCCCCGGACGCATCCAAAACGGCCTCCGAAGGCTCCAGGAACGCCCCCTGAAAACTTCTAGGAGAAGGGCAGGAACTTGAATGTCAAGCTCGCCGCACAAAAGGACCCCCGGGGGGCCCCGCGAGGCCCCCAGGAGGCCCCCAACGTCGCGTCCAGACGGCCCTCGGCGCCCCTAGGACGCTTCGGGAGGCCTCCGAGAGGCCCTCCCAGAGAGCTCCACGTGTCAAAATTTACTGGTTGTCGCTGGTTTTCTACATGTATTTCGGGCTTCAGCGCCCTCGGCTCCCCGACGCCCCGGAACGGCGCGAGAGGTCCCAAAAACCGCCCCAAGACGGCCTGAGATGCCCCCAGAAGAGAGCGCCCAGACCAGTCCAACACGCTGTCGAAACGGCCCAAGAAACCTCCAAGACGGCCTCCGAAAATTTCAGGAATGCTTGAGAAAACTCCAGAGAGGCGGCAGGGGCCAACTTTGGGGTCCCCGGCCCAAGAGAGACCCAGGAGGCCCCCCAACCGGCCCCAGGAGACCCCCGAGAGGCTTCCAAGAGGCCCCAACGAGGTTGGAACACGCCTCCGGGAAACCCCCAGCCGTCCCCAACAGGGCCCCGAGACTGTCCAGGAGGGCCTCAATATGGTTGGAGACGCCGCCAAACGGCAGCGTTCATCCCACGAGCAGGAGGCCCCCAGATTCTCTCAAGAGGGCCCCAACACTAATCCTGAGGACCCCAGGATGTCTGGAGACCCGACAAAGCGTCACCACTTCAAACGAACAACACGGGAACCAACGTCAGATGCCTTTTTGGAATTTCGCCTGTAACGCACGGGCCTATCAAAACTAGTGGCCCACATGCATGCTTTTCTTTGCAGTTCACTTGCTCGCAAGCCACGCGTCCCCCCACAGTGGCTCGCATGGTCACGTGCTGAGCCCACATCGCAGGAGCCCCCATTTGTCCTCCAAAGTCGGGGTTCATGGTGATAACAGGTGTTTTTGTCGGCCGAGCGCTTGTTTGCGCGACCTTCAGCGGATAGTGAAGTTACGCTTGCCTTGATTGCCGCCGTCGCATTGCTAGTTGCCGAGACTTTTGTTTTAATGTCTCGCCCTTGCGAATTGTATTGCTTTTGCTGGTCTTGCTCGCATCGTCGTTCTTCGCGGTCGAGTTGTTTTCGATTTCGTTCGTGCCAGCCGTGCTGCTCGCGCTTCTCTCGGAGTAGCCTGCTTGGGCATGAAACATCGCGCGGGCTCGCATGCTTTCGCAATCAGGTAGTTGCGCTTCTACCGACGCTACGCCATTCATTTTTGGTTGAAATCCTTTTGTATTGGCGTTTTCTCGCCGTAAGCTTCGCGCCTCATGTTTTTTAATCCGAGGCGGGTCATTCGAAACGTGTATATGTTGTCACTTTTGGGCCCCTGTGGAGTGAATCTGTATGACAGATAAAACGGGAGCCTCGTCTGTGAGTGAATTGCGACGAAGTCTCAGGCGGGAAGCCTCTCCTTACGGGGCCCGCGCCTCGTGTTTTTAATCCGAGGCGGGCCATCCGAAACGTGTAACTGTCGTCACTTTTGGCCTCCGGAGGGCTTGAATAAGGAGGATGTATCAGGCGGGTGCCTCGTCTGTGAGTGATTCGCGAAGAAGTCACAGGCGGGAACTCGCCGGTCTGTCCCCGCGGGAGTCCCCGCGCTGAGCCATCTCGAAGCATGCGAGCTGGAGCTGAGGCGCAGGAGGAGGAGAAGGAGGAGGAGGACGAAAAACAGGAATTGAGGAGGACGACGGCGGCCGGGCGCAGGGGGAAACCCTTGCGTCCGGGCCGGGGGTGGTGACCCATCGTCGGCCGAAGCGGCGTCCGGGCGCAGACCTCGTGCAGGACCAACGGGCCACAATCGTGTCCTTCGAGTTTCACGCAGACGACGAGCGGGACTACGAGGAGCGCGCGCGGGGCCAGCTCTTCCGCCCCCGCTACCTACCGCAGGGAATCTGGCTGCAGGTGCACGGCTTCCAGGAGTCCCCGATCTACAAAGAGGTCGCCGAGGTGCTGCAGCAGGGCGCCGACGGCGCTGCCGACGACGCCGAGGCCGAAGCGCGGGCGAGGAGCTTGCTCATGTTCACGCCCAGCGAGCAGGAGCTCACGTGGCAAAGCTCGGGGGCGCACACTGTGCGCCGCTCGGGGTTCACCCTGGCGCATGCGTCCTGCCTGACGTCCACGCTGTCGCAGGGCCAGACGCTGCGCAAGGGCGTCGCCATCGACTGCGCCGGGGATGAGGGCGCTGGCCGCGCGGGCATGTCGGGCGATATGTGGTGGCTGCACCTCTACGTCATGTTCCCCCGCGCCACGTGCGTGCGGAACGTGCTGATCCTGCGGCCGCCCGCGCGAGAGTTCCTGGAGCGCGGGCCGCCGGCGTCGATGCGGATGGCGCTCCATGCGTTCGACAAGAGAGCGGTGGGCTTCAGGGCTGAGGCGGAGCAGCTCGCGGCAGAACTGGGCTTCGTGCTGCCGCCCGCCTCAGCGCCGCGGCGCGCGCTTGGAGGCCCGCGGGGGTTGTCCCAGCGGCTGGCCCCCGCGCCCCTGCGGCCTGCGAGGTTGCCCCAACGGCTTGGCCCGAAGGGTTTCCCCGACGGTTTCGCGATCTAGCCGTCGGCAAACGCGCGCGCGTTTGCCGACGCGGCGACGGCGCCGTGGAGAAGAGGCAGGAGGATGAGGAGGGAAGGGGCATGGGAAGGGCGACGACGAGGAGGACGCGGCGCGAGAAGAGGAGGAGGGGGAGGAGGAGGAGGGGGAGAAGGAGGAGGAAGGGAAATAAAAGGAGGAAGAGAGGGCAGTGCAGAGGGCGAGAGGAGAGGATGTCCGCCAGGGGGAGGAGGAAGGGGCAACGGGTGAGCTAAACAGGTTTTCGTGCGGGGTCCTACCGTCGGAGTATTTTTTTTGGAATGCTCCAGGAATCCAGGATTATTCGCGTAATTCGGTGGAGGCTTTCAATCGGAATCCTTGTGTAGAGACTGTCGATGGGAATCCTTGCGCAGAGGCTCTCAATGGGAATTCTTTTGCAGGGGCCCTCACTAAACATTTTTGTGGATGCTCTCAATGGGAATTCTCCTGTGCATGCTCTCAATCGGGATCCTTCCGTATTTCTTTGAGCAGAGGCATTCGGGAGGAATCGTTGCGCAGAGGCCCTCATTCGGAATCGTTTTTTGTGGAGACGTTCAATAAGAATCCTTGTGTAGAGGTTTTCAATAGGAATCCTTTAGCAGAGGCTCTCGATAGGAATTCTTGTGGAAAAGGCTTTCACTAGGAATCCTTGTGTGGTCTTTGTGTAAAGAGGATTTCAATAGGAATAATGTTGTAGAGGCTCTCCAACATAATCCTTGTTTATGAGCTTTCAATAGGAATCCTGCTGTAGGATGCTTTTGCAGGGGCTTTCGCTAGGACTCCTTTTGTAGAGGCTTTTACGCGGAATTTGTTCGTAGAGGATCTCGATCGGAATCCTTGTGTAGAGGGTTTCATTTGGAATCCTTTTGTCGAGGCTCTCAACCGGAATCCTTGTGTATATGATTTCGATCGTAATCCTTTTGTAGAGGCTCTCAATGAGAATATTTGTGTACTGGCTTTCACTATGAATCCTTTTGTGGAGGCTTTCCATAGGAATCCTTTTGTTGAGGCTCTCAATCGGGATCCTTTTGTAAAAGGATTTCAATAGGAATCGTGCCGTGGAGGTTCTCAATCGGAAGCCTTATGTAGCGGCTCTCAATCGGAATCCTTTTTTTTAAAGAGGCTCTCACTACGAATCCTTTTGTAGATGCTTTCAATGGGAATCGTTGTGTAGAGGCTTTCACAAGGAGTCCTTTTGTAGTGGCTCTCAAAGCAGAGGCGTTTAGTCATAAGTACTTGTGTAGAAGCGTTGAATGGGAATCCTTTAGCAGAGGCTCTCAACATGAATCTTTTTGCATTCGCTTTGAATGCGAATCCTTTTGTAGACACTTTCAAGCGGAATCCTTACGTAGAGGCTCTCGATCGGAATTCTTGTATAGGGGCTTTCAGCAGGAATCCTTTTGTAGAGGCTCACAACATGAATCCTTGTGCAGAGGTTTCCAATAGTAATCCCCGTGTCGATAGTAATCCTTTTGCACAGGCTGTACACAGGAATGCTTTTGTACTTGCTTTCGCTAGGAATCCTTGAATAGAGGATCTCAATCTAAATCATTGTGTACATGATTTAAGTAGGGAGCGTTTCGCAGAGGCTCTCAGCAGGAATCCTTGTGCAGAAGCTTTCAATCGGAATCCTTGTGGGCTCTCAGCAGGAATCCTTGTGTAGAAGCTTTCAATCGGAATCCTTGCGTAGAGGCTCTCTATAGGAATCCTTTTGTACCAGCTTTCAATATGATTCCTTTTGTATTAGTTTTCAAGCGGAATCCTTCTGTAGAGGCTCTCATTGAGAATATTTTTGTAGAGGCTCGCAACCGGAATCCACTTGTAAAAGGCTCTCAATAGGAATCCTGTTGTAGCGGCTCTCAATCGGAATCCTCTTGCATTGGCTTCAACAGGAATCCTTGTGTAGAGGTTTTCAATACGAATCCTGCGGTAGAGGCTCTCAATAGGAATTCTCTGGTATTAGCTTACAATCGGAATCCTTTTGTTGAGGCTTTCAATCGGAGTCCTTCTGTAGAGGCTCTCAATAGGAATCCGTTTCCGTTGGCTTTCAATCGTAATCCTTGTGTATTGGATTCGATTTTTTTTGTATGGGGTTTTCAACAGGAGTCCTTTTGCCGAGGATTTGTACTATCGTAGAGGATCTCAAGAGGAATTCTTGTGTGAAGCTTTCAATGGGAATCCTTTTGCCGAGGCTCTCAATAGGAATCCTTTTGCATTGGCTTTCAATAGGAATCCTTTTGTAGAGCCTTTCAACCAGATTATTTTTCTAGACGCTCTCAATCGGAATCCTTTTGTGGAGGCTTTCAATCGGAATCTTTTTTTAGGGGCTTTCAATCCAGATCCTTGTGTAGAGGATCCTACCCGCCCGCCCGCCTGCCGCCCGCCCGCCCGCCCGCCTTTCTGTGTAGCACGCACCACCCTGTACTCAACTGCCTCCGTCTCCAGGACAACACCCTGTAGTCAACCGCCTCCGTCCCAAAGACAACGCGCAGTATTCAACAGGCTTCCGCTGCAAAACAAATCTCTAAGGAGTCGATTGAAATCCTCAACCGCCCGCCCGTGCGCTCGCCCGCCCGTGCGCTCGCCCGCTCCTCTCTAGCACGCACCACCCTGTACTCAACTGCTTTCGTCTCCTAGACAACGCCCTGTAGTCAACAGCCTCTGTCTCCAAGACAACACCCCAGTATTCAACAGGCTCTCGCTGCAAGAGAAATTCCCTAAGGAGTCGATTCAAATCCCCACCCGCTCGCCCGCCCGCCCGCCGCCCGCCCGCCAGCCCATCTTCTTTTTAGCACGCACCACCCTGTATTCAACTGCCTCCGTCTCCAAGACAACAAACACCCTGTAGTCAACAGCTTCGGTTTCCAAGACAACGCCCAGTACTCAACACGCTCCCGGTGCACGAGAAAGCCTTTCACGAGTCGATTAAAATCTCCACCCGCCCGCCCGGCCGCCCGCCAGCCCATCTTCTTTTTAGCACGCACCACCCTGTACTCAACTGCTTTCGTCTCCAAGACAACGCCCTGTAGTCAACAGCCTCCGTCTCCAAGACACACCCCGGTATTCAACAGGCTCTCGCTGCAAGAGAAACTCCCTAAGGAGTCGATTCAAATCCCCACCCGCTCGCCCGCCCGCCCGCCAGCCCGCCTTCTTTGTAGCACGCACCACCCTGTACTCAACTGCTTTCGTCTCCAAGACAACACCCTGTACTCAACAGCTTCAGTCTCCAAGACAACGCCATGTACTCGACAGGCTTCCGCTTCAAGAACACATCGGGCCCGCCGGCCCGCCCGCCCGCCCGCTGTCTCTGTGGCACGCATAACCCTGCAGTCAACTGCCTCCGTTTCCAAGACAACACCCTGTAGTCAACAGTTTCCGTCTCCAAGACACCCCCCTTTATTCAACGGGTTCCCCTTGGAAGAGAAAATCAATGTGAATCCTTTCGTAGAGGCTCTCAGTAGGAATCCTGGTTTATTGACTTACACGGGGAATCCTGTTTTAGAGGCTTCCAGTAGGAATCCTTTTGTAGAGACTCTCGATCGGGATTCTTTTGTGTCGGTTTTCCTTAGGAAGACTTTAGTATTGGCTTTCAAAAGGGGCTTTTTTTTGTAGAGGCTTTTATTGTGAATCCTTGTGTATGGGATTTCAATAGGCGTCATTTCGCAGAGGCTTTCAATGGGAATCCTTGTGTAGAGGCGTCCAATAGGAATCCGTGCGTAGAGGCTCTCAATAGGAATCCTTTGTGCATTGGCTCTAACTAGGAATTCTCTTGTAGAGGATTTAAATCGGAATCCTGGTGCAGAGGCTCTCATTAGGAATCCTTCTGTAGAGGCTATCACTAGGAATACTTGTTGTAGAGACTCTCACTACGAATCCTTTTGTAGAGGGTTTCAAGGGGAATCCTTTTGTAGAAGCTTTCAATCGGAATCCTTTTGTACAGGGTTTCAAGAGGAATCCTTCTGTAGAGGCTCTCCATAAGAATCATTGTGTAGAGGCTTTCAACCAGGTTCCTTTTGTAAAAGGCTTTCAAGAGGAATCCTTTTGTAGTGGCCCAAAGACATTCCAAACAACTTCGCCACGAAGAATCCAGGATCCCTGGGGCCTTCAAAATAAGAAACCTTCCAAAACGCTGCCTCACGAAGAATCCAGGATTCCTGGAACCTTCAAACAAAACCTTTCAACCAACAAAAACTCCTCACGAAAAATCTAGGATTCCTGGGTCCTTTCGAAAAACCCTCTTCCCGACGAATCTAGGATTCATGGAACCTTCCAAAGAACCTTCCTAACATATTCCTATTGCAAGCCTCTACGCAAGGATTGCGATTGAAAGCTTCGAAACAAATATTATTACTGAGAGCGTGTGCGAAGCACTTCCTAATGAAAGCCTCTGCGAGAGGATTTTGATTGAGAGCCTCTACGCAAGGATTCCTATTAACAGCCCTTACACTAGGATAGTGATTGAAAGCCTCTACACGAGGATTCCTCGTGAGAGCCTCTACACAAAGAATTCCTATTCACAGCCTCTGCGAGAGGAATCGGATCGAGAGCCTCTACATAAGGATTCCGATCAAAATCCTTTTCACCATGATTCATGTAGAAAGCCTCTACGAAAGGATTCCTGTTTGAAAACCAATGCAAAAGGATTCCGATTGAGAGCCTCTCCACAAATATTCCCATTGAAAGCCGATGCAATCGGATTCAGATTGAAAACTATTACAATAATGGCTTTTAGTGAGAACCTGTACAGAAGGATTCCTATTGAGAGCTTCCACGAAAGGATTCCTGTTGAGAGCCTCTACCAAGGACTCCTAGTGAGAGCCTCTCCAAAATAATTCCGAGTGAACGCCTCTAGACAAGGTTTTTTTTATTGACAGCCTCTACAACAGGATTCCGTTTGAAAGCTTTTGTTTACAACAAGTTGTCCAACAAACTTTTCAAAAACCGCCCTCATGAGGAATCCAACCTTCCATGCAACCTTCCCAACACCCCCCCCCCACGAAAAAGCCAGGATTCCTGGAACCTTTTTTAAAAAACGCACCTGCCAAAAAAAACGCCTTCGAGAATGATCCAGGATTCCTGGAACCTTCCAATCACATGTTGAACATAATAAACATAATAAACCATCCTCGCGACGAACCCAGGCTCCTGGAACCTTGTAGAAAAGCTGCCCGGAACCTCCCCCCCCAAAAAACAACCTTACAAACGCTATCCTCGCGAAGAATCCAGGTGTCCTGGAACCTTCAAAGAAAACAAAAACTGCCCAAACCCCTCCTCACGAAGAGTCCGCGATTCCTGGAACCTTCCAACCAAAACCTTCCAACGACCCTCCTCGGGAAGAGCTTTTACAGAACCTTTTGAAAAGGATTCGTGTTGAAAGCCTCTACGCGAGGATTGCGATTGAAAGCCTGTGCACAAGGATTCCTAATGTGAGCCTCTACAAAAGGCTTCCGGTTGAAAGCCTTTGCACAAGGATTCCTACTGAGAGCCTCTACAGCAATATTCCTATCGAGAGCCTCTACACAAGGAGTGCGATTGAAAGCCTGTGCACAAGGATTCCTATTGAGAGCCTCTACAAAAGGCTTCCGGTTGAAAGCCTTTGCACAAGGATTCCTATTGAGAGCCTCTACAGCAATATTCCTATCGAGAGCCTCTACACAAGGATTGCGATTGAAAGCCTGTACACAAGGATTCCTATTGAGAGCGTCTACGCACGGATTTCGGTTGAACATCTTTTTACAAACGGATTCAGATCGAGGGCCTCTACAGCAATATTCCTATCGAGAGCCTCTACACAAGGATTGCGATTGAAAGCCTGTACACAAGGATTCCTATTGAGAGCGTCTACGCACGGATTTTGGTTGAACATCTTTTCACAAACGGATTCAGATCGAGAGCCTCTACAGCGGGATCGAACTCTTTTACAAACGGATTCAGATTGAAAGTTGTTACACAATGATTATTGTAGAAAGCCAATGCAAAAGGATTCCTATTGAGAGGCTCTATAGAAGGATTCTCATCAACATCCGGGACAAAAGGTCTCAGGTTGAAAGCCTCTGCAACAGGATTCCTATTGGAAGCCATTGCAGAAAGGGTTCCTATTGAGAGCCTCCACAAACAAAGGATTCCTATTGAGAGCCTCAACAGAAGTACTCCGAGTGAGAGCCTCTCCAAACTAATTCCTAGTGGAAGCCTCTACAAAAAAGGATTATTATTGAAAGCCTTTGCGCCGGGACTTCTAAAACAAACTTGCCAAACACCCTCCGCATGAATAGCGCCAAATTCTTGAAATCTTCAAAAAAAACCTTGCAAAATAACCCTCCTCGCGAAGAAACCAGGATTCCTGGAACCTTCCAAAACAACCTCCCAACAACCGCCCACGCGACGAATCCATGGCCCCTGACACTTTCCAAGAAAAAACCGTTCAAACATTTTTCTCGCGAAGACTCCAGAATTTCTAGATCCTTCCAAACAAGACCGCCCCAAAAGACTTTCCTCGCGAAGAATCGAGGATGCCTGGGGCCTTCCAACAAACCTGCCAAACACCCTCCTCACGAAGAACCCATGATTCCTGTAACCTTTAAGCCCGCCAAGCACCCTCCTCTTTTGGAACCTTCCAACAAACCTGCCAAAAACCCTCCTCGCGAATAATCCAGATTCCTGCAACCTTCAAACAGGCCGTTTCAAACTCCTTCCTTGCGAATAAACCCAGGTTTCCTGGAACCTTACAAGAAACCTTCCAAACACCCTCTTCACGAAGAATCCAAGGCTCCTGGGGCCTTCCCCAACAACTTCCAAGAACCCTCCCCACGAAAACCCCAGGATTCCTGGGACCTTCCAGACCAACAACATAAAATAAACAAACAACAACTTCTCAACACCCTCCTCACGCAGAACCCAGGATTCCTGGGACCTTCCCAAACCAACCTATCCAATAACACAAAATATCCCGGCAAAGCAACCTAACAGCGATGTGTATAAGCATATTTGGAAGCATTCCCCTTAAGATTCAGGTGGGAATCCAGTTGTAGAATTTTGTTGTTTTCGCAGTCGCAGTCGCATTCGCAATGCCAATCGCAGTGGTAACGGCTTTAGGACCCAATGGAATCCTAAGGATTCCTAGGGATTCCTAAGGCATCCTTCGGAATCCATAGGAGTCATTAGGCAAACTCAGGGATCCTTAGGAATCCTGATTCCTAGGGATTCCTAGGGATTCGCAAGGATTCCTAGGGAATCCTAAGGATTCCGAAGAATTCGCCTGCCTCGGCCTCAGCCTCAGCCTGCCTCAGCCGCAGCTTGCCTCAGCCTCAGCCACAGCCTCAGCCTCAGCCTCAGCCTGCCTCAGCTTCAGTCTCAGCCTCAGCCTGCCTCGGCTTGCTTCAGCCTCAGCCTCAGCCTGCCTCGGCCTCAGCCTCAGCCTCAGCCTGCCTC
Organism: Prorocentrum cordatum; assembly: GCA_963575745.1. Classification (NCBI taxonomy): domain Eukaryota; class Dinophyceae; order Prorocentrales; family Prorocentraceae; genus Prorocentrum; species Prorocentrum cordatum. The sequence continues at coordinate 141,392 of CAUYUJ010014589.1, forward strand.
AGCCTCAGCGTCAGCCTCTCAGCCTCAGACTGCATCGACCTCAGCCTCCGCCTCAGCCTGGCTCAGCCTCAGCCTCAGCCTGCCTCAGCCTCAGCCTGCCTCAGCCTCAGCCTCAGCCTGCCTCAGCCTCAGTGTCAGCCTCTCAGCCTCAGCCACTGCCTCAGCCTCAGCCTCAGCCTGCCTCAACTTTAGCCTCAGCCTCAGCCTCAGCCTGCCTCGGCTTGCCTCAGCCTCAGCCTCAGCCTGCCTCGACCTCAGCCTCAGCCTCAGCCTCAGCCTCAGCCTCAGCGTCAGACTCTCAGCCTCAGCCTGCCTCGACCTCAGCCTCAGTCTCAGCCTGACTCAGCCTCGGTCTCGGTCTCAGCCTCAGCCTCAGCCTGCCTCAGCCTCCTGAGCCTGCCTCGGCCTCAGCCTCAGCCTGCCTCAGCCTCAGCCTGCCTCAGCCTCAGCCTCAGCCTGCCTCGACCTCAGCCTCAGCCTCAGCCTGCCTCAGCCTCAGCGTCAGCCTCTCGGCCTCAGCCTGCATCAGCCTCTGCCTCAGTCTCAGCCTGACTCAGCCTCGGTCTCAGCCTCAGCCTCAGCCTCAGCCTGCCTCAGCCTCCTGAGCCTGCCTCAGCCTCAGCTTCAGCCTGCCTCAGCATCAGCCTCAGCCTCAGCCTAAGCCTGCCTCGGCTTGCCTCGGCCTCAGCCTCAGCCTGCCCCAGCCTCAGCCTCAGCCTGCCTCAGCCTCGGCCTCAGCCTGCCTCAGCCTCAGCCTGCATCAGCGTCAGCCTCAGCCTGCCTCAGCCGCAGCTTGCCTCAGCCGCAGCCACTGCCTCAGCCTCAGCCTCAGTCTCAGCTTCAGCCTCAGCCTCAGCCTGCCTCGGCTTGCCTCAGCCTCAGCCTCAGCCTGCCTCGGCCTCAGCATGCCTCAGCCTCAGCCTGCCTCAGCCTCAGCGTCAGCCTCTCAGCCTCAGCGCGCACCAGCCTCAGCCTCAGCCGCAGCCTGCCTCAGCCTCAGCCTGCCTCAGCCTCAGCCTCAGCCGGCCTCGGCGTGCCTCAGCCTCAGCCTCAGCCTCAGCCTGCCCCTGCCTCAGCCTGCCTCGGCTTCATCCTGCCTCAGCTCGGGCAGTCAAAATATGGCACAGGATTGGTGTTCTGTGAACACGAAGATCACGAAGTGGCCCACAGATGGCTCCGGGCAAACAAAATATGGCACAGGAATTGTGTTCCGGGAACACGAAGAACACGAAGTGGCCTACAGTTGGCTCTGGGCATTCAAAATGTTGCCTGGGAATTGTGTTCTGGGAGCGCGAAAATCACGAAGTGGCCTGCAGTTGGCTCCGGGCATTCAAAATGTTGCCTGGGACTGGTGTCTTGGTAGGACGAAGAACACGAAGTTGCCTGCAGTTGGCTCCGGGCATTCAAACTGTGGCCAGGGAGTGGTGTTCTGGGAACACGAAGAACACGCAGTGGCCTACAGTTGGCTCCGGGCATTCAAAGTGTGGCCTGGGAGTGGTGTTCTGGGAACACGAAGAACACGAAATGGCCTACAGTTGGCTCTGGGCATTCCAAATGTGGCCTGGGAGTGGTGTTGTGGGAATGGATTCCTAAGGATTCGTTAGAATTCCTAAGGATTCCTGAGGATGCCTGTGGCTGCCGGATCTGTCCGGATCCCGCCGAGACCCCCTTGGGGCGTCAAGATGCGTTCTTTTGATCCCATTAGAAACCTTTCAGCAAAAGCTGTTAGGCAATTTTCACGGAGAGCCCAGGATTCCTGGAACCTTCCAGAACACCTTTCAAAAACCGTCCGCGCGAAGAACCCAAGATTTCTGGAACCTTCCAAAACACCGTCCAAACGCCCTCGTCACGAAAAAGCTCGGATTCTTGGAACTTTCTCAAACACAAACCTTCCAGACACCCCCCCCGCGAAGAATCCGGGATTCATGGAACCTTCCAAAAAAAGACCCAACAATTTTCCTCGCGAAGAATCCAGGATTCCCAGTCTCAAACAAAACGCGCCCAACAACCTTCCTCGCGACGAATCTAGGATTTCTGGAACCTGCCAAAAAACTTCCCAGAAGGATTCCCATTGAAAGCCTCTACACAAGGATTATTATTAGAAGCCTCTACAAAACATATTCCTATTGAGAGCTTGTACAAAAGGCTTCCGGTTGAAAGCCTCTACAAAAATATTTCGAGTGAGAGTTTGTGCGCAAGGATTCCTATTGCAAGCTTCCACGCGCGGATTTTGATTGAAATCGTTTGCACAAATATTCCCATTGAGAGTCTCTACAAAAGGAGTCCAGTTGTAAATATTTTACAAATGATTCTTAGTGAGAGCCTCTACAGAAGGATTATCATCAAATTCTTGACAAAAGGTCTCATATTGCAGCCTCTACACAGGGATTCCTATTGGAAGCCATTGCACAAGGATTCCTACTGAGAGTCTCTACGAAAGTATTCTGATTGAAAGCCAATGCAAAGGTGAAAGCCAATGCAAACGGATTCCGAGTGAGAGCCTCCACAAAAGGATCCCCATTGAGAGCATCTACGAAAGGATTATTATTGAGAGCCTCTACAAAATGATTCCTAGTGAGAGCCTGTGCGCAAGGATTCCTTTTGAGAGTCTCTACAACAGGATTCCGTTTGAAAGCCTCTGCAAAAAGGACTTCTTACAAACAGTAAACCCTCCAAAAACCGTCCGCACGAATAGCCCCAAATTCCAGAAACCTTCCAACGCATTTTCCAAGCGTGACCATCCTTGCGAAGAACCCAGGATTCCTCGATCGTTCCCCCAAGAAAGAAATTCCAGACACCGCCCTCACGGAGAATTCCGGATGCCTGGGACCTTCCCCCAAAGAAGAAACATTCCAAACACCCTCCTCGCGAAGAATCAAGGATTCCTGGACATTTCCAACACACCTGCCAAACCCTGCTCACGAATAAGCCAAGATTCCTGGAACCTCTCAACCAACCTTTGCGAACACCCTCCTCACGAAGAAGCCGGGATTCCTGGAACCTTCGAAGCAAACTTCGAAGGAAACCCTCCTCACCAAGGATCCAGGATTCTTGGAACCGTTCAACAAACCATCCAAAAAACCTTCCTCACGAAGAGTCCAGGATTCCTGGAACCTTCCCAGACAACCTTTCAAAACCCCTCCTCATGAAGAATTCAGGATTCCTGGAACCTTCCAAACAACCTCCCAAGAACCCTCCTCGCGAAGAATCCAGGATTCGTGGAACCTTCCAAAAAAAACCGTCCAATGAACCCTCTTCACGAAGAATCCAGGATTCCTGGAACCTTCCAAGAAACCTCCCAAAAACCTTAGGGCGAAAAGTCCAGGATTCCTGGAACCTTCAAAATAAACTTGCCACAAGCGCTCGTCGCAAAGGTGTTTGGAAGGTTTTTGAGCCAACCCCTCCCGGATTGTTCTGGACGAAGGTTTTTGGAAGGTTTCGTCGGAAGGTTTTTTGGATGGTTGTTGGGATTGTTTTTGATGGAAGGTTTTTGTTTGCAGGTTTCCGGTCGTTCTTTAGAAGGTTTTGTTGGAAGGTTTTTGGAAGGTGTTTGGAAGTTGTTTTGGAAGGCTTTTGTAAGGTTGTTCGAATGTATTGGGCGTATATATATGTATATATATGTATATATATATACATGTATGTATGTATGTATGTATGTATGTATGTATGTATGTATGTATGTATGTATGTATGTATGTATGTATGTATGTATGTATGTATGTATGTATGTAGGTGTGTGTATGTATGTATGTATGTATGTATGTATGTATGTATATATATATATGTATGTGTGTGCATATCTCTAAATATTGGAAGTTTGTTGGATGGTTTTTGGAAGGTTTTTGTATGGTGTTCGGACAGTTGTTTGGAAGGTAAGGTTTCTGGAAGTTCTTGTTTGAAGGATTCTCGGGGAGATTTTAGGACAACCTTACAAACACCTTCCTCGCCCCCCCCTGGGGAAAACCTTGTAAAAAATCATCCAAAAAACCTCCCTCACGAAGAATCCAGGAGGGGTTCGTCGGAACTCCCGCGCCGGTCTCCCGCCCAGGGTCGTTCAGATTCGCTATCGGGGGCCCATCGTTGATCTATCTTCGACGCGTCGCCGATTCAAGCTCGATGTTCCCTCCCTGAGCCGCCCCCCATGGCGTTGTAGCCCCTTGCGGCTTTTTTGTATCCGCGGAGGCCGAGGGGGAGAAGTTCCCAGGGGTGTTCGCCGCCTTCCTGGCCGGCGGCGGCGTGTCCGTGTTGGGCAGCGCGAGAGGGCTGCTCCAGGGACGCCCGTCGCCCCGCGGCGAGGAGAAGGAGGAGGAGAAGGAGGAGGGGGGTGAGGAAGTCGATGATGATAATGATGATGATGATGATGATGATGATGATGATGATGATGATGATGATGACGATGCTGACGAGGATGATGATGCTGATGCTGCTGGTGACGATGCTGACGAGGATGATGATGATGATGATGATGATGATGATGATGATGATGATGATGATGATGATGATGATGATGATGATGATGATACGGATACGGATGCGGATGCGGATGCGGATGAGGATGAGGATGAGGATGACGATGATTATGCTGATACTGATTATCATGATGTTGATGATTATGATGATGCTGCCGATAGTGATGCAGAATATGAGTATGATGATTGTGATTATGATTATGCTGTTGCTGCTGATGATGATGCTGCTGATGATGCTTATGATGCTGCTGCTGGTGATGATGATGATGATGATGATGCGGCTGCTGCTGATAACGATGCTGCTGCTGATGATGATGCTGATGATGATGGTGGTGATAATGATGATGGTGATGCTGATGATGATGGTTCTGATGATGCTGATTACGATGCTGATGATGATGCTTATGCTGCTGATGATGATGATGATGCTGACGATGATGATGATACTGATGATGATGCTGCTGATGGTGATTACTATGCTGAATATGATGATGATGCTGACGATGGTGGTGCTGGTGATGCTGATGGTGATGGTGATGATGATGATGACGATGAGGATGATGCTGATGACGATGGCGATGCTGACGATGATGCTGGTGATACGGATGACGGATGAGGAGGAATACGAATGTTAACAGACAGCATAATACATCGGATAACAAGACGAATGCTACGAATAACAATGATAACATTAACACGAATCAACATACTACGAATAGTAATAATAACAATAATAATACTAATCATAATAGTAATACTAATATTAGTAATATTACTTCTATTCTTATTTGAATATAAAAAGTACACATTCTAATACATAATTTTACTGTTATACATTCTAAGAAAATATCAGAAGACGAGGAGGAAGAGGAGGAGGAGGCGGAGGCGGAGGCGGAGGAGGAGGAGGAGGAGCAAGAGGAGGAGGAGGAGGAGGAGGAAGAGGAGCAGGAGGAGGAGGCCTAGGAGAAGGAGGAGCAGGAAGAACGTGGTGCTTGTGGAGGTCGCGGGCCTTGCGTCGGCGCGCTGCCCCGGCCAGCCTTTTTTTCTGGTCCAGGAGGCCCCGTTGGCAGGATTCTGCAGCTGCAGGCAGAGATCGGCCGAGCTTCCCTCTTTTGTCAGCTGCATTCTGTGTAAATCGACGCAGTTCTGTCGAAGTCCACCGCCTTTCACACAGAAGATGCACATGTGTCGCAGCGCCGTGGTTGTCTCCTTCGTGCTCTTCAGAGCTCCTCATTCAGTTGCACGCCCCGTGGCAGACACCGCGGCCCCACTGTTTTAAGAGCGCGGCTGCGTGGACGCAGATGTGGGAAGACGTGAATCCTGCAACCGGACGTGGCGAGGTTCGCTATAGAGAGTAGTTGACGATCTGAACAACACTGGGTCACAGAGAGGCGAAGACGGTCGAGTAAGGCGCGAGCGCTTACCAGGAACCTGCTCATGGGCTCCTTATTGAGGCCGCAGGGCGGGAGTCACGGCAGGCCCTCCTGAGGGGCAGCTTGCACGTGGATGTTGCGTGTATTGGGTGTTAGGGGTATTGCCTCGATGAGGGTCGATACCAATCGTTCCAATGTTTCTTGGGGCCATGTAGGCGTACCGTGGGGGGTCGGACTGCCTTTTGGGCGTCCATGGATCTCTCGTCTTTAGTTGTCCCCAGAGCCTGACAGAGCAGATCACTCGAATTTCCATGTGCCCCAGTAACATGTGGGGTCTGTCATTCACGAGGGGTGCCTAGAGTTGAGTCCTTCGTGGCCTTCGAAGCATAGATCGCTCTCATTTTCTCGTGTCCCAGGAGGGCATGGGGCAGGAAGTGCGTGATGTGTATGCCGGATTGGGGCTTTCGCTGCCCTGGGGGGGCTTAATTCTTTCGTATTCATGCGCTGTCCAAGACTGTACGGGACAGGGAATGCGTGAGGGGTGTGCCAGACCGAGGCTTTCGTAGCCGCGGGGGCCCAGACCATTCGTATTTTTGCGTGCCCCTGGAGCTGTCACGCACAGGGGCACTAGCATTTTGTACGCGGCTGCGGAGAATCGATAAACTTTAGCATCGTCCAAACATCTTCGAGACGTATTCGGAACATCATCGGCCAGCGGAACCTATCTGGGCAAGAACGGGAAGCGCCGCTTTGTCCACAGGGCTTGTCAGATAATGTCTGATTGAGCACACTGAGGATCTCCGCGCTGGCGTGCCGCGCTCGTCTGCCGTGCTGGTCTGCCGCGCTGGCCCTCCCTCCTCCCCATCCTTCTCCTCCTCCGAGCTTAGTGGTTGCCAGCGGTTGCTCTGGTTACTCGTTACTTCTCGGAGCCTCTCCGAGCTTAGTGGTTGCCTGTGGTTGCTTCTCCATAGTTAGTGGTTGCCTCTCCCAGCTAAGTAGTTGCCTGTGGTTGCTCTGGTCACTTCTCCGAGCTTCTCAGAACTTGGTGGTTGCCTGCGGTTGCTTGTCCAAGCTTAGCGGTTGCTTCTCCGGTGACGGTGACAGTGACGATGAGCATTTTTGGGCAGTGTGAAGGGCAGTCTTGAGACATGAAGTGCGCGTGCGGGACGCGTTCTGTCAAGGACAGGCGGGCGAGAGTTTCATGTTCAACGAAAAGCGTCTCAAACATACGATGTCATTGCGTGGCGTGCGTGCGTGACGAAGGAGGAAGATAATGAAGAGGAGGAGGAGAAGGAGGAGGAGGAGTAAACGGAGAGACGAGGAGAAGGAGGCGGATGGCGAAGGAAACGGAGGAGAGACGGAGGAGACCTCAGAGGCGGCGACCTCGGAGACGGATGAGACCTCAGAGACGGAGGAGACAACATGTCCCGAGCGGGAGCCCCATGTTTGACAAAGTAAGCCTTATTTTCACAGCTTCAGCATCTCACTCTTTCGAGGATGTCTCAGGCGAAACGAGACAGGACCGTGTTCCGAAGGTGTCTCTAGCGAGAACCCCATGTTTAACGAGACACGTCTTAATCAAACAGCTTCCACATCTAACGTTTCGAGGATATATCGAGCGAGAGCCTCATGTTTAACAAACGACGTCTCAACTACATGGCTTCAAAATCTCACTTGTTCGAGGATGTCTCAGGCGAAATTGCCATTTTGAGCAGAACCCGCCAACGTATCAACATTTACAATCGGGAGTCAGTTGTCCCTCGCGAGTTTGTTCTTTCTTCATACCCCACTTAGGAATGCTAGAAAACTTCCATCACCGTCTCGTTCCGAGAGGGCGCTTCCCGTCATCCGCGAACCCTCTGTGAGCTTGCCTTTTGCATGCTTCTCGCACTCCTCCGTAATCATCCATCTCATCCTCTTGTCTCCACGGCTAACACGTCTAGGGCCCGCAGGGGGCCCGTTGAATTGAGCCCACGGAGCGGCAGTCATGGCGGCCCCACAGGGGGAAGCTTGAACGCAGATGTTGCAACCTGTGGGTGTTTGGGATGGAATGCTGCTTACACGAGGGTCGGTTCCAATCGTTGCACTGTTTCTTTGGGGCGTATTTTCGCCCCTTGGGGGTTACGCTGTCTTGGAGGCCAGCTATTGGCCTCTCGGGGTCCATGGGGCATGGTGTGCGTGAGGGGTGTGCCGAATTGAGGCTCTAAGGAGCCGTCTCGGGGGTCAGCTGAGCGGCCTGCATGCGCGAAGTGTGTGAGGGGTGTGCCGAATCAACATTTATTAGTATTTTATGCCCCCCCCAGGAACCTCGAGGCCGACAGCACTCTGTTGTAGTCGTGTCCCATGGGCCTGAGAGCGCATACCATTCGTATTTTCATGTGCCCAAGTAGAGTGTGGGGCAGGGCATCCATGCGGGGTGCCTGGAATTGAGCCCCCCCCCCGTGTCCCGCGAAGCGTAGATCGTTTGTGTTCCCACGTGTCCCAATAGAGTGTGGACCAGGCGCTGCATGAGTGCATGAGGGGTGTACCAACAGGTCCGTATCGTAGCCATGGAGGCGTTACCCGCTCGTACTTCTACGCGTCGTGCAGCAACAACGTCAGGCAAGGGGCTTACGAGGGTTGCACTAGGACGAGGCTGTCGCGGCCCTGGGGGCACATCTGTTTATGTTTTTTACGTGGCCCACGGGCTGTCACGCGCGTGGGCTTCGTGTTGGGAGCACGTTTCGTTAGTATCTGTTCGTGCCCCCAGGAGAACTGGGGGGAGTCGGCTGGCGGACGGCGCGGCATTTCATTTGGATTTTGCCATGTTTCCAGGTGGCTCGTGGCCTCATCGAAGCATTTTCGAACCATCGTCGGGGCATCACCAGCCAGCGGAATCCGCGAAGTCCCCCTCGGCATACCTTATGTACACCATCCCTATAGCATCCCCCATCTCATCATTTACCCTCGACGGCTAACACGGCGAGGGCCTGCAGCGGCCACACCGTATTCAATTGAACGCCCTTGAGGGGGCAGACGCCGTTGCCCCGTCATGTTTATTCGCCAAATTCGTGGGATGGTGGGGGGGAGGCGGCGCTAGACAGGATATCGGGGTCTTCTTCGGGCTCTGTTGGGGCGTCTCGGGCCCCTCTTAGGGCCTTCTTGTGGGTCTCTTGGGCTCTTCGTGGGAGTTCTAGGGGGCATCTTGGGATCATGCTGCAGAACATCTTTCAGAGGTATTGGTGAACGATGGGAACTGGAGGGTGGAAACTCAGGCTCCTGGAAGGGCCTCCCAGGCTCGCTGGGGACACCCCAAACGGCCGAACAATGCGCCAAGAAGGCGCACAGACGGCCGAGGAGGGCCCCGAGAGACTGTGGGGACGGCGCCAAGAACATCCGCATGTTCCAAGGTAGCCGCAAAAGCCCGTGGAGATTCATGGCGCTCGAAGAGAGGCGCAAGGAGAAGCGCGAGAGGGACTTCATCGTCAGATTATGTTAGTCGAACAGAGGTGGAGAGGCAACCAGGACTGCCAAAGGTGGCCTGAAGGACGGCTCCATGGCCTTTTTGGTCCAATACCCTCTCATAGTGGTATACCAGACCCACTCGACAAGTGTACCTCTCAGAAGGCACAGTCGGTTGACTCACCCTATCAAGCTCCGGCGCCCACATTACAATGATACAGCAAACTGACCTGACGGCCATTGGCCATCGCGGGAAGTTTCACCACCTGCTTTTAGGCATCTCTGTGCCCGTCCTTCTCATCATGATGTTTGTTCTCTTCTCGGACGCCGCGTGGTTGCTTTCGGCACTTTGCCAGGCCACTCATCCATCGCAGCGCGAACTCATAGTATGTCTGGTTCTCCTCCTCACCTTCCATGCTGGTATGGCCAGAGCGAAAAACTGGTCGTTGTGCGCTGGAACCGTTCCCGAGGTCATGCGCCCGAGATTTCCTGGTGGTAAAACCCCTCCCACGGTCAGAGTGGTGCCCACGACAAATAGCGAAGCGAAGATCCGGCAGTGGGATATCGACATGCACCTGATCAAGACGATCGACCTGGGATGTCTGCCGTCGGGTGCCTCAGCCTTCTCGGCGCTAGTTGGTGCTAGTGCCAGACTGAATCATGCCGAATTGGCGCTACATCTGTTCGATCACATGCTGAATGTCGGTGTCTTATGCGACCAGCTGTCGATAAGCAGCGGCCTTGCCAGCAAGTTCTTCAAGCTTGTGGCGGGGAACCTCGACGACAAGCGCATGCAGAAGGACGGGATCCAGCTCATGCGGACGATTCTGGCTCACGGACTCTCGCCTTCGACCCTCATCCAGAACCAGCTCATACGCGCCTGGAACAGCAAGCTCCCCGATCGCGTCGTGGATGTCTTCGTGGACGTGCGGGAGAACGGCGAGCGCCTCAGCGCGACCGCGTACCGCTGCATCATGGCCGCGCACGAACGGGCCCAGCCAGCGTTCACCCTGCAACTCTACAACGAAATGGTGGATCGGGGCATCAAGGTCGACAGGGTGGCGTTCAACGCGGTGCTGTGTGCCTGCTCGCACCACGGCATGACCGAGCAGGCTCTGGGGCTATTCGAGCGGATGCCCGAGCTCGGGCTGGTCCCCAACGGGAAAACCTATGGCACTCTCATCAGGGCCTGCACCCGCGCCAAGAGGCTCAAGAAGGCGCTGGAGCTCTTCGAGGCGATGCGGGCGGTGGACATCGAACCCAACCGCTTCGCCTTCCACGACGCCATCCACTGCTGTGTCAAACTCGGGAAGCTCGACAAAGCCTATGAGCTGTACAAGGACATGCCAGAGGCACGGCTGCCCGTCGGTCGCGGGTCGCATCCGGGCAGACATCGGGCCCACGGGGAGCTGCAGGCCTCCGAGCATTCCATCGACTCAGATCTCGAGTAGGCTCTGCCGCCCCCGCTCTGTTCCCCGAAGGACAGGCTGAGTGCAGTTCAATCCTGGTGCGAGCTGTCAGCAGGGTTCGCTGCGGTTGGTTGTGTGCATGCCATTGCGTGTCCCTTTGCCGATTTGAGCTTCTGCTGACACAGCAAGCGACTTGGCTTGAGCCGTCGTTTCCTGACTGCTTGCGCATGTCTGTATGTGTACATGTGTGTGTATATGAGGAGTGGTAAGATGATGATGTGTAGTTGGGGATTGTGCAATTCGTGGAAAGCATTACTCGTGGTGGTTGCCGCAGCCCTCATGCTCGGCCTTTAGCGTGCCTGGCGCGAGGGGGGGCTGCTGGCACACAGCGATACGTTCTACCGCTATTTTTTTGAAACCGCCACTCATATTGCAGTTTCGAGCGGGTTTCCACAAGCCTCCAATCTTCCATGGGCTGCGACTACGTCTTGCGAAGGTGACCTTCAGGGACCTGTAGACGCGCCCTGAGACTACCATCCTCGCGCTCACGGTCAGAACCATTAGCTTGGCGAAGGATCCAACCGTATGCAATTGTGAGTACCGCCGTTGTGGGTATCGTCTTCGGTGCAGCTCCTTATGGGCCACGAAGCGTTGTACTGGACGTGGGAGGCGCATGCGAACTTTGCCACTGGGGCCTTCGGTGGAGCTCCCTATTGGGCCACTCAGCGCTGTGCTTGGTAGAGTGGGGGGAGACGCATGTTGACACCGCCAGTGGGGCTTTCAGTGGAGCTCCCTGTAGGGCCACGAAGCGCTGTCTTGGGGATGGGGTGGGGGGTGCATACACCGCCACTGAGACCCTTAGGCTTTCTATGGGGCCACGAATCGCTGCGCTGGGTTGGGGAGACGCATGTGGACACCGCCAGTGGGACCTGAGGTTGAGCTCCATATGGGGCCACGATGCGCTGTGCTGGGTGGTGGGGGGCGCATGTGGACACCGCCATTGGGGCCTCAGGTGGAGCCTCCTATGTGGCCCCGAAGCGCTTTGCTTGGGGGGGGGCATGTGGACACCGCCACTGGGGCCTCGGTTAGGGCCCCTATGGGGCCACGCAGCGCTGTGCTGTGTGTGGGGGTGGAGGGGGGACGCATGTGGACACCGCCACTAGGGCCTTAGGTGGAGCTCCCTATGCGGCCACGAAACGCTGTGCTGGGTGGGGTGTGGTGAGGGGGAGGGGGGCGGAGAGGGGGGGGCGCATGTGGACACCGCCACTGGGGCCTTAAGTGGAGCTCCCTGTGGGGCCAGGGTGCGCTGTGCTGGGCGGTGGTGGTGGGTGGGGTGGGGGGGGCATGTGGACACCGCCACCGGGGCCTTAGATGGCGCCCCCTAGAGGGACACGACGACATGCTGTGCCGGGTATGGGGGGAGGGGGGGAGGGCGCATGTGGACGCCGCCATTGGGGCCTCAGGTGGAGCCTCCTATGTGGCCCCGAAGCGCTTTGCTTGGGGGGGGTGCATGTGGACACCGCCATTGGGGCCTTAGTTGGGGTCCATCTGGGACAGCGAAGCGCTGTGCTGTGTGGGGTGGGGTGGGGAAGGGGGAGGCATGTGGGCGCCGCCATTGTGGCCTTAGGTGGGGATCCCCATGGGGCCGCGAAGCGCTGTGCTAGAGGGGGGGGCATGTAGACACCGCCACTGGTGCCCTAGTTGGGGACCTTATGGGGCCACGGAGCCCTGTGCTGGGTGGGGTGAGGGGTGGGGTGCGCATGTGGACACCGCCGCTGGGACCTTATGTTGGGCTCCCTATGGGGCCACGATGCGCTCTGCTGGGTGGGGTGGTGGTGGGGGTGGGTGGTGTGTGTGTGTGTGTGTGTGGTGTGTGTGTGGTGTGTGTGTCTGTGTGTGGTGTGTGTGTGTGTGTGTGTGTGTGTGTGTGTGTGTGTGTGTGTGTGTTGGGGGGGGGGGGGGGGGGGGGGCGCGTGTGCACACCGCCACTGGGGATGTGGAGATTCCTATGGGGCCACGAAGCGCTGTGCTGTGCTGGGTGGTGGTGGTGGGTGGTGGTGGGGTGCGGGGGGGGGGCGCATGTGAACACCGCCACTGTGGCCTTAGGTGGAGCTCCTTGTGAGCCCAGGAAGCGCTTGGCCGCGCTGCGTTGGGGAGACGCATGTGGACGCCGCCGCTGGGACCTTAGGTGGAGCTCCCTTTGGGGCCACGAAGCGCTCTGCTGTGTGCGGGGGACGCATGTGCACACCGCCACTTGGGCATTAGGTGGAGCTCCCGATGGCGCCTCGAAGCGCTGTGCTGGGGGGCTGAGGCAGGGATGGAAGGAGGGAGCAGGGAACAGGGAGCAAGGGAACGGAGGAGGAGGAGAAGGAGGAGGATGAAGAGGAGGATGCGGAGGAGGATACGGAGGCGGAGGCGGAGGTGGAGGAGAATCATGAGAAGGAGAAGGAGGAGGCGGATGCGGAGGAGAACGAGGACGAGGACGAGGACGAGGAGGAGGAGGACGAAAAGGGGGATGAGGAGGATAACGAAGAGGGGGATCAGGAAGAGGAAAAGGAGGAGGAGGAGTAGGAGTGCCTGGAGAAGCGACGGAGGATCACGCGCGACCTCTTTCTCAGTGGACAGCGTGGTCGTGGGTTGCGATTTCGTGGCGCCCTTGGCCGCCGCGTGCGACCTGCGAGCTCCTCCGTCGCTCCCACGCAACATCCAGCCGCGAAGCTCCTCCTTAGATCCTTCCTTCGCAACTTGCGCTTCGAGGATTGCCGGGCCAACTTGGATCTCGCAGTGAAGGCCCTTGAGCCTGTCGAGCCACGGGGCCGAGACGCCCTCTTGCACGGGCAGTTTCAAGAGGAAGGCACCCAGCTTGTCCTGGAAACTAGCTCGAGCGCCCATGGCCGTGGCGACGCGCGGGGGGGTCTGCTGCAGGGCGGCCAGGGTCCTGCAGAGGCCTTTCTCGTCCTCTGTCTTCCAGCGTCCTCAGCGGCCACCGTGGGTGCCACCTATCCGCGTGCGCGCGAAAATCTTAAGCGACTGGGGGGTGGGGGGTTCGGGTAAAATAGGTTTCCGAAGCGGGCGGATTGCCGATCTAACCCCGAAGCGTCGGAGACTTGCCCTCTTCGGTGACGTCGGCCCAATGCTGATTGGCCTTGTCCAACAAAACCTGGGCATCGCTAGAGCCGCACCCCCCCCCCCCCCTTCCCCCGAGGGGCCCCGAGCAACCGTCGAGCGCGCCTGGGGGGGCGCGGGCGCGGGGAACGGGCCCCGCGCGACAAGCGGGCGGGGGGGGCGCAGCGGGCGACGGCGGAGGATGCCGAAAGGCCGGGGGCTTCAACCTGCCAAGCTGGGGGCGCAACGTGACCTGGACAGGGCAGTGTGGCGACAGGCGCGACTTCTGTTGGGCGCCGCAGAAGCAGTGCCCATGGCCGCGCCCGCGCTGGCAAATAACAACTCAAGTTGCTTCAGCCCCGCGGCGGATCGGCGCGCGCGCTCGCCCGACGCAAGGGGGGTGGGTCCGCCGCTAGTCTGCGCGCCCGATCCCAACCGAACGACGGGTTCCACGTTGGAATCCCTTCCCGCGACGCACTCAAGCCCCAGAGTACCCCCCGAGGAGAGCAAGCAGCAGAGAGCAGGCAGAGGTTATGTTCCGATGAGTCCTCGCATTCGTGGGAATGGCAGGACGCCGAGAGAATAGGGCGGGGTCCAGGGCGCTCGACATTTCCAGCGGCCGCGCGTGCTCGAACCACTTCATGGCCAGAAGCCAGGGATCGCAGCCCACTTCCCGGCAGGATGGCCGCCCCTCCCGAGGGCCCCCAACCGGCCCCGGCGACATTTGGCGACCACGGCGACTTCCAGCCGTGTTTCGTGGCCCAGGTCGACGCTGAAGCAATCCTGCTTTCAAGTGGATTTTTCCTGCAGCAGCGCGACGCGAGCTGCCGACATCCCCAATTGGGCTTGCTCAGACCCCCGCCCTGACCCGCTGCGGGGCTCGATGGTCGGGCGCGACTGGCCCATGGCAGACAAGGAATGATTCGATGGGCGTTTCTAGCGCCACCCTGCAATCATTTGCATCCTCTGGCACCGGTGGGGCCCTCAAGGGGGCTCTATAGGGGCTCGGGGAAACTGCGGGGTGCAAGGCAGCGTCGGCCCTGGCCAGGGCGCGTCGAACCGCGCGAAAAAGATGCCCTGCGAGCACGAATCTGGAGCCCAAGAAGTCCGGGCCCAGGCGGGGGGGGCTGGGGCCCGGGGCCGCCGGGCCCCAGCGTTGCCGCGGTGACCGCGTGATCAGAACATCCAGCGCACATGTCCAGCACCGGCGCAGACATGCACCTGCCCCGCGCGGCTGACTCGAGAGGCGCCCCAGGGCCCGCGCATGGGAAGGCGCTGCGCAGGTCCCTCGGCCCCCCGGGAGCGCCAGCGGGAAAAAATGTGCCCTTGGGGCTCGGGCCTCCAGAAAAATGAATCAGCTCTCTGATCCAAACCGTCAAAGACTCGACATGGCCTCGCCGCCCTGAGGGCGACCCCCGGCAGGGGCCGCGTCGGCGACGGGCGGCGGCGGCGAGCGACAGGTAATGGCTTCGGGCTTCGGCTCGCTCTCGCAAGTCGCTCCGCTCAGAAGACGATTTGGCTTCGGCCGCCGCCGCTTCTCCCTCCTCCGCGGAGGGGGCCGCGGCGCGCGGTGCCTGCTCGCCCGCGCAGGTGTCGAAGTGCCGGCCGACGACCCGCTGGCCAGACCGTGTCCGAGATCACCGTTTACGCCGCTTGGCCGCCAACCTGGCCATCGCATCCTTCTGCTGCTGCCCCAAAACCCATCGGACTTCATCATGGCGTTTCCGAATATCTGCTTGGCAGCTCGCTGTATCTCTCCGCGCAAACGACTGCAACGCTTCTCGAACACTTTCTTGTCTGCGCCCGAATGATCATGCGCCGACGCGTAACGGGCGCGAAAGAGATGCCACCCTCCCCCCCGCAAGAATGGGCTCAATCGACAGGCCAGGGATAGCCGTGGATGCAAGCTTGGGCGCCATTTGAGAGCGACGCTGCTCCACCAACAACTCATGGGCCTTCTCGGCCTCCCGCAAATCAGTAGACAGGGACTTGGCGCGGGCGCGACGATCCTCGGGCTGGGCGGCCGTCGGCTCGCGGGGGCCGACGGCCATCGACGACCTGGCGTCGAGCGCGCGCGTGTCGCGTAAAGCACCGTTGGCCTGTTGTTGAAGGCGAGGCGCTTGACGTTGACTCGCAATCTCCTTCTCCTGCATATGTAGACGCCAGCTCCTTGTTCTTGGCAACCCCCTCAGTCGCCCGCGGCAGCGAGTTGCGCGCGCAAATATTTCGGGGCCTTGGCCTCGCTCTTGGGGGTGGCGGGGGCACGCTGGCCACCTGGCTGCAGTCCGCCGCCGCGCTGAGGCCCGCCGTCGCCGCCAGCCGCGAAGAGAGGGCCAGGGCGAGTAGGAAGCTGCGCGGGGCCATGCGCGGGGGCCGATCGCTGGCCAGGCGCCGCAGAGATGGCCCGGGCCCCGCGCGGGAGTCGCGGCGGCCCGTGCCCTGTGACGACTCGGTGGGCCCGGCAGACTGCGCATTTCTGCCGGGCCGTTCAGTTCATCTTACAGCCGCAGGAAGTGCGCGACCAGTTGCCAATTTGAGCACGAGGCTGCTGACCTCCCTGAACACGAGGAGGAGGATGCCACCGCGGAACTTGGCCCCTGTCCCGAGCACTGGGGGCTGCAGGCGCCATGGCGCCGGATTGAAACGAGAAATCTCGCTTACGCTGGTTTCAAAGAAGCCCTCAAGTGAACGCGGGCGCGCGTCTGGCGCAGCCCAGGGGGCAATTTGGCGACCAGCGCCAGACAGGCAGTCGAGAGGAGGCGGAGGAGGAGGAGCTGGAGTGCAGGAGGAGGAGGAGCAGGAGGAGGGGGGGAAAGGAGCGCGGGGCGAAGCCCAGTCAGAACGATGACCCAACGCCGCAGGATGGCAGGGACAAGCGACCTGATGGACGGTCAGGATCAGCCCAGCGAGGGCCCCGAGAGGCCCTTGAAACCGGCCCAGTAAGCTCCCGGAGAGATCTCTGAGAGGGCGCGGTGGCGCCCGGAAGCCCAGCGCGTGGAAAGGGGCACCTGCGGGGGCGGAAGTGGCGGTGGGGCCAGCGGGCGCGCGCGTCGCGGCCAGGGCCCCTGGGCCAGCGGAGCGAGAAGGCCGCGGGGGGGGGGGGGGGGCGCCGCGGAGGCTCAGTGGCAGGCGCATGTGCGAGAAGCGCGCCGGCAAGAGGTTGCAGAAAACATTCCTGGCAGACCGCGCGGTGAATCTTAATCGCCGCGCGCGGCGGGGCGGCGGATCGCTCGGCCCTGGCTGGCAGGGGGCCCTCCGAATGCATTCGCTTCGCTCGCTCTGCTGGCCCGTGCCGCATGCGGCGCTCAGCGGCTGTCGGCCAGACTGGGTCTTGGATGCGACAGGCTCGGCGGGGTCTCTTAGGGGGCCTTTCGGGGGAAGGAAGCGAACTCATCCTATTTGACTTGGCCGCTTTCTTTTCATTTTGCGGTTCTTCGCTTCGTCATGCATTTCCTTCGCTTTCTCTCCCCCCCTTTTATTTTACCAATCGAGTTGATCTAGTCGCGCCCCTGCCGTGCCTCGGCGTCATCTGCTGACTGGATCCTGCCGGAGCTGTCCCGGCGTCGGTCGCGATCGGAAGGGCCGCCGCGCGCCCGCGCGCCCGCCGGCCCGGCCTTCTGCGCGCGGCGCAACCCGCGCCATGGCTTAACGGCACAATATCGTGCTGAGCCACGGCTACGAGGCGCACCTCCCCCACGCAACGCTTGGATCTGAGCGTGATATTATTGCGAGAAGGCGACCGCGATCAAGACGAGCTACGCGCTTTTCCGTTTCATCGGGCTGCGAAAGCCCCCCATCCGGATGGGGAACAGAACGGACAAAACGTTGGTTAGTTGCCGAAAGTTCGATCATCGGTGCCATCATATGGGGGAGTTATGTTTCTCCCCTCTGTGGATGATGCGCGAAAGCAAGAGGACCCGTGCCGCGGCTTGGGCACGAGCGTTCCTGGAGCTGCTTCAACCGACGACGTCGGGGGCAAAAGTGAACGCCCTTATTCGAGGATCAGCTGGGGCACTTCCCACGGCGATGAGCTTCGCTCATGCGCTCCGAAGGCAGCGGGCGACAGGGGGCCCGACTGGTACGAGGGCGGCGAGCAGATGCCGTTAGCAATCGCTTGTGAACCTGGCGCTCCGATTGACCTCTCGGACGGCAATCAGGATGTGGAATCCACATCGTCAGAGGGAATTGTGTCCCGCAGCTCGGCGCCGAGACCGATATTCTGCGATGATGCCCGCGCGTCGTTGACAGGGGAAGACGAGGCCTGTGGCGCCGGTGCAGGCGTTTTGCTGGCCGATGACCTGCCTCCCACACAGGTGCCCCTCGCCAATGGCGAGGGGGCTATTCCGACGACTCGCGAGAACGGGGTCTCGAGGAGATCGCGGGGGGCCAGCCCGTGGGCAGCCTAGCCTGGCCAGGGCCGCCAGCGTGCACGGGCGCGAGACGGTCAACGTTCCAGTGACGTCGCCGCTCGGCATGCGGATGGGGCCCGACGGCGTTCCCGAGGGCAGGTCCGTGCCCGCTCCGGGGGGGGGGGCCCAGTGGCTATGCGCCCGGGTCTACCCGGCGCCCTGTCCAGCCCGGCCATCGACCATCGGCCGCAACGCCAGAGACGCCTGACCCGCGGACCCGCGCTCCCCGCAAGAGGAGTTCGGAGAGGCTGCGTTCGGAGGCGTCCGGCTTGTCTAACCTATCGGGTCGGTCGAGTGCGCTCAGCATGCGCGTCGACGCAAAGTGCGCTCACTTTGGGCCGCGATGCGCCGTGGTTCCTGAAACTCCTGTGTCCTGGCGCGCGAGGCCAATGCAAGAAGCCCGTCTGTCATGGGTGCTCGGATCATCGTGGCATCTGCAACCTGGACACTCCATTCCCGACTTGCCGCGCCCCGGCGTCGCGTGGCCGCGCAGCGTCGCGCGCGAACGACGTGCGCGAGGCTGGGGGGGGGGGGCGGGGGGCTCGAGAGCATGGGGGCCAGAGAAAGAGGCGTTGCCGAGATGCGCAATCGGCGTCGACAGTCTGGGTTACAGTAATAGGCTGCCGATGCTCTTCAACTGGAGCGGGGTCGCGAGGCTGCGGCGGGTGCCGTGGGATTGCCTGAAGGGCGCATCCAGGCGGCGGCGGTCGAACAGGCCTTGGCGACGACTAAGGGGACGAGGGGGCTAGCCAATTGGCTGGAGGCAGCTGTTGTATCTGAGCGCCATGCGCAACTTCAGGAGAATCGCCTTGCCGAAGAAGCCGGGCGCGTCGTCCAGGGGGTCGGCGCAGCTCAGCGCGCGACTGTGTCGCGAGCGGCCTTGGAGCTTCGGGCAGTAGAAGATCGGGGCGCGCGCTCGGCCGCGGAGGCGGCCGCTGCCGTCGCGCAGTCCGAGGCGGATCGCGTCGCCGCCAGCGAGAGCTACGCCCGCTTCGCAGTCGAAGTCCAACGCTCCCGGGGAGATGCAGCTGACCGAGGCGCGCGCGGGGGCGAAAGGCAGCCCGCGCTTGCGCGGCAGAGCAGGGGGCCGCGCAGACGATGAAGAGCCGGGAAGCCGAGCGGGGCTAGCTGCATCCTGGTGGACCCCAAACGCGGTGGTGAGAACACCCGGTGGTGAGTTTTGGGCGATTTGGGTGAAGTTTTCGAGCGCTGGCTGGCCCAGGAAACGCAAAACCTCGTGGCGACCGCGCGTCCCCAAACCCGGTGGTGACCCAGAATTTTTTTGGGGGGAATCGGGGTCACCGCCAGGTGTCTCACCACCTGGTTTGGAGACCGCCAGGCATCGCAAGCCAAACGAAAGCAACGCAGTGGAACCCGACTGGCGCGTCCTGCGGCGTCGTCGGCGGCCCGGTCGATTGCGGATCCAAGTGCAGTTGCTGCGCGGGCTCCTCCGCCGCCGGCGCCGCCCGCGGTTGGCTTCGCCAGGGCGAGTTGCGCGTCGCCCTTGCGCGGCCGCGCCGTGGTGTTTCACATGCTCTAGGGCGGCGTCTCGTGATTGCAGCTCGCGCGATTGGGGCGTTAGCGATGATCGCTGTCCTGGAAGACGACGCGCGCGCACGGCGAAGATGCGACTTCGAGAGACAGCGCGGCAGAGAGGGCTCCGGAGAGGAGAGGGCGGGGCGCGCGAGGCGAGAAAGAAGCAGGAGGTGCGGATCGCGCTGCCTCTGCGCCAGGCGCCAGCCCTTCTGGCTGCCCACAACTGCCTGCGCGTGCCCGCGGACATGCCCCTAGGGGCGATGGGCGCCAGACGGAAAGCGCGAAAACAAAGATGCAGCATGAGTTCGAGCAGGCCGCAAGAGCCGAACATTTGAGACTCGAGGGGGCGCTCGAACGGGCCATGCAGCGGGAAGAGGACCTTGTCAGGATGCAGGCCGAGCGCAAGGCGAAGATCCAGGAGGCGCGCGAACAGCGGGCCGAGGCTGCCGCTGCGGCGCAACGGCAGACCCAGGAAAAGGAGAGGGAAGCTGAAAACGATACTTAGTTGCAGAGCGATATCAACGCCCACCTTGAGTCGGCGCGAGTTCGTCTTGAAGCTTTTATCCCGGGGCGCATTCAGCATGGTCCGAGGGGCTTGTCCAGTATTTTCAAGCAGAAGGACGAGATGGATGTAGCAATCCCCCCGATGCAGGCGGCGGCGCCGGAGCATCCAGGCTCGGGTCATCCAGATGACGATGGCGGAGATGGTGGCGGCGACGATAAGGGCGATAATAATTACTACCTTGATTACTACCTTGATTCTGGTCGCCGGCGTTGGCGTGGCGGGGGGCCGCCTGGTGATGTCCCGCCCAGCGGCGGCGGGGGCGGCGGAGTCCGTGCCCCCTTGGTGGACGTGGCCCCTGCTGCCGCGCAGTCTTGGAATGGCGCCGGTAAAACTGAGGAAGTAGGCTTGGAGGCGATCCGAAACGCCGCCAACTACAGGCGGTCGGAGCGCAATGTGGTCAGGACTGTAGCATCAGCGTCGCCACGCTGCGAGGAAGCAGTCGGGTGGACAACGGGCGCGTTCGACCTCGAGAACATTGAGGCAAAGGAATTGAAGGACTCTGGCCACTTTGTCCGGCTCGACTTGCCGCAGCGGACCTCGTGGCAAAGTTCGACCACATTGTCAGTCATAGACAATTGTCGCCTCCGCTCCGTCATTTGGCGAGCCGGAAAGAAAGGTTAGACGTCTCCGCGCGAGCCGCCGGGACCGCGATGAAAGGGTCGCGACAGCTTGCGCATCATCCCCGTCCACGTGACCACCCGCCAGGATCGCGGTCAGGCGTGCACGGGCGCGGACCGTGTAGAGATTATGATCCGCGGCGCGGGCAGGGAAGCATACGGCGACCTATTCCACTTCTATGGCGAGCGGTTGAGGACGCCCAACGAGATGGAGGAATTCAATGACTCCTCTCTCCCCGCAATGCAGGAACATTTCTACCGACAGATGCCGAAGTGCTTGTGCACGCAATGCGCGCTGGTGATCTATGATCATTGCAGCGACGAGTGCGGTGCTGGGGCGAAGACTGACGAGTGGTTGCCATCGAAGGTCAGTGATTTCGCGAGCGGGGATCGCGGGCAGATCTACCGCGAGATGCAGCGGGGAGCGCTGGGCACCCGCGGCCTTCCCGCGCGGGGCGCGGGAGGTTGCGGAGGGGGCGGAATTGCTGGTGGGGGCGGACAGAATTCTCGACGTGAAAGATGGTCGCCTAGAGAAAACGCCTGTGCCCGAAAGGAAGCGGCGACCCTGCCGCTCCAGGACCGGCCGCGCCTGCTCGAGCTGGCAAGGATGGTGGAGCAGTGGGAAAAACCAGTAGGATAAAAAGAAGGTTGGCGGACATGGGAAAGGCAAAGAGCGCGGCAGGGGCGGGGGGCGTCCCATTGGCCGATCCAAGGGCGGCAGCCGAGGCGGGGGCCGATCGCAGAGCAGCGCGTCCAGCGGCAACCCCGAGAAGAACGGAATATGCAATGCATGCAGCCGCGGCCCTTGCCCGCTGTCGTCTGACAGTTGTCTCCGCGAGCGCGGGCGAGCTACCAGGGGGGGGATCTCAACGTCGAGGCGCGCGTGGCTGAGATCGGCGAAGTTCTTCTCTACGAGCGTGGCCGGGGCAAGATGACCGCAGCGGCGCAGAACGTCATGAAGAATGCTGCGCATGCGCGAAGCACCGACGAGGGCAAGGCGAATGGGGGCCGACATGGGCCAGGAGAGTCGACAATGCTGGAGGCGCCTGGCCGGACAGACCTGCCCATTCGGGAGGGGCTGTCGGGGCGGGCCGGCGCCCTTGGACATCTGTGACCTGGCCGGCCGGCGGCCGGCGACTTCGTCGCCGGCGCTGGTCTGGGGGGGTCCCGGGCGGGGCGCTACTGCCATGCCCCTAGGATGTGAGTGCCGCTCTGCGCTGCTCCCGCAGTTTTCTGCCCTGAATCGGGATTCCAAGCGCTGCCGCTTGGCAGGGTGGCCAGTGTCTGTCGAGACTCTCGCGGCGATAGTCAGGATCGTGATAGCTCCCATCTCATCTGAACGCGATGACGACAGTCTGGCCGCCCCACCATGCGAACAAGGCGGGGGCGTGGATGACCTACATGTGGAACTGCTGAGGTGCCTTCAGGCCGGAGGGATCACGTCGCTCCCGGGACGCAGCTCCGGAGCTGTTGAAGAGCGGGGGGCCAGGCCGGAGCGCCCCATCAAAACGGGCAGGTGCACAGACGCGCCCTTCCGTCAGTGGGCGGGGGAAGGCGCGCATTGGCCCAGGCACGCCGCCGCCGGCCATTTTGATTTCTCGATGGGCGCGCAGAGAGACGAGATTGGCACCGAGTGCACGGGGCAATTCTTTCGAGTATGGTTCTCGGTGGGCTAAGAATCGGGTGCGCAAGGTGGAGATTCACGGGCAAATATCGTTTGGAGAGGCCGTTGCTCTGGAGCAGGAAGTCTGGCGCGTGTGGGTTGGCTTGGGGCAACATTCCGATGGCGAGCTCGGCGACGTCGGCAGTGGGCATGACGGCAATCGCATCGCCGCCGTTTCTGCTTGGAAGTAACGGAAGGCTAAGGCGCCCAGAAGTTCGGCAGTGCGCGGCACGGGCCAATGCGGTTCATAGTCGACGCGGGCTTCGGCTCGAGTCTGATATCCGCCAAGTACTTGCGAGACGCGGGATGATGCCAGGATCTCTCCGCTGGCCGCCCGCGGTGCCATGGATGCGGCGGGGGGCCAGTCGAGAACCCTTGGCGCGGTCTGGATCGCCAGCTACAAGCTGACGACTGGGGAGATTGAGACAGTTGTCGTACCGGGGAATCCGAGCGCGATATCAGTGGGGGAGCTCTGCATGGACCGCGGTTGCAGTTTTCAGTTGGGAACCGTCAGAGCACCGCACCAGGAAGAAGGTGGATCTGCCAGTCGAGGGCAATATCCACTCTCTCACCATGGAGGGCAGAGGGGCCTTGGGTCATGTAGGCGAGGCAGCCCTCGCAGGCTCGCTTGGGCTTGAGCGGTGGGCGCGCGTGGGGATTGGCGCGAGGTCTAGTCTGAATGACCCTGGCATGACACCGCGCAACCCTTGAGTTGCATTCAACAAGAGGATGGCGTAATACTCCTACACGAATGGCAAACTGAACATCCAGTCGGACGGCGCCGACGGACTTCTGACCACGGACGGAGCAGTTGCACCATTGTCTGATGTGCTCACTGATGTCTATCACGAGACCCACGAAGCGGCGAGAGTTGCATGGGCAGACGTGGGTGCGGGTCTTGTTAGCAGAGACTCCACGTTGGCGCCGATGCCCGGCCGCGGGCGCGCTGCCAGCGCGCGACGTCAAGACCGATGGGCGGACGGGGCCGCGGCTCGTCGCCCGACGGCGGTGCCCGCGACAGGCGAAAGAAGACGTCGCCGAGGTGGCGCCCCTCGCCCCACCTGCGCCGGTGGGGCGGCATTGCGGGTGCGAGCTCGACTCTCCGAGAGGTGGATTGATGCGCAGGGCGAGGGCCCAATTGCGTTGGGCCCTCCGCCCCCGAAGGCGCAGCAGCCGAAGAACGCAGCGGCAGCCGACGCTGGTTTCTATGGCCCCAGCTGGGCTGCGGCAGCAGTAGCGACCCCGCTCTACAGCGACAGGTCATGCCCTGCGCCGTCAGGTCGCCAAGTCTGGGTGAGATTCGACGCCGACGCGAGACGCTTGAGGACGTCCCTTCCATCTGGGCCTGACTGGCGTTCAGTTGTTCGGCGCCTTGCCGCGGGCTCTGACGCATGGGGGGAACTAAAGGACTTGGCGGACTCTCACGAAGCAAGCGGGGGAAAGATCTATGCCGACATTCCAGGGGGTACTATGGGCCCTAGGAATATCACGACGCTGTTGTTCTACCGATCCACGGGCGACGGTGCAGACTGTCCGGGGGGCGTTGAGAGACTTGCCGCCCCCTGTTGCTCCGAGGCGCAACCCTCTGCGAATGTGGACTTCAGCTGCTTCTTTACGCCCGCTGGACCAGCCGAAGCGACCGCTGCCTGCGCCAGCGGCGCTGAGGTAGAGGTGCCCAGAGAGCCCCGCGTGCCTGGGCCGAAGAGATAGGCGCAGGTGGTGGAATACGACATGGGGGACTTCTCAGCAGCATGCGTCAAGCTCTACGCGGAGCTGACAGACGCAGACCCTGAGACGCACCCGTTAGCTTGTACTCCATGCGGCCCTGAGTTGAAAAGCGTAGAGGACGGGCAGGGTGGCCCCCGAGGAGAGGGGGCCCATCCAGCCGAGGAGGCGATGGCGTAACCTTCGGGGGTTGACGCTAATGTGGGTCCTAAAGTCAAAGTGCCAGTTGTCGGTGGGCACTCGATGGTGGATGACGGATCTCCGAACCCTCGACCGCCGGGTTCATCGGGGGATCTTTAGCCGATAGCAGCAAAGGTGCGAATGAAGACCCTCTATGGCGCAAGGGCGCCCAGATGCGACTTCCTCCGAGCAGCGTGTGCGTTTGCATCGTGCGTCGGCCAGTGTTCCGCCTCGCATGCTGCGTCAAGGCGACGCTGCGCTACCGCGTGGTGTCTTGGGTAGGAGACGGGCCCTCCCTGGTTAATGTAGCGCGCGGGCGCGGACCTGGCCAGTGATGTCGGGACGCATCGGAGCACGAGCGCAAATGCGCAGGAGTTGTGGGGACCTAGCGCCTGGGCCCGAAAGAGCTGCAGTTCGAGGCGCCAGATCGCTACTTCTCGCAGTGCTCTCGAGGCGGAGATCGTCTCGGCAGACGAGGCAGCGCGCTGAGAGGTACTTCCTGCGCTGCCGCTGCGGGGGCGTCTGCTTGAAAGACCTCCGAAGGCTGAGTTCATGGAGGGCAGCCGGGCAGTCGCGGAGGTCTGCGAGGCCTGGGGATCGCAAAAGTTCGCGGCGCATTTGCCGAGGCCCCATCGAATTGATGCAACCGCCGTGGCGGAACAACATGTGAGAGGCATTGTCGACTTGGCGCCTTGTACGATGCAGGATCAGGCCGCCGACGTCGGTGCGAGAAAAAATGGAAAGCCGTTATGGGGAGCAAGTGGCTACGAAAGTTACATGGGGTCTTCGTTCGACGGCGAGGGTGCCCTTCCTTTAAATCCGGAGGGATCCTCGAGCCTGGGCTCGGGCCGAAATCATCTCTCATCACTGGTGGGAAGACCGCTGGCAAGAAGGCAACGCAGAAGCCCGAGCGCCCCAACGAGGGTAAACCTGATAGGGGGACAAAACCCCGAGAGAGAATGGCCAGCGGTGAAGAATCGGAGCGTGCCGCTACGGAGGCGTGCCCTGGCTATGCCGGCGACGTCTGGCGACGCTGGCTGCGTGGGGCTCGAGGGGTAGGCCCGACTGTCCCAAGGGGCTCCTATTGGAATATTGCTGCGCGCTGGACAGTACATTGGGCCGACCAGAGAGCATGGTTGATCGAAATTGTACCGTGGCGCGGCTACTTGAATATCAAGACGTGACCATGCAGGCAGGTTTAGCATGCGCCGTCAAGAGTGTCAGCGGGCACCGCGGCGCCCGCGTCATGCGTCGGGGCTCTATTCCTTGAGCGGGCGGTTCGCCCTGGCAGCGCGTGAGGGTGAAGTCACGTGCCGCAGGGGCGGCGATGATGAGGCATTGAGGGGGCCAGGGGATCACAGAAGGACCTTCAGACATATTGTTGGGGCATTTCAAACATTAGCGAGAAAGGAGATGCTGCAACATTGTGCCGTCTGTTTCGTCTGTTAAGGATGACCGACTCCCTGTCAATGTTGGCGTAATCCGCGAGTGCGTAAATTCTTAGTTTTTTTGTTTTATTCCTCTCTCTCTCTTTCTCTCTCTCTCTCCAACATGCCCATGGTAAAAATGTGCGTTTGCGCCTATGGCCTAGTCATTACGAAGGGCCAATATATGAAGCAACCGTGGAGTACTGCCACGCACTCTGCCATTATAGCTGATGGGATTGTTCGGACATGTACTGGACTGCGCCATCATGTTGAAGCACGCGGACGGGTGTCACATATTGTTGAGAATCCGCTTGCACGGACGAGTTTGCCAAACGTGTGCGTGGGCTGGTTAATAATGCCGCTGCTGGGGCTGCTGCCGTCGCTGCCGCTCTCCCCGCATCTCCCCGCTCGCCCGCGCCCGCTGTTGCGTCGGCCCAAGGCCGCTTTGGCGCCCGCAATGTCGCCGCCCTCGCGCCGCTAGGTAGCCCCCGCGATTGTGTGGCTGCTCCCTGGGCCCCCATCGCCGCGCGTTCAGCGGCCGCCCCGCTTGGGCCCGCAACTTTCAGGACGCCCTGTGCGCGCGGGCCAACGAGGGTCGCAAGAGGCAGGGTAGAGGCGACTCGTGTTGGCGCTGTGCACCGAGCACCCCCAGCGAGGAAGCCAAGTCCTCCAGTCGACGAGGTGCCAGCGTGCGTGTCGATCGGCCACCTCCGCGGCATTTGTGGAACTATGTTCGCCCGCGAGCTTGACGCCCCGAACATCTTCGGGTATTCTCCCAACGCAGCCGTCATGGGCGACCCCGACAAGTCTCGGGGTGAAGATACATTGCGTTCGTGATGGAAATGCGCGACCTGGTCGAGTAGGCACAGAGCATCCCGAGAAAACCCGAGTACGAGAAGCGCAACGGGGCCGGATGCCGGGTCTCCTACAAGCGCGGCCAGGAGCAGCGTGATCACCCAGTCCATGCCGAGTTCACGAAGGAGAGGCTGTCCATCTGGATGCCGACGCAAGGCGGCGATGCGAAGACCGCCAACGACGGACACGCGCGCAAAGAGCCGGTGGGGGATGCCTGGCGTGAGCGCGGCGCCCCGTGGTACCAGGTGCCCTGCCTGCGCCGACATCGGGTGTTGGACGGCCGAAGTCGATGAAGTCGCCGGGAAGATGGGCATCCAGCTGCGAAGGCCCAGGTTCGCCGGGCCGAACCATGTTGAGTTTAACCGGGGGATCGTTTGCCTGCTTCTGAAAGCCTTGCACAAGCCCAACCATGCTGTGCAGGGGGGAGGAGCTATGCTCCCTGACGAGCTATAGAGGGCTTTCTGTGTAAAAATGGCGTTGGGCGACGTGCCTTGCCCTGGTTGCCACTGTGATGGCGGAATCGGTGATGCCTTCACAGTTCCCCCCGGCCATGAGCAGCCGCTGCCCGAAGGCGCAGTGCAGGTGAAGGAGTTCTCGGCCATCGTGGCCGCCCAGTGGAGGGATGAACAAGCCAATGGTTACTTCCGTATGCCGAGAACAGATGACCTCCGACCAGCATGCTACGCTTGTTGGTCGATGGGCTCAAGAGGCCACGGATAGGCCCTGGTGCGAGGTTGCGACAGTCACGCTCGCGGACGCCTTCGAGAACCTGTCGAAGCGGAAGCACGAGGATTCAAGCTGTGATGCGAGAGGGATTTTCGTCAGCGTCTGCGGGCGGGCACGCAGGCCTTGGCAACAACGTTCATTGTGAAGACTTCGTGGCTTCATCTCCGCTCGGCATCGCCCGACTCCATGCCTGGCCCCAGGATTCTGGAAGTTGACCCAGCGGAAATCGCAAATGAGAAGGAGCGATTCTTGTTTGCGGGCCACATGCAGTGCCGCAGTTGCTGGGAGATGACCGCTTGCCGCGGGGAGTCCTGCGATAACCTGATGGGCCACGTCCGGCAGCGCCCGACAATGGTGGGCCCCGCCGGGGGGGAATGCGATCCCAGGGCTCATCTCAGGAGGGAAAA
The DNA here is from genome assembly GCA_963575745.1 of Prorocentrum cordatum. Lineage (NCBI taxonomy): Eukaryota > Dinophyceae > Prorocentrales > Prorocentraceae > Prorocentrum > Prorocentrum cordatum. The sequence goes on from CAUYUJ010014589.1 coordinate 169,299, forward strand.
AACACAGACACAATTAATCGTCGATTCCCATAAATATTGGAAACTATGGGAAGTGGGGGGGACAGAAACCCAGAACATAGGATTATCCCGGCAAAGCAACCTAACAGCGATATGTAGAAGCATATCTGAAAGCATCCCCCTTAAGATTCAGATGAAAATCCAGTTGTAGAATTCTGCTGTTCTCGCAGTCGTAGTCGCATTCGCGATGACAGTCGCAGCGGCGACGGCAGTCGCAGTCACAGCCTCAGCCTCAGCCTGCCTCAGCCTCAGCCTCAGCCTGCCTCAGCCTCAGCCTGCCTCAGCCTCAGCCTCAGCCTGCTTCAGCCTCAGCCTCAGTCTGCCTTCAGCCTGCCTCAGCCTCAGCCTGCATCAGCCTCAGCCTCAGCCTCAGCCTGCCTCAGCATCAGCCTGCTCAGCCTCAGCCTCAGCCTGCCTCAGCCTCAGCCTCAGCCTGCTTCAGCCTCAGCCTCAGTCTGCCTTCAGCCTCGGCCTCAGCCTCAGCCTGCCTCAGCCTCAGCCTGCCTCGGCCGCAGCATCAGCCTGCCTCAGCATTCAAAATGTGGCCCAGGAATTGAGTTCTGGGAACTAGAAGAACACGAAGTGGCCTACAGTTGGCTCCGGGCATTCAAAATCATGCCCAGGAATTGAGTTCTGGGATTTTGAAGAGCACGAAGTGGCCTACAGTTGGCTCCGGCCATCCAAAATGTGGCCCGGGAATGGAGTTCTGGGAAATCGAAGAGCACGAAGTGGCCTACAGTTGGCTCCGGGCATCCAAAATGTGGCCCGGGAATGGAGTTCTGGGAAGTCGAAGAGCACGAAGTGGCCGGGCATCCAAAATGTGGCCCGGGAATGGAGTTCTGGGAGCACCAACAGCGATTTTGCGAGGATGTCCCAAGCGATTTCGGCTTCGGCGGCAGCCTCCCCGGGTCCCGCCCAGACCCCCCTGAGGAGCCATGATTTTTTTGGGGGGTCCATTAGAAACCCATCAGCAAGAGCTGTTAGGTAAAAAGATTGGGATTTTTTTTGCGTGCATTTATTTGTGTGTCCCAGGGCCCCTTCATCATCGACCGCAGTGGTCACGTGATGACTTCCCGCATTTCTCCGAAGTTGGTGTGGATCGGCGTGGAGGCAGGCCGTGCTTTGGGTGGGTGGACAGTGCCGCGCATTCGAAGTGGCTACGGGTGAGAGACTGCGCCCCGTCGCACCCAGCCTGGTGGGGGCAGTTGAGGATTCCCGCGAAGCCGGAGAATGGTTCCCCCGACGCATCATGGTCGCCACCAGCTGGGATTGCACTGAAGGGGAGGTTTCAAGGGCGCCCGACGCCGACCTGGACTTCGCCCAGCGGCTACGCCGCCGGCGGCCCAACGAGTGGGCCGCCGATGCCATGGCCGGCAGCGGGGTCAGCAGCGGCCCCGCCCCCGGGCGGTGCCTGCCGCGATCCGAGGAACCCTCGGCAGGAGGAAGGAGATGGGCGCGCTCAGGCAGCGGGGAAAGACCCCCCTCGTCAAGGGGCTCTCCCGCCGAAGACGCCGCGCCAACGCCCCCTCCGCCCGAGGCGAAGGCCAGCCCCAGGCTGACCGAGGTAATAGCCAGGCCACCACCTCGGGCATCGTTGCCGATGGGAGCAGAAAGGAGGCCGCCGCCTCCGCCGCCAGGGCCCCCCCCGCGCAAGGCCGCCCCAAGGACTTTGGGCAGATCGAACATAAACGCTAACAAGCCGTCGAGCGTGTCCCGCGACAGTGCGACTGCGCGCCAAAGTGCGACAGGCGCGTCGCCACAGCCGCCCACGTCGCCACGACCTCCGTTGCCGAAGGGGCCACCGCAGACTATGTCGGGCAAGCCGCCGACGCGCGAGGCTCCGCCTCCGCCTCGGGTAGGGCCGCCCTTGGCGCCCACGGCTCCGTCGCCCCCGGCTGGGCCGCCGCCGGCGCCCGCGGGCCCGCCGCGCCTGGCGGGGCCGCCGCCGACGGCAACGCCTCCGCCGCCGCGGGCAGTGCCATCGACAACGGCAACGCCTCTGCCGCAACTGGCTGGGCCGCCGCCGGCGGGAACGCCCTTGCGCCGCCAGTTGGGTTGCTTCCGACGGCAACGTCCCCGCCGCCTCTGGCTGGGCCGCCGCCGGCAGCGACGCCTCTTTCGCCCGCGCATGCGCCGCCGTCGCAGGCGCAGGCCTCTCCTGATGCGCCCGCTGCCCACAGCGACCGACCGCGCTGAGGCGCCGGGAGATGCGGCGCCTAGAGGATCGATTGCAGGTGACTCATCGTCGAACACAGGAGAGAAGGAGGACGCATGACCCTCATGGGCCCGATAGGGCTATGGCTAGCCATGCCGGCGGGGCCGGGGCGCCGCCGGCGCCGCCCGCTGCCGACGACCGAAGGGCCATAATCCGATCATATGCTGGGTTGAACGGCGTCCGGGAGGCAGCGCAGTTGAGGGCTCATATACAGGCGATGGGAGGGGCAGCCGATTCATTTTCGCAGCACGTGCTGACGGCGGGCGTTGAACCGTCCGATGACTACGTCAAGCTGGCTCAGGTGTTGACGATCAGAATGGCAGATCTGGTCGACGAGTCGGCGGCCCCTCGCGTCCGCTATTGGGCGCTCGCCCAGACGTGCGCCGCCTACTCGCGACTCATGGAGATGAGCGGCATCCGCGCTAGGTTCGTTGGCCAGAAAGTTCCTACATGTGCAAGGAGGTGCCCAGCAACGACTGGTATTGCGCAGCCATGGGGCGCTAGTGGAAGACCGAGTGCACGCGCCCCGACATAGACGTCATGCTGTCGTCTGGTTCCATTGCGATGTTCCACGAAGCAGCTGTCGTGGAACAGCCGGATTGAGCGAAGGCCCTTCTGCGCATGTGCATTCACAATCGGGTTGCAGGATTCTTTGCGCACTGCCAAGGTGGCATCACCTTGCCAGGCGCCCCGCTGCTGGACCGACAGGGGGAAATGGATTCGAGAGTCAGAACATTTTCCAGCGTCGCACTTGGCACCGATCTCGCGTCGTCTTGTGGGGCGGCAGCGGCCTAGGAGTCGACGGGGAAGACGGGCGTCTGCGAGGCGCGGCGCCGGGAGCTAACATGCAGCAGTACTTCGACCTGGATTCTGAGGTGCTGGAGCAGGCGAAGCAGCTGGTCCACGCGCAGGCAGGGTGCGCACGAAAGGACAACACTTACAAGGTGGCTATGGGGCTGTAGTTCTTTGTTGTCCGCCACGCATGTTTTTTTTTTGGAGGGCGTGCAAATTGATCGAGGGCCCGGGGGAACCAGGGCAACGACGACAACATAAACAACAAGGTACCGCTAGCAAAAAGAAACAATGGTGTGTGACTGTCACGTTTTTGATCAATGTGTGTGCTCTCGGCCACGCCGCACAGGGATTCCCGTTGTGCTCCGCCGCAGAAGGACTCCTTTCGTACCTCGCCACAACAACAATTCTTTTGCAGTCCGTCACAACAAGGAATCCTTGTCTGTAGTCCGTCACAGATTCTTATCTTATCTGCCGCGCACGGATTTGTTTTGTCATTTGTCACGCATGAAAATGTATGTATAATCCGCGCGCGCAGGGTGGCCGAGGGTCTCTCTCTCTCTCTCTCTCTCTCTTCCTCTCCCTCTCTCTCTATTTTCCCAGTGACTGGTGGCCCAGTGGGCAGTCGGTCAATTCCGCCGCGGATGAAACCAGTGTGTCAATGTGCCACGCGAGAAATTCGTCCACAAACGATCTCGATGACGTTTTTTTTTCATTGGCGGATTCTGTCTGTTGTGGATGTGCACTTTTCTGCGTTGGAGCCAATCGAGGAGGCAGTGGGTCGCCAATCACAAGACGTTAACATAACATCGGGATCTAGTTTCTCCCCCCGGGCTCTCGGTCATTTTGTGGCCCGCCACAGGGGGGGTCTTTTTTGTGGCGGGTTGCAGAAGGATTCCCGGTGTGCCGGACTTTCAAAAGTTTTCCTTTTGTAGCAGATTTGTACATTGATATCATTCGTGGCGTATTGAGCCGACATCCCAATGGGCCGCCACCCAGGGGAAAAACAATGAATCACATATTTCCAGGCAGTTGTCGTATTGTTTCTTGCATTTCAATTGTTTTGGCTGGTATCCCCCTTGGCCTCGGCCATTTTGCGCGCCCGCCACAAGAGAAAATATTCCCATTGCGCCGGGTGTTCAAATATATGTTTCAGTGCCATTGATGTCATTTATGGCAGAGTTAATTGAGATCCACGCGAAATACTGAGAGTTTCAGGCGTGTTTTTTTTGTTTTGTTTCTTTTCTTGTATCGGTTGGTGCCCCGTTCTGGGCCCTTGGCCATCTTGTACGTCCGCCACAAGGGGCATCTTATTGAGGCGGGTTACACAAGCATTCCCTTCGTGACGGGTTACAAGAGGATTCAGTTCGTGGCAGATTACAAAAAAGGATTCTTTTGGTGGCGGATTATATAAGTATTCCCTATGTGGGTTGGATTACAAACGGATTCCTTGCGTGGCGTATCACATGCGTTTTGTGTTGCGCGTTTTATTTCCCAACCATCCTGTGGTTTTGGGTCCTCGTTTTTTTGAAGAGGCGGTCCCCGCGTTGCTCTTCCTCCTCCCCCTCCTCCCCCTCCCCCCCTCCGTCCTCCTTCTTCCATGCGTTTCACCCACCCAGCAGAGCGTTTCGTGGCCCCATATGGGGACTCCACCGAAGCCCCCAGTGGGACCGCCCGCATGCGCCCGCCACCTCCCAGCACAGCCCTTGCTCATTGCGTTTCGCCCACGCAGTACAGCGCTTCGTGGCCCCATAGGGAGCTCCACCGAAGGTCCCAGTGGCACCGCCCGCATGCGTCCGCCACCACCCAACACGGCCCTTGCTTCCTGCGTTTCGCCCACCCAGTACAGCGTTTCGTGGCCCCATAGAAAGGGGGCCCCACCGAAGGTCCCAGTTGCACCGCCCGCGTGCGTCCGCCACCTCCCAGCACAGCCCTTGCTCCCCGCGTTTCACCCACCCAGTACAGCGCTTGGTAGCCCCATAACGGGGCTCCACCGACCGCATGCGTCCGCCACCGCCCAGCACAGCCTTTGCTCCCTGCGTTTCACCCACACAGTAAGCCATAAAAAAGGTCCCACGGAAGGTCCCAGTGGCACCGCCCGCATGCGTCCGCCACCACCCAGTACAGCCATTGCTCTCTTCGTCTCACCCACCCAGTACAGCGTTTCGTGGCCCCATGCGGGGCTCCACCGAAGGTCCCAGAGGCACCGCCCGCATGCGCCCGCCACTACCCAGCACAACCCTTGCTCCCTGCGCTTCACCCACACAGTACCGCGTTTCGTGGCCCCATAAAGGGGGGCTCCGACGAACCCGCCAGTGACACCGTCCGCATGCGTCCGCCACCACCCAGCACAGCCTTTGCTCCTTGCGCTTCGCCCAGCGTTTCGTGGCCCCATAGGGTGCTCCACCGAAGGTCCCATTGGCACCGCCCGCATGCGTCCGCCACCACCCAGTACAGCCTTTTGCTCCCTGCGTTTTACCCACCCAGTACAGCGTTTCGCGGCTCCATAAAAAAGGGTGCTCCGCAGAAGGTCCCAGTGGCACCGCCCGCATGCGTCCGCCACCGCCCAGCACAGCCCTTGCCTCCTGCGTTTCACCCACCCAGTACAGCGTTTCGTGGCCCCATATGGGGGCTCCTCCGAAAGTCCCAGAGGCACCGCCCGCATGCGTCCGCCACCACCCAGGACAGCCCTTGCTCCCTGCGTGTCACCCACCCAGTACAACATTTCGTGGCCCCACAGGGTGCTTCACCGAAGGTCCCAGTGGCACCGCCCGCATGCGTCCGCCACCGCCCAGGACAGCCTTTGCTCCCTTCGTTTCACCCACCCAGTACCGCGCTTCGTGGCCCCATAAAGGGGGCCCCACCGAAGTTCGCAGTGGGATGTCCCGCGTGCGTCAGTCACCACCCAGCACGGCCCTTGCTCCCTGCGCGTTTCACCTGCCCAGTACCGCGTTTCGTGGCCCCATAGGGGGGCTCCACCGAACCCCCCAGTGGCACCGCCTGCATGCGTCTGCCACCACCCAACACAGCCCTTGCCCCCTTCGTTTGGCCCACCCAGTACAGCGTTTCGTGGCCCCATAGGGAGCGCCCCGAAGGCAATATTCACAATTGCGGTATTCACAAGTGCGTATGGTTGGGTCCTTCGCCAGGCTAATTTTCAGTTTTTCTTTGGTACTCTCTCAACCGTCGGTCAATTTGTACGTCCGCCATGCTGTGGTTGGTTACATAGGGAATTTCTTTTGAGGCGAATTACTACAATATTCCTTTCATCCAGCTGCTTGCGGCAAGTCCCGCCACCGTCCAAGCCCAGCATGTTCGGCGGCTCTTCTTCGAGGTGGCACTGAACGTCGCACTCGCGTGGAATGAACAGCATGATAACGATGATGGTGATGATGAGGGTGGTGACGGTGCTGCTGGTCATGATGATGATGGTTGGGATGATTATGATGATTATAGTGGTGAGATTGCCTGCTCATGGTGATGATAACCCTGAGTATGGTGATGCTCATAATGTTGATGCTGATCATGGTGATCATGATGATCATGACGATGCTGATACTGATTGTAATGATGTGGACGAGGATGATCATGCTGCTAATGATGATGCTGATGCTGTTCTTGATGATGGTGTTGATGCTGTGGATGCTGATGATGATGGTGATTTTGATTATGGTGATGGCGATGATGCTGCTGCTGCTACTGCTGGCATGCGGGTGATGATGCTGATGCTGATGATGATGATGATGATCCTGGTCATGATGTTGATTTTGTGATAAGAATGATAAGGATGGTGCAGCTGTTGCTGATGATTGTGATGATGATGATGGTGATGCTGATGCTGCTATGTTTGATGATGACGATGCTCATGATGATGATGCTAATGCTGATGCTGATGAGGATGCTGATGCTGATGCTGATGCTGATGACAATGATGATGCTGCACATGATGAGGATGCTGATGATGATGTTGATGATGATGATGACGATGCTGGTGATGATGATGCTGATGCTGATGATAATGCTGCTGATGATGCTGCTGCGGATGATGATGTTGATGATTATGATGATGATGGTGATGCTGCTGACGATGATGCTGATGATGCTGATGATGCTGATGCTGATGCTGATGCTGATGATGGTGATGATGCTGCTGATGATGATGATGATGATGATGCTGATGCTGATGATGATGATGATGCTGCTGATGATGATGATGTCGATGACGATGATGATGATGATGATGATGATGATGATTATTATTGATGATGATTATGATAATGATGCTGATGCTGATGCTGATGCTGATGCTGATGCTGATGCTGATGATGCTGATGCTGATGCTGATGCTGATGATGATGATGCTGATGCTGATGCTGATGATGATGATGATGATGATGATGATGATGCTGATGCTGATGCTGATGCTGATGCTGCTGATGATGATGATGATGATGATGATGATGATGATGATGATGATGATGATGATGATGATGATGATGATGATGATGATGATGCTGATGCTGCTGATGATGATGATGATGATGATGATGATGATGATGATGATGATGATGATGATGATGATGATGATGATGATGATGATGATGATGATGATGATGATGATGATGATGATGATGATGATCGGGGTGTCGTGAGAGCCCTCCCGGGGGCTTGCTGGAGGCAGGTTCGAGGCCTCTTGTCTTGGGGCCGTCTGGCGGCCTCTTGGAGGCCTCCTCGCAGCCTCTTGGGGGTCCTTGGAGGCCCCTTGGGGTCTCTTGGGGGCTTTTTCGGGCGGAAGGCGGGACTTGCCGGTTCGTGTTCCCCCTCTTGGGCTCCTCTTGGGGCCGTCTTGGGGCTCTCTTCGGCTGGTTTGGATGCCTCTTGGTCCAGTTTCGGGGGCTTTCTTGGGGCCTCTTGGGCCGTTATGGTTGCTGTCTTGGGGGTCCCTGGTGCCTTCTTGGAGCGACGGAAGCTTGAACAGGGGGTAGCTTGAAACACATCGAACAACACAATCACATTCATAGACTTTTGCCCATTTGGGCCCTCGTAGAGATCCTCTTGGAACGCTCTCGGGGCTTTTTAGGGGCCTTTCAGGCGGTCTTGGGGGCATATGGGGCCATCTTGGCGACCTTGGTGACTTCCCAGGTTCATCTTGGAAGCCATCTTGGGGATTTTGGACGCCTTGGAGACCGCCAGGGACGTGTCTGGACGCCGACAGAGCCTCGGGACGAGGGGGCGGTGCGCGCGACGAGGTGCGGCAGAGAGGGGGGTCCCTTAGAAGATCACGAAGCCTCATCACCAGACAGCTTTTGGTATTCTAGCAGACCTCAACGTGCCAGGGGGCACGCTGGCGGATTGTAGATTGAACAAGGTTTGCTTTTGTTGAGAAGTTAAAAAAGAAATTGAGAAACAACTTATCCTGGTGAAGGACCCAACCAGCTGAAGTTGTGGGTACCGCAATTGTGAATATCTTCTTCGGTGAAGCTCCCTATGGGGCCACAAAGCGCTGCGCTGGGCGGGGGGGGGAACGCATGCGGGTGGTAGCACTGGGGCCGTCGGTGAAGCTCCCTATGAGGCCACGAAGCGCTGTACTGGGTGGGTGAAGATACCAAATTGGGCGTGGGGGACGCATGCGGGCGGTCCCATCGGGGGCTTCGGTGGAGCTCCCCATGGGGCCGCGAAGCGTTGTAAAGGGTGGGTGAACATGCCAAATTGGGTGTGGGGGGCGCATGCGGGCGGCCCCACTGGGCTTCGGTGGGGCTCCCGATGGGGCCACGAAGCGCTGTACTGGGTCTGTGGAAATGTCAAATTTGGTATGGGGGACGCATGCAGGCGGTCCCATTGGAGGCTTCGGTGGAGCTCCCTATGGGGCCACGGAGCGCTGTACTGGGCGGGTGACAATGACAGATCGGGTGTGGGGGGCGCATGCGGACGGTCCCACTGGGGGCTTCGGTGGGGGTCCGTATGGGGCCACGAGGCGCTGTACTGGGTGGGTGAAAATGCCAACGCATTCGGGCGGTCCCACTGGGGGCTTCGTTGGGGCTCCCGATTGGGCCACGAAGCGCTGTATTGGGTGGGTGAACATGCAAAATTGGGTGTTGGGAACGCATGCGGGCGGTCCCACTGGGGGCTTCGGCGGAGCTCCCTACGGGGTCACGAAGCGCTGTACCGGGTGAGTGAGCATGCCAAATTGGGCGTGGGGGACGCATGTGGGCGGTCCCATTGTGGGCTTCGGTGGAGCTCCGAAACGCTGTGCTGGGTGGGTGGAAATGCCAAATTGGGTGTGGGGGACGCATGCGGGCGGTCCCACTGGGGGCCTCGGTGGGGCTCCCTATTGGCTGTACTGGGTGGGTGAACGTGCAAAATGTGATGTGGGGGACGCATGCGGGCGGCCCCACTGTGGGCTTCGGTGGAGCTCCATACGGGGTCACGAAGCGTTGTACTGCGTGGGTGAAACTGCCAAATTGGGCGTGGGGGACGCATGCGGACGGTCCCACTGGGGGCTTCGGTGGAGCTCCATACGGGGTCACGAAGCGTTGTACTGCGTGGGTGGAAATACTAAATTGGGCGTGGGGGACGCATGCGGGCGGTCCCACTGGGGGCTTCGGTGGGGCTCCCTGTTGGGCCACGAAGCGCTGTACTGGGTGGGTGAACATGCAAAATTGGGTGTGGGGAACGCATGCGGGCGGTCCCACTGGGGGCTTCGGTGGAGCTCCCTACGGGGTCACGAAGCGCTGTACTGGGTGGGTGAAAATGCCAAATTGGGTGTGGGGGACGCATGCAGGCGGTCCCTCTGGGGGGCTTCGGTGGAGCTCCCTGTGGGGTCACGAATCGCAGTGCTTGGTGGGTTAAGCGCATGGAAGAAGGAGGAGGGACGGGGAGGAGGGGGAGGAGGAGGAGCAGAGGAAAGGAACGCGAGGACCGTCTCTTCAAAACGAGGACCCAACACCGCAGGATGCTTGGGAAATAAAGGAGTGAACTATATACATGAGAAGGAACACATAATGGAAAGAACACGACCAAATCAAATCGAGTAAATTGTCTCCCGCTCGCCTCTCGGGGGCCTCGTGGCGGCATTTTTGGGCCTGGGGGCCTCTGAGGGCCTCTTGGGGGGCACTCGGGTGCTAAGCACCATCTTCGGGGCAAAGGGTTCCAATCGGCAGTTCAGATTCCCCTCTTGTACCTGTGTTAGGGGCCTATGGGTGTCCCTTTTGGGGGGGGCCCTCTTGGGCCGTCTTGAGACCGTCCTGGGGGTATCTTGGGCCGTCTTGGAGAGTCAGAAGCCCGAAAAGGTGGTATCTCTAAAATTGTTCAAATCCAATGCAAAACCATTATAATTGAGCCTCCGCGGGCCCTGGTGGAGTTTTCTTGGACCGTCTTGGGGATATTTTGAGGCCTGTCGGGGGCCGCCTTTGGAGCATGTTGGGGCCTGCCGCCCATGGGACCCGACGACTGAGCCCTCTTGGAGCTCCTTTGGGGTCCGATGGGGCGCTCCTGGAGCGCCCTGGAAGGCCCTAACCTTCGCCCCCGGGAGGTCCAGCATTCTTGGCGGGTGTCTCCCGGAGTACCCTTCGCTCGGGGACACCCAGGGGCCTGCCCTCGCGCGCGAGCTAGAAGCACTCTCAACCTGTGACCCGAGATCTCAGCACGCCTCTGGCTCGTGGGGCCGGCGACGCCCGTCTTTTCTGTGCTTCGCAGCGCTCCTCAGTGCATCTTGTAGGCGCCTCTCGTGCTATTCTTCCTCATCCCCCTTATCCTTCGTCCTTCCCCTCCCTCCCCCCCCCTCCTTCCGTGGCCTCCGCCCACTTGGGTAGGGGTGCGAGGGCCGACCATCCCTCGGGGTCCCCCCAGCCTCCCGAGAGCGTCCCCCCGGCGCCCCAGGTCGCCGATGGGCCTCCTCGGTCCTCGGGAGGAGGTGGCGACCCCCCCTGGTGGTGATCCCCCCCTTCGCACTGCCGAAGGAGGGGGCAGCGCCGCGAGTGGCGGCCTCTGAGAAGGCAGGGGGGTACTTCAGAAGGGCCCAGCGCGTCGAAAACCATACGCCCCGCGCCCTTCGTCCTGTCCTCGTACGTGCACCGCCATGCTCTGGTGTCACCACGGACGCAGCAAGCTACAGTTGCCCGACCTACGCAGTGGCGGTTCAGATTGATGGGGCCGTGCCTGGGCAGCCTTGCGGGGCCTGCGGGACTCGAGCACAAATTGAGAGAAACCCGTCGCGTGGGTCGCGGGTGGGCTTCGGGTGGATCGTTGGAAGGGTCGTGGGGTGGGTCGCGGGGGGGTCGTGGGGGTGCGGTCATGACCACAACAGTAACAATGCAGCACACCCCAACAATAATCGGCACCCTGGAACCCCGCTTCAGCCACGCACCCAGGGACAGCGTGAGACAGATCGGCGCACTCTCTCTGAGACACCGGCAGCCAGAGCTAGCAAAGGTGATGTTGAAAGCGTGCAAAGGTAGAGGTTGAGTTCTGCTGCCTGCTGCTGAAGTGAGAGGTTTGGCCGAGGCCGAGGCCGCCGTTTCTGGAGGAGAAGGATGATGACGATGATGATGATGATGATGATGATGATGATGATGATGATGATGATGATGATGATGATGCTGATGATGATGATGATGATGGTGATAAAGAAATGATGGTGATGATGGTGATGATGATGTTGTTGTTGTTGATGCTGTTGTTGATGCTGATGCTGATGCTGATGGTGCTGATGCTGATGCTGATGGTGCTGATGATGATGATGATGATGATGCTGCTGATGATGATGATGATGATACTGATGATGATGTTGCTGATGTTGCTGACGATGATGTTGCTGATGTTGCTGACGATGATGATGAAAATGATGATGATGATGATGTTGCTGACGATGATGATGATGATGATGATGATGATGATGATGATGATGATGATGATGATGATGCTGATGAGAATGCTGCTGATGCTGATGAGAATGGTGATGCTGTTGATGCTGCGGATGATGATGATGATGATGATGATGATGATGGTGATGATGATGATGAAGATGAATGATGAAGATGATGAAGATGAAATGATGATGACATGATGATGATGATGATGATGATGATGATGATGATGATGATGATGATGATGATGATGATGATGATGAGGATGATGATGAGATGAGGATGAGGATGAGGATGGATGAGGATGAGGATGATGAGGATGATGGTGATGATGGTGATGATGATTATGAGGAGGAGGAGGAGGAGGAGGAGGAGGAGGAGGAGGAGGATAAGGAGGGCCACCTGAAGAGATCACCGTCCCCAATCAGGGTGCAAACCTCGCCACCGGAGGCGTTCCAGAAAGGGCCTCGCCCTCGAGGATCGAAGTAGTTGGCACCTCTTCCGCGGCGAAAGGCCGGCGGAAGGGCGGCAAACGCCCGTGGAGGTAAGAGGAGGCCAGCACCGCCCGCGGAAGGCGGCGGAAGTCTGGCTGAAGCCGCCGGGAGTAAGACATGTGTACCCCGAGATCGCCGCTGCGGCGTAAGCCGCCGCTGATGCGCCCCCGAGAGATCCAGAACTCGCCACGTTGTACCTCACGTAAGGTGTTTTTGGCGAGACGGCCTGGGACTATCAAACACGTCCAGACACCGAGCCTCGAGCCTCGAGCCTCAAGCGTCCCACATCGGACCTCGACCGTTTCGCCGTACTCAACGCTGTCCACTCTGCTCTGCCCTCGCCTTGCAGGTGGCCACACGCCGGCATCTGTCCGCTCGGGCCTTGCAGATTCCCCAGGGGTAGCTTTTCATCCCGGGTCCTTTTCTGACGGTCCCGCGACCAGGAAAACGGCCTCAAAAGGCTCAAAGCGACGGAACACCGAAGGCGACGAATTCACACAGATCGACTCTTAAAGTTGCATTGCGTCTCCACGGCAGTGCAGGATCCCGCGGGTTCGGCGAGTTCATCTCCAAGCTGCTCTGGATCGCTTGGGACGAGGACCCCGCCGACCGCCGCCGCGGGGCCAGTCGCGGCCTAGCCGGCCCTGTGTGGCTTGCGCCGCACCCCAAACCCGCTCAAATTTAGGGTCGGGGGGTACACGGGTTCCACCGTGTTTCCCGATGTCCCAGAACGCCCCCCCACTGGACACTGGCAGGCCCAACGGCGACTTCGGGTTGGGTTGGGGTGGCTTCGTGGACAGTCAGAAGTTGCCCACACCGCTACCCGCCGCTACCCTTCCCTCGTTTTCTCAATTTTGGGCGTCCTGGAGGTCCCTCGTCGCCACAGCTGGATTCGCTGCGAAATTCTGCTCAGGACTTGCCCTGGGAGAGGTCTGGGGTCTAGCGCTGTTGGTACCCTCGGTTTCCCTATACACACCACGTCGTTTGGTCGGTCAAGGAGGCAATGTGTTCGGCGAAGGAATTCGGTGTGTAGACGCTCCGGCGCCCCACTGGTTGGGAAGCTGCAGCGTCTGTACACCGAGCTCGTTGACCGACCAGACGATTTGGTGTAGACCTTGAGCCCATCCCGGCTCCCACGAGCTTCACTCGTAAAGCGGGAAAGCGCCAGTTCAGTTCGGTTCGTTTAGGTTCCGAAGCGCCTCCGCTTCGGTTCGGTTCGGTGTCGTAATCTTCCGTTTCGGTTCGGTTCGGTTCGGTACGTTTATATTTTGTTTCCGGTTCGCCCAAGGGGGCCCCAAACCCCAAAGGGGCCCCGAAGGGGCCCCAAAGGCGCCCGAAACCCCAAATGGGCCCCGAAGGGCCCCCCAAGGGGGGGCCCCAAACCCCAAAGGGGCCCCAAACCCCAAAGAGCCCCAAAGCCCGAAGGGGTCCCAGGGGCCTCCAAGCCCCAAAGATGCTCCAAAGGGGCCCCAAAGGGGTCCAAAACCCCAAAGGGGCAAGGGGCCCCAAACCCTCAAATGGGCCCCGAAGGGGCCCCAAAGGCGCCCGAAACCCCAAATGGGCCCCGAAGGGGCCCCAAAGGCGCCCGAAACCCCAAATGGGCCCCGAAGGGGGCCCCAAGGGGGGGGCCCAAACCCCAAAGGGGCCCCAAACCCCACAGAGCCCCAAAGCCCGAAGGGGCCCCAGAGGGCCCCCAACCCTTAAAGATGCTCCAAAGCGGCCCCAAAGGGGCCCCAAACCCCAAAGGGGCCCCAAAGGAGGGTCTGTCGGGGTGGCTGCAGCAGACTGCTGGTGGGTCGTTTCCGGTTCGGTCCGGTTCGGTTCGGTTCGGTCTGGTTCGGTCCGGTTCGGCGCGTGGAGGTTCGGCCCGGTTCGGAGTACCGGTTCGGTTCGGTTCGGTTCGGTGTTTCCGGTTCGGTTCGGTTCGGTTCCCATGGACAAAGAACACCGGTTTGCGCCGGTTCGGTTCGGCCCGGTTCGGTTCGGCCGGTTCGGTTCGGTTCCGGTCCTTCCCTGGTAAAGGCCGTTAGAATTTGCAGCAGGCTTTTGATGCGAGTGTCTTCGGCGGGAAGCGATTGCCAGCCCCGTGTCTTCCCCCCCTCCTCCCCTCCCCGCACGGCCACGTGCTCGCCCACGAGGTCCAAGTGGTCATCCCTTCTGGGCGCGCCCCTTCCTCCCTTCTGGCCGCCCGGTCCCGCGCAGAAGCGGGACCGGTCGGGCACTGCCTTCGCAATCGTTCCTCGGACGGCCTGAGGCGGCATCGGCGCTGCTTGGCTTCCGCGGTGTGGGGGGCGACACTGATCAGAGGGGATGTCAGGGGCAACGCTTCGGGGTGAAGATTGGCTCAGTGGGGAATGCGTCGACCCCCGATCGCCCATCGATCGCCAATGGGGCCCGATAGCCCACTCCCCCGGGAACGTGCGGTTCTCCTATCGGGGGTCTATCGCGGGTTCATCACTGATGCATCACCCGTTCCAGTTCGATGTTTAGCCCCCTGGGCCGGTTCAGTACAGTCAAGTCGCATAGTAAGGATGAGAACCTTTCCAAGGCTACCCTTGCATCCTTGCCCCTTCGGCCCATCCTTGGCAATTTTAGCTGGCCAGCCCCGTTCGAAAAACGTCAGCATGACCTTTCAAGGTCCTTGCATCCCCACCGCGCATCCTGATTATGCGAGTTGTCTGTATCATCGATGCATCACCGATTCCAGTTCGATGTTTGGCACCCTGGGCCTAGTAGCTTTCCCCTAATCCTCCTCCCCAGCGCCATCGATCATGGATCCTTCTTGTCCGCGGTTGCCCCTCCTCTCATCCTCCTCGCCCTCGATCTCTTCGATCCTCTTCCTCTTCCTCGATCCTACATGCGCATCGTTCCCCTCGTCCCCCTCGTCCTCCTCGACCTCGCCCCCCGTCGTCCTCCTCGGTGCTGCTCCTCAACCTTCTCCGTCTCGCCCCCGCGTTCATATCCTTTTTCCCCCCCGCACAACTCCTCCCTGTCGCACCCCCAGGCGTGTCGGTAGGGCAGGCTGGGCGTCTCGCCTGAGGCTTCACCACCGCTCATGATCCCGAAGCTTGAAGTTTGCAGCAGAAAAAAAAATCGAGGGGGAAAAGGTACCCACCTCTACCCTTCCCTCGTTTTCCCCTTTTGGGCCTCCTGGGCGGCCTTCGTCGCCACCGCTGGATTCGCCTCGAAATCCGGATCAGCACGCACCCCGGGAGAGGTCGGGGGAGTAGCGGTGTCGGCACGTTTTGGTTTTCCCCAAGTGGGTCTCGTTCTTGCGCCGCGCACATTCGTTCGGCATGTCTGCAGCAGTTTCAGGGGTGGAGGGCGGGCCGTTATCGAAATGTGGCTCGCGCCTTGGCGCCGCGCATATTCGTTGTACAAGTTTGCAGCAGTTTGATGGGTGGAGGGCGGGCCGTTTTCAAAATGTGGTTATCGCCTTAGCGCCCCGCACTTGCATCAGTTTCAAGGGCGGAGGGCGGTTCTTTTTCAAAATGTGGCTCTCGCCTTTGCTCTGGGCACATTCGTCTCGACAAGTTGCAACAGCTTCAAGGATTGTTATAGTTGAAGTCCTAGCAGCGTCTTCTGGCACGATTTAGGATTGCCAGGGCGCAACAGGCACGTTGATTCGCGGCGCTGAAGTCCCAGAAATGGTGATTTGGTATGATGGAGGATGTTCAGACGGTTGATATTCAGGATACAGCACAGCGACGAGGTGTGGTGGTCATAGTTTTTCGCCGAGCAAGCTTAACGTCCCAGGGCTACCAAACTCAGAAAACTGGATATGGACAGATATGGACTTTCTCGCGCTGGCAGGTCTCTGGCTCGGGTCCTCTGGTCGTTCGGCTGGGCAGGTCTCTGGCAACGAAGAGGACGGACTGGTTCCAGAATGTTCTGGCGAAGGGCCGCCGGACCGTTCTGAGCACACCTTCTGGCGGAGCATTGTATCTTCCCGCTTGGAGTTGAAGTGGTGCATTCATGGCGCTGCACGCTCCCAGGGTGCCTGGATCGTCCTTCGTGGTGTGGCTTCGCCGTGAACTTTCTCGGGGTCCCGTGATCGTTCCTTGAGCTGTGGCCTCGCTGTCAGCATTTTGGGCATACGACATCTCTGTGTTTCGCATTTTCTCAGTCTGGGGCAGATGCCCTCACGAGGCGTGCAGATCTGTCCACCGAGCATCGTTGCTCCAACGTGCGAGAGACCGACCGCGGCCATCCTGGCTCGAGGGCGATCTGATTTTTAGGCAAACGCAATCGGGTATCGCGAGCCCATCAGACTCGAATCTTTTGCCCTGCCGCCGGTGGCCTATTGCAAACATATAGGCTAGACGGGGGGGGAGGCTGGGCGGGATCAAACGAACCGCCAGGCAACCAGTCCCCAGGGTTGCTTGGAGGCGGTCGGAAATTGTGATGGGCCACAATGAAGCCACATTATGGTACGGACCTGGGTTGAGGGAACTTGGAGGGAGGGTTTATTGCAACATCGTTGCTCCGTCTTGGGTTTGCACTGGTCCTCGGTCCTCCTCCTCGCCCTCCTCGCCCTCGTCCCCTCGTCCTCCTCGGTCCCCCTCGTCCTCGATCCTCGTCTTCCTCCCCCTCGTCCTCCTCTGCCTCGACCCTGACAGCAGGGCGGGCGGTGGCGCGAGCGCCCCTCCCCGCCCAGGGGACGCAGCGCGCCTTCCTGACGGGCGGCGGCAGCACCTCGCCGGCGCGCGCCTCAGCCCTGCGGGCAGAGAGAGGGGCTTGTCGCCGGGGGGCCGCGGTCGCTCGACCCATCGGAGCGCCCGAGGGTGCCCCCCTCCTCTCCCTTCTCCTCCCGGCGCCTCCCTCCTGTCGCTCCTCCTCTTCCTTCTCCTTCCCTCCTCCTCTTCCTCCTCCTCTCTCCTCCTCCTCCTCTTTTTCCTTCCTTCCTCCTCGCTCCTCCTTCCTCCTCTTCCTTCTCCTTCCCTCCAGCCGCCGCTTCTGCTCATGCCTCCTTTTCAGCGGCCAAGCAGGTTCCCCGCGCAGAGCAGCTCCGCCCGCCGAGGGCGCCTTCCATGTCATGCCAGCCTGGCTGGCCTCCATATTCTTCATGATGATCTGGATCGTTATGCCGTTTCCTCCGCTGGGGAGTATATAATCCACTTTCGATGCTGGCACCGCATCGCTGCCCCGAGATCAGCCACGCCTTCAGCGCCGTGGACGCGATGATGTTCCCAGCTACGCGGTGGCGACAACATGATGCCAGCTCCGAGGTCGACCAGCTCAAGACTCTCAACCACACCGTCTACACGTGGAGCTATGGCCGCGGACTTCTCACCAACAGCCATGCTGGCGCCGCGATCATGGTGAGCACCAAGAGGTTCGGTCCGAGCGCCGCCGTCGATAACAAGAGCCCGCCCAAGCAGATTCAAGGCCGCGCTGGCGCACTACGCATCAGGCGGGGCGAGCTCGACCTCGCCTTCATCGTGGCCTACGTCCCGCCTCGATCGGGGTTTGCGGCCAACCACAACTAGTGGGTCAAAACGGTCAATGAGACGCTCAAGCGGATCCACAGGACGCTTCAGGACACACAGACGCACAGCACACCGCTGATCGGTATCGACCTCAATGATCATTACGGAGCTGACGGACTCATTGCGGCTGAAGTTAATGAAGTTTATGGAGACTCGCAACCACACGGACGGCCAGGTGAAGCAGCGGCCGCCTTCTGTAACATGCTGGACGTACACGGACTATTCCTTGCCAGTACCTTCTGGAATGATGGCCCAGTGCAGAAGGACAAGCCACGAGACCCGACTACCTCGTTGTTCCTCAAGGGCTACTGCAGAATCTTCAGACATGCGGTATTTGGTGGAAGCCAGCTAAAGCAGTTCAGCAGATCAAGGACAACGTGCCAAGGGACCACGTGCCACTCATCGCCAGCGCCGAGATCGGCATGCCCAACAACTTCACAGACATGCACCGTACGCTCTGGGATTTCGACAATGCCTGAGTCTCTGCAGACTGGAGCTTATCGCGGCGAGTTCATCCCAGCCCTAGAGACCGCGCTGGCGAACAACACAGATACCATTCGTGAGCTCAAGGAGCAGTGCACCACAGACGCGCGCTGGCATTTCCTGATCGACGCGCTCAAGGCCACTGCCAAGCCCTTCTTGGACCGGAAACGTAAAAAGCCAGGTGCCAACAAGCAGCTCAAGGCCGAGAAGCTCGAACTTTTGAAAAAAAAGAGCGGAGCTACGCGCAAGCAGTACAATGGCGAAGCGATCGACCTGGACATTGAGGAGAAGCTGGACATACTCACGATAGCTATTAAGAAGCAGAAGCAACTTCACGACGCAGAACGCAAGATAACGTTAGAGACAGATTTTTGAGGCATGGCAAAAAAAAGGCAGCACGCATAAATACATAGACTCAGCAGGTGATTGGCAGGCACCAATTACGGCAAGTGGAACCGCAACTACAGCAGGGCGACCCGTTCGAGACCGAGCCTCGCCGAGTGGACTACGCACGTGGCGCTCGCAGGAGCTCGCGGAGGTTTTCAGGCTCAACCCATTGACTACGAGGAAGAGAAACAAAAGCTGCCCCTGACCGCCATGGAGGGCCTGGGCGACGATGTCAAGCAGCAGATCAAGTACGAGTATTACGAGGCGAAGGAGAAATTGGGTAAGCTATACCTCGGAGTCAAGAGGCGCCTCAAATACTTACAAACAAGCGAGCTTCAGTTCCCGAGGTGTCGTTACCAGCAGAAACTGCCCAGATCATCCTGCAGCCTACAGTTATTCCAAAGAGAAAGCCGCAGACCCAAGGCCTCGGTTTCAACGAGGAGCTGATGGGGGCGCCCTGGACAGACTAATGTTTCGAAGGGCTACTCGATCAGGTCTATCGGGCCGGCTTAGCTCCATTGGGCGCTCATCGCAGCCAAAGTTTCACGCTGGGCAAGATGAACTCCAAACCCTCAGTTCAAGGATTGCGTATATTGCACATGCTCTGTCCATTCTGGCGCTGCGTGTACCGTCAATTACAATGCCAGTCACTGCCGCGGGCACCTCCTCCTCGCGCTCACGGATGCTGGCCGCGCCGCCGCAGAGGTCCAATGGCTGCATCGCGCGTCATGGCCGCCAGATTGCAGCGCTCCAACATCGATTTCATCGTTGGCAGCAAGGGCGCCACCAACGCCTTCCCGAGCACGGTGATCGACAAAGCGGCCGAGATTATCCCTCAGTGCTTGGCAGACACAGAACCGCGGTTGTTTGCCCAACGGCATCGCTGCTCTACGGTGCAGATAGACGGATGCGACAAGTCTGGAAATTTTCCTCTAGGTTCAGGGGTGCTGCCTGGCTGCAGCACGGGACCCACCTCATTCAACTTTGTCTACGAGCAGCCAACCGACCAGTTGCACGACGCGACCCCGTCAGACTCCAAGCCGTTCGCTACCACCTCACACGTCGCGCGCAACATGATGACCTCTCGGCCTACCTTTGCGTTGACGACATATTCAAAATACACATTGTCAGCAAAGGTACAGCCAAAGCAGCCGCAGACATCCTCAACTCCAGCAGCGCCATCCTCGATGACAAGCTCGCGCGGCACGGTTACTCGCAGAACAAAGACAAGGGGGAAATTGTTGGAGGCCTTCGCACACGTAAAGAAAATAAGTACTTCGGAGGTCACTTCCATCATGGAGGAGGTAACACGGTAGAGATCGACCGCCGCATTCAGCCTGGGCTATCATGGGCAAGTTCTGGCACAGGCGTGCCCCATGGCGGCTCAAGCGCATCATCTTCATCAACCGCATAGTGGGCGCCGCGGGCAGCGGCATGGAGTTTCACCTCATCAAGGACACCGAGCTGCGCAGGTTGGACACCACAATCATCAAGTACCTCAGGGTGTTCATGCATGGCAGGGCTACTACGCAGCAGGACGACGGACGCTACAAGAGCATGACCAACATAGGAGTGTTCAAGTTCCGCGGCATCTCCCCCATGTTCGTCGAGATGCGTGCAAGGCGCATTCGTATGACCCAGGCCTCTGTCAAGTACCGCGCCGACTACGACCAGTGGATCACTGCCCTCTTCGGCGCACCGCAGTTCGAGAAGGACATCGATCCTGATGCAAGCGAGCTCAACGACGACGGCACTCTCAAGGACAGCGCCAACCAATGGGCTTGGCAATTCTTTCACGATGTGAGCTCGCTCTTGGCACTCGACAGCGCAGAGCAATTCTGCTACATCTGGGGCGGCAGCGCTACTCAGCTTTATCACGACGCAGAGGTTTCAGACGCATTTCTCAGCATTGACCCCTCCGAGTTCAGGGCCAAGGCTACAGCCGTCGCTATCCCACCACCCGCCCGGCTATGTGGCCGCTGCTGAAGTATGGGGCGGCGACGAACTTGGGCAATTCAAATGCGAGATGTTGACGGACACAGGTGACATCTGTGGGCGTGTATTTCAAACGTGGGCGGGTCTCTGTTCGCATCAGACAGCTACCAGAGGTGGTCGGCGCGGGTTGCGTTCAGCAGCCGCTGCAGTTACAGTCACTAATCAGTGTCCGCTGTGCCGCACGACCTTCTTGGACCGTGCTCAAGGCGAAGATCATCTGCTGCGCTCACTAAAGAACAAGATATGCCTCGCTGACAACGCACGCCTACACCATCCGTTGATCGACGTCGACGCTTACGCATGCCCGCTCTGTCCCGAACTGCAGCCGCTTCAGCATCTACCAGCCTTGCAGGACTTTTTTTGTGCATTACACCTACTGGTCGAAGAACATATCACCTCACTGGGCGTGGGGGCCACCCCTGCTCAGCTAGCACTTGCTCATGCCGGTGACCTGGCTTGTGCCCAGCAAAGAACAGATCGCGCAGGGCGCCAGCAGCCTCGCGGGCTCAGAGCGCAGCCAGAAGGACCGCGAGCTCATCAACGGCAAGAAGGGCGGCAAGGGCGGGGGCGGCCAAGGACAAGGGGGGCGCGGGCGAGGACGCAGCGGGCATGGAGGCCGAGGGCGATCCAATTACGGGGGGGGGGGGGGGGGCAGCCATGGCAGCAGTTCCAGGGGCCCGATCAGTTCGTTCCAAGAAAGGGCCAAAGTTGACCCCAAGCTCAAGAAGCTCCTCACAGTACTCATCAAGCAAGTTCTCGCCGACGCGCAGCAGCTGGCTTGGATGGTGGCAGCGGTGTTCAGCACGTACCTCTTGCCCATTCAGAACAACGCGGTCAAGGCCCTCAAGACCAGCCGCAAACTCTACGCGGAGAAGTGCAGGGAACAGGACAAAGGACGCGCTTTAGGGCCACCAGAAGGGGCATCTCTACATGGCACTTATTATGACCCTCTGTTCAGAGGACGTGGGGGGCAAATCGAGGGCGCTACTCGCGGAGCACAGCCAGTTCCTGGACAAGATCAGCGCAGCGACGGCACTACTCAAAGTCAAACACATCAAACTCAGCAAGTGCTCCGACTCCAACCAAGCGAAGCTCACGCTGTACATCGATCAGGGCCCCTGGGCGGACGCGGAGAACGAGGAGGATCCGACGCAGGAGCAGATGCAGTGGGCCAACATCAGGGATACCATCCACCGAGCACTACTTCAGATTGGAGCAGTGGTCAAAGGGGGCAAGGCACCAGCGGGAGTCATGGAGGATGAGCTGGCTGCCTGGCTCGCAGGACCATGAATTACTATGGAGGCCGACTATCTACGCCATGGTCGGTATCAAGCTCGGCGTGCGCGACGCCGTTACCTGAGTGAAGGCGCCCGCTCCGCGCGGGCGACGGCGGGGCCCAGCGATCGAGGCACGCGCCAGACTCCGCCCCCCGAGGCCGCTCTTCTTCTTCTTCTCCTCCCCTCCTCCTCGCTCCTCATTCTCCTCCTCGCTCCCTATCCTCCGCCTTCCCGTCCTCCGCCGCGCCTCCTCCATCCTCCTCGTCCTGCCAGTTCCAGCCATCCTGTGGTGTTGAGTCTTCGTTTTGAAGAGACAGTGCCCCGCGTCTTCTCTCCGTCCCCTCCCCTCCCCTACTCTCCTCTACTGTCCTCTTCTCTCCTCTCCTCTCCTCTCCTCTCCTCTCCTCTCCTCTCCTCTCCTCTCCGCCTTCCTCCTCTCCGCATTCCTCCTCCACTCCCTCCTTCCTCCCATCCTTACCTCTGCTCTCCGCTTCAGTCAACCATGTCGGGCCCCATGGGGAGCTCCACCGGAGGCCCATGTGACGGTGTTCGCGTGCGTCTCCTCCACCCAGTACAGCGGTTCGTGGCCCCAGGGGGCTCCACCGAAAGCCCCAGTGGCGGTGTTCGCACGCGTCTCCCCCGCCCGGTACAGCGTTTCGTGGCCGTATAGGAGGCCCCATCGAAGACCCCAGTGGCGGCGTTCGCATGCGTATCCCCACCCAGTACAGCGCTGCGTGGCCCCATAGGGAACTCCACCGAATGAACCAACAGCGGTGTTCGCATGCGTTTCCCCTCTCCCAGTACAGCGCTTCGTGGCCCCAAAAGGAGCTCCACAGAAGGCCCCACTGGCGGTGTGCACGTGCGTCTCCTCCACCCAGTACAGCGCTTCGTGGCCCCACAGGGATCTCCACCGAAGGCCACAGTTGCGGTTTTCGCCGGCATCTCTCCCGATGAGCAAAGCGTTTCTCCCCAAAGGGATCTCCAGCGAAGGCCCCAGTGGCGGTTTTCGCATGCGTCTCCCCGCACCCAGTACATGTTTCGTGGCCCCACGTGGAGCTCCACCGAAGGCCCCAGTGGCGGTTTTCGCATGCGTCTCTCCCGCCCAGTACAGCGCTTCGTGGCCCCATAGGGAGCTCCTCCGAAGGCCCCAGTTGCGGTTTTCGCATGCCCCCCCCCCCGCTTAGTACAGTCTTTCGTTGCCCCATAAGGATCTCCACCGAAGGCTCCAGTGGCGGTGTTCGTGGTCGCATAGGGAGCTCCATCGAAGGCCCCAGTGGCGGTGTTCGCATGCGTCTTCCCCACACAGTCCCCACACAGTACAGCGTTCAAGCGTTTGTGACCCCATAGGGAACTCCACCGAAGGCGATACGCACGGATGCGGTACTCACAGCTGCATATTTTCGCTCCTCTTATCCTCCTTCTCTCCCTCCTGCTCCTGATCCCTCCTCCCTCCACCCTCACTCCTCCTCCTTCCTCCTCCCTCACTCCTCCTTCTCCTCGTCCTCCTCCTCCTTCTTCTCCCCCTCATTTTCTTCCTCCTCCTCCTCCTCCTCCTCCCCCTCCTTCTGGCTCCTCTTCCCTCCCCCTCCTCTCCCTCTCCTCCCTCCCTCCTCACTCCACTATGCTCTTTATGCATTACTCCTCCCTGTCGCACCCCCAGACTTGTCGGTAGGGCGAGCTGGGCGTTTCGCTTGAGATTCCTTCACCGTTTATGATCCCGACGCTTGAAATTTGGAGCAGTTGCATGGATGGAGGCAAGGTTTTTCTCAACATTGGGCTATCGCGCATTTGTTCGACACGTGATACATGTTCAATCGTTCCAAGGATGGATGCATGCCGGCTTTTTTTCCAGATGGCGCTCTCGGCTGGGCACCGCGCGCATCCGTTAACCTTTTGCAGGAGCTCTGCATGGACGAAGGCATTTGCAACATGGGGCTTCCGACTGAGACTTCTTCAGAACCGTACTACCAGAGCACTGATGTTGTGCAACTTGTACGCGGACGGATGGCGACTCCTGTTTCCATAATGGGGCTCTCGCCTCAGCGCCGCACACAGTCGTCTTACAGGTAGCAGCAGTCACAAAGGGACAGAGGGCGGTTCCTTGCAAAATGGCATTCTCGGCATGGAGCCGCACACGTACGTCGGAAAAGCCTGCAGTAGCTTCAGGATGAAATGGGGCTCTTGGCTTAGCGTCGCGCACGGTCGTTGCCAACATGTGCAACCAGCTTGAAGGATGGAGGGCGGTACGTTTTTCAAATAGGAGTTATCGCATTGACGCTGCGCATATTCGTTTCCACACTTTGCAGCACTATTCAAGGATGGGGGCCAGTACCTTTTGGAAGTTGTGCCTCGCTTTTTCCAACAAACCGAGGTTTGAATAGTTGCAACAGCTGCACGGACGGAGAGTGGTTTCTTTTCACATGCTGTTATCCCATGAGGGTTACTGCAATTGAAGGACGTTGAGCGTCAACACGTGCAACAGTTGCACGGGTGGGGGACGGTTTGTTTTCATAACGGGGCTCGCGTTGGACACCACGTTGACCTTTGCGTTCCTTCCTTCTGCTTTGCTGGACGGTTGCGAGGCAGACCTTCTTCACAGCAGCGCCCGCGTCCGAATGGCAGACCCGCGTGGGCTGCCCGTGTTTCAACGAGGCGCTCCTTGCTGTGAACAGGGAGGCTTTCGGGGACTCGTGGAGGTCCAGGATTGGATTGTGTGTTGCAGTACTGTTGCCATATCCTGGGTTTGCTCTTGTCCTCCCCCTGCGCACCTCCACCCTCGCCTGGCCCCCCTCCCCCCTCCAGGGCTTGCCCAGAGTGCTTCGGCTCCCGACTCTGAGGATGTTTCGCATAAGAGTCACAAGAGTATACCCCACCACCGACTGGCCGACCTCCCTCTGAGGTGGGGGGGGCAGGTGGGGCGCGACTTTGAATGAGGGTCCCTGCGCTTCAGGCTTCTGGGCATGTATAAAGAAGACGCGTTTGGCCCTTGGACGGCTGCGGTCACAGGATGCGAAGTGTGACGTGATGCTTGGCATGGCCATTCACACGCAAGCGAGGACAAAAGCGGGCACATCGGGCCAGGTGGGGGTGAGTTTTTTTTGTGCGCCCGACTGAGGACGTTTCACGCAAGGGGCACAGAGGGTATACCCCACCACCGGCTGGCCCCTTCCTTTGTGGGGGGCGGGGCAGGTTGGGGGAGAGGGTGGATTGCGGCAACACGCACGCGCAGCGATGATTTTCGTCAGTTCGGGCAGCACTCTGGATGAGGAGGAGGAGGAGGAGGAGGAGGAGGAGGAGGAGGAGGGGGCATTTTGGGAGCCTCTCCTCACGCTGCCCTGTACCCTTGGTCTGCCTGCGAGTTCGAGTCTCGCGCCGGTAGATTCTGCACGAACGAAATGGGCACGGAAAGAATGGGTACAATGCCCAACAGCGGATCCTGTTCATTTTGAACAGGACTCGCTGTCCACGCCGCCGCGGCCTGTGTCCATTCGAGACAGAAGACCGCCTGCCCAACAGCGGCCGCTGTTGGTTTGGGGCAACATTTGTTGTTGGGCATGGTACCCATTCTTTCTGTACCCATTTCGAGCGTCCAACTCGATGACTGCATGGAGGCTGTTTTTCTGTAGATTCTCGCACGCTTGCCTGCGTGAAGGGAGGAGGAGGAGCAGGAGGAGGAGGATGAGGAGGAGGAGTTGGAGCTTCGCGCGAAGCGCGACGCGCGAAGTCACGTGCCCTTGTGAAGCACACGAGCGAGGCAGGAAAAAGGGGTTCGACTACGTGGATATTCGCGGTTAGGAAGACAGTTCTGGGCCTCCCAAATGTCAGCGAAGTAAATGGGGTCGAAGGATCGTGCCGCATCGTTGATGCATCGGCGATGCGGCTGGATGTGGAGCCCGACTTTCTCCACGCCGATGGCGCCGATGCATCGCCGACGTCGCCAATGCTCCGACCCCATCTACTCCGAACCCATCTGGACGGCCTCTAGAACAGCGGGTTTGACTGCGCGGACGCTCATGCGTAAGAAGACATTGGGATGGCGATGGTCCATTCGGTGTTTCATATCCTCTGCTCCCCCCACCCACACGGTCGCTTTGCCGCCGCTCTTCAATGAGCAGAAGGTACCTTTATCCCAAATCAAATATCACGTGCAAGTTGGGAATTCTGGAGATTCCTTGCGGAATCAGGAGCAACGGGAGCTTGGTCTGGACCCACAAGTTGGCGTGCAGAGTTGTGACAGCCATGAGTGGCACTCCGTCAACATCTTCTCAATTTTGTGCCCTCTTCAGTGACAGCAGAAAACGGGGTCGACTTCGCCGACATACGCGCGTAAGCTGTCCGCGTAAGCTCGCACGTATGCGCCCTCGTCTCCAATATAGCGTGCCGCGTTGGCGATTGGCGAAAGCTTCCGCGTAAGGTCGCCATGCCATCACGCATAAGACCCGTTTCGCGCTCATCTTTTCATCAAGCGGCGGAATCAATTCGAGCGGCGTTTTTTTTTGGGGGGGGGAGGGGGGCTCTGGGGGGGTCCTCGAGATCCGGGCTCTGCAATTTTCTCACACTGGGCGGTCTCGCCCAGGGACTCTCACATATCAATTCGGCTCGAAACAGTAGCAGAACGATGGCGGTCTGGGGCTACGGTATGTCTTACTGAATCGCTTCGCTCAATCCGCCGGCCCTGGAGCCTTCTTTAGGGCCTCTTAGGGGCCTTGGGAGTCTCTTGGGGCTCCTTGGCGGCGTCTTGGGGGCCCTCAGGGCCTCTTGGGGGGCTTTTGGGGGCCTCTTGGGGCGGGAGGGGGGTAGTCGATTGCGGCTCCCCCTCGGAGGCCACGATACTTGTGAGGGGTGTTGAAAAATGGCCCTCCCCTGGAGTGCTCTGGTGGCTTCTCCCAGGACCTTGCCGGGGTACTTTTCGTCGGGGGCTCCCCAGGGGCCGCTCCGCGCGCGCGAACTAGAAATATTGTTAACCAGTTATCGGAGATCTTAGCACGCCTCTGGCCCGTTGGGCCGGCGAATTCGCCAATCAGAGCTTGCCTCTGTAGGGGTCCTAGCGGATTCATAAGGTTAGGTGAGGTTCGCCACCGATTTCCCGGGTGCCCGGGTGCCCGGGTGCCCAGGTGCTAGGTTCGTCGCCGCTTTCCCGGGTGCCTTATAGAACTATAGCCTTATAGCCTTATAGCCTTGCATCACTGTATCCCTATAGCCCTATAGCCTCATAGCCCCATAGCTCTATAGCCCTATAGCCCCATAGCCCAATAGCCCTATAGCCCTATAACCCAATCACCCTATAGCCCTATGGCCCTATGGCCCTATAGCCCTATAGCCCTGTAGCCCTATAGCCCTATAGCCCTATAGCCCATAGTCCCAAACAATATAGCCCCATAGCCCTGTAGCACTATACTTTTTGTATGTTTTGTTTTGTTACCTGGTAACATGTGTTTGATCGTTAGCTTCATGCTCATATATATATATAGAGGTTATACACATTTGTATGTATACATATATGTGCACATATGACTTCCTTTGATATTCAAGGGAGGTGGAATGTGTCCTTTTGGCTGTTTTTTTGCAATATTGTTTTTTGTCCAGAACGTCGGATCTCAGGGTTTGTTTGGGTGCTCGCCTGGCTGGTGTCACATTCGGCGGGCACCACATTTGTTTTTGGAGGCGGCCGATGCACCTCGGGGGCGTTGGCCAGGGGAGCTGCAGGGGGGGCAGGGCGGAGGCAGCGAGAGTGAGGAGGATGAGGAGGAGGAGGAGGCCTTCGTCAAAGCCGTCCTGTTGTCCCCCCCCTTTATCCTTCTGGGGGCGTCGGATATCGTACGTAGTTGCTCCGTCCCTGGGGGGGGCGTCCCCCCGCCGTGTCGCTGTTGATCTGGACTTCTGCAGAGTAGTTCGACCCCCCCCCCCCAGGGGCAACGGCCCTATGGGGGGGTGGCCGCGCTCAGAACGAACTCCGAGGCCGAAATCTACGGAGGCAGTGGGATGCTGATGCTTGTGCTGGTGACGGCGATGACGAGGATGAGGTCGTCGATGAGACTGTCGATGACTACTACATGTTGGCACATGTTTCTGCACCCTCTCTCTTCCTGTCTGTGTTGCTTGCCCTTGCAATATTGCCTTGCACACTTACGTACGTGTCATGTTTGACCACCGCCGATATGGCTCAAGGCTTTCTGATTAACCGTGAAAAACAGATAGTGCAAGGCTTCGCGATTGTCCGCCCGACCCCCGCGTGCCAACAGTGGCAGCGGAGCGGGGTTCAGAGCTGCAGGCTGCAGCGACACCAGGTGTTCTCGGGTGCAGCTAGCGGGCCAGGCGATTCACGGACCTACGGGGATAGGACGGACGACAGGGGTGCGAAGTGTGACGCTGATGGCTGGAGCTCATGTCAAAAGGATTTCCGAGGCAAGACCTCGAGCCGATAGCTAGTCGAGTGGTCGAGCTGTTGAGGGGCGACCAGAGCAACCCACCAGCACCCGCAGCAGCTGCAGCAGCAGCAGGACCAGTACCGTGGTGCCCTCCTCCAACACAGATTGTACCAGACCTGCGGGAGCAGAAAACAGAACCTCCAGCGCCATCCTACACTTGGTACGAGCACGGACAATACCAGTTATGGCGCGTTGATTCGTGGGCTTCGACGTGGACAGCGGGCGGCTGGACGGAACAGGTCTGGACCAGACAGCCTCACGACACGGAGGAGATCTGGGCGCTAGAGGCGCGAGACCAGGTACCAGCACCAACGGGAGACGATAGCAGTACATCGCCGTCGATGAGAGTTCAGTGCTGCGACAAGGGTGATGCGCAGACCGACGTCTCACCGTGGAGCCGATGGCAAGGCAGCTCTTGGCAACCCGGTGGTTGGACCTCCTGGAGCGGATGCTGGAACGATAATTAAAATCTCAGGCCGTTACCGTCTTTGCCAGGCTGGGACAAGTTCAGATTGTGGAAACAATATGTGACTAGATGGCAGCGCAACTCTTGGCTTTCGGAACCCCAGTGCACGCGCCGACTAGTGGAAGAACTGCCTTAGGACCTGCGAGCCAACTACAGTACATTCCCGGGCTGGATCTCACAGTGGAACGGAGTCTGCGCCACCTCGGACAGGTAGCCGGTGAGCGAGAAGACGATGATGTCTTCAGAGCAGGCAGCGAGGCCTCTAGAGATATCGAGCAGACGAAAGACGAATACCTGCTGGCGATCGTGACGTGCCGGCGCAGACATTTCGAGCGTGCGAGCGTGCTAAGGACATTGGCATGGAGCTTCCGCCCAAGGTGCAAGGCATGCTACTCCTTCAGGGTGCCCGGTTGTCCGCGCAGGGTAAGCAGGACGTGCAGAGTCTCACGCGAGGCTCTGTGATGGGGCCAGATATCATGTGGGCTCTACCGCGACTGGTCACGGGTGGCGTCGCCTGGGGCGACGACCTCAAGTCGCATGGCAACCTCCTCGACATCAGCAACGCCAGCTACAGCAACAATAATTTCGATGACGAAGTCGGACCTCCAGAGCTGGCGTGGCCTTGGTGGGCCGACGAACTAGACTCCGACGACGAGCTCGGCGTCCTTGTGGAGCTCAGCGGGTGGTGTCTCAGCGAGGGCGAGGTCAACGAGGCGCTGTTTCAGATGGGCAAGGGCCGCCAGAAGACTTTGAAGGAGAACGAGGACCTTAATGACGCCGTCCAAAAGGATCGCGGCTACTGGGCGCGACGACGCCGACTCGCGCCAGCACGGCTCGAACTGGTCACGATGTGGTGCAAATGCGGGGGGGCGGGCCACTGGCGCGCGGAGTGCGAGAAACCGCCCAAGCCCACCGAGCCCCGTCACTGAGGACACAAGGGCATTTCGGGAGCAGGCGGCGCCGCATTTTTTCCGACGGCAGCGGATTCACTCGCGCAGCGCGGAGCGAGAACCTCTGCAACATCTCTCGGATTGCACTGCTCGACGAAGTGGCCCTGGGGGAGCTTCGCAGTCAGTACTTCGAGAAGATAGACGAGGGCGCCAAGGCCCAGAGGAGCCTCGCATTTGCCGTGCTCGAGGATGGCTGCGTGATCGCGGGCAGCGGGGCCCCCTGGGCGGTCGTGGGCCAGGGGTCGCTGGGCCGTCTCGCCGAGGGCCTGAGGTCCAGAGGGCGCTCTCCCGCGTGGATCGACAAGCCTGCCAGACCCCCGTGGGGGGATCGGTGGACATGCCGCCTCTCTCGGCGCGATGATGGCCCTGGTTGCGGGGGGGGGGGGGGGGGGGGGGGAGGCAGTCTGGAGTGATCGAGTTTGTCGTGGCAGAGGAGAGCCCCCCACCTCAACTGCCCGTCGAGTTCCTCGACTCCTTCGGCGCCATTTTTGACTGCCCGCGCGCGCGGCTCATTCTCGAGAAGATCGGACGTTCAGTTCCAATGGGGAGGTCGGGCAGGAGTCACGGGGCGATCAGGCCGAATGATTGGCAGGGCCTTGGGGGCCAGTTCGAACCGCCAGAACACTGGGCACGGCGCTGCAAGGACTCTCGGAGCATCGAGAAAAGTCCCAGCGGTCTGCGCACTACTCAAGCGTCATCTCCCTTATCTCCCCCCCTGCCCCCCCTGTGCTCATTCTTGTGCATCCCGCAGTCTTTCCTCCAGCAGACGCGCTTCTCGTCTACGGCAGATGACCGCCCTGCGCCCAAGGTGCTGGCCGATGGCGATCAGGCGTGCCGAGGCCGAGGGCGAGATCCGCTCGGTCGTGGGACTGGGCGGCCCCCCTGTCTCTGCCGGCGCCAACGTCGACGGGGCCAGGGTCATGGTCTCAAGACCCATCAAGGACATGCGGCTCTTCGACACCAAGGACTACAAGAAGCGACTGCTTGCGGACTCGAAGTTGCTGCTGGAGATTCAGGCCAGAATTTGGGCGAGATGAGCTCGTGCGCCCTGGGGGGCCTCGAGCTCGGGGAACCGGCGCGCCCTGTGGGACTTCCGTCCAAGGCCCCAGATGCGAGTCTCCGATCGCTCCAAGCTCAGTGCGGACAACGGCGCCGCGGGATGACGAACCAGGAGTTGGCGCTACTTCGAAGTCAGTTGGCGGCTCCCGTGCGCCACTCGGCCCCTCGGAGCCCTGCGCGCGCTGCGAGCCCGGCGGGTCGCCTTGCGACATCTTTGGGCCCTACGGCGAGTCGAGCAGTCCATCGAGCGATTTACCTCTGGCTTGGGTGGCAGCGATGATTCAGGAGGCAGCGCAGACCATGTCAGCGAGCATGTCCGCGAACGTGACGAGGGCCATCCAGGCAACTCTGAAGGCTCAGTCGCAGGACATGGCCGACTCGATGTCCCCCCTGGGCTCCGAGATGCGGTCGGTGAACGAGCGCCGCGCTTTGAGCGCCTTCTGCAATAGTCAGCCGCCAGCAGACGCGCCGATGATTCCTGCGGCAGATGCGACAGCGAGTCCAGCCCCAGCCTCCTCCTCGCACCAGGGCAAGGCGGTTCCGACGCAGGGGGAGTTCGACCCGGTCGATCCGGCGCCGAGTCCACGCTCCATCTGAGGCGGGCGCCCCCCGCAGTATCCGTGGAGCTCAGACGCGTGAGCCAGCGTTGAGGTCCTGCTGGATACAGCTGCCCCAGGCCGCCAGTCGCTATCGCGGAGCGTGGAGCAGCGCATTTCGGTCGAGCAGGGCCGACCTCTGCCGCCCCCCCAGTCCTGGGGGCGCTTGAGAAAGGTGAGTGCGGAGGGGCTGTGTGCGCCGCCGTCGTCTTCGTCGCCGGCTAGTGCAACGCCATCAATGACACCTGACACTTCGTCAGCACTCGCGACGCCATCGACTGCGACATCATCGCCGATGACATCGTCAGCGCCGCCATCTGCTCCGCAGGTGTCGATGACATCATCAGCGCCATCACCTACATCACTGTTGACCATGGCAGGACATGTTTCGATGACACAGTCCCCCCAGGGATCTCCTGGGGTTGAATGTTGCACTTTCGGGTGGGTTATTTTCTTGAGGCCGAGATCGACGCAGATGGCGCCCTGGCCTGCGCAGAGGGCTTGAACGACGCGCCTGTGCACGACTGGCTCTTCGTGCGACTCCGAGGATCTCAACGGGCGCGGGCGCGAGGCCCCGGGCACTGGGGCCCGCCAGGACTTCATCGAGATCTCCTCTCCCCCTCGCGTCGGCCCCCGCGCGTCTCTTCTAGACAGAGCCTTGCTGGAGGCCGTTTTGATCTCAGGACAGTCTGGGGCTTCAGGCTATCCAAACACCTCAGTTTGCGAGAAATTTGATTGACCTTCGGAAGCCGCCGTTCGCGTTCCCTTGCGCGGAGTTCAGCATTCTTCCCGCCCCGCCCGAGGGCCGTCAGGAACCCCGCCGGCTAGCCATCAAGCGTGCCAAAGCCATGGCCGCGGGGATTTGCTTTGGAGGTTGCTTCTGAACAGGTCTCGCGGGGTGGGAGGTTTGCGATCGAACGGCCTCGCAGCGCGCGCTCGCTGCGCTTGCGCAGTGCCGAGCGGTTGCGCAGCCGGGCTGGCGTCCGGGAGGCGCCCCTTGACCTGTGCGCGTTTGGTCTCCGCTTCAACGGCGCGTCTCTCTCACGGAATCCCACGGGCGCTCTGTCCAATGATCCGGCGCTGTTCCAGGCTCTGTCCCTGGGGAAATGCAGGGGCGACCCCGGCCGCGACTTGTCGGTCGGGGGTTAGGCCGCGTCGAGGGCCGCCGTCTACTTGGACGAGACCTGTCGCGCCGTTGCCAGCGCAGTCCTGAAATCAGCGCGTGTCGAGAGCGAGCGTAGCTTTGTCGAGACCTCCCTCTCGCGTGCGCCTATGCTGCGCTCTTTCGCGACGAGGGCCTGCGAGCGTCCTCGGTCGTCGGGCCGGCGGGGGATGGCGAGGGGCGCGCGGAAGTTGAGGGAGCTGAAGGGCCACCAGATACCGCGGATACCGCTCTCGCGCAGGTGCAGATGAATATGGCGCAGGCGGCGCGCATAAACCAAGGACTTCCGACCAGTCGCGATCCACTTCGCATCCTGCGCGAGGCGCATGCACGTCGGGTGCCAGGCTTGTTCCAGTTTAGCGCGCTCTATCTGAGCGCGGGACTTCTGCGCCGCGCGCTCGTGCTTCCAACGTAGTCCTCAGCGTCAATATGTTGTATGTCGCGTGCCGTCAGCAGGTCTCTACGTTCTGCAATGCCTTGCGTCTAGGTGTCTCTCTCTCCAGTGGGCTGGTCTTGCCGTTGCTGGTTGTTTTTTTTCGCAATCCGGACTCTTCTTGCAAGTGTTTGCCAATGCCAATGTCTGGCTCTGCCGCTGCGGCCCGCCAGAAGTGATCGCGTCGGGCGGAGGCGCAGAGTTCGCGGCAGAGTTCGATCGTTTCGCCGAGCAGTCGGGGCCCCATCATGTGACTGACGCTGCGAGCCCGCCACAGAACGGGGGGGCCGAACGGGCCGGCCAGCGGTTGAAAGGGCGTCTCCAGCGAAGAGTTCAGGAAGCGTTGTCGAGCAGTCCTGGGGGCCTGGAGCAGGCCGCCTGCGAGCTCACGGCGCGGCGAAACAGATTTCTAAACGCGCGGATTCTCTCCGCCGCAGCTGGTTTTCGGACGGAGGCAGCGATTGCCTCATGAGCTGCTGTCAGGAGGCCTTCTAGATCACATCGGTGTGCATGATCTTTGCGAGGCGGGTGTAGACGCGGGCAGTGCTGCACAGCCATCAGTACGCCAGTCGCATCAGGGCCAGAGAGCTGGCGATGGAAGGGAATAGTGCTCGGAGCAATCTCAGCCTCGCCCTACGTTGGGCATGGCATCGCGATTGTACCTATCAGCCTGGAGACTGGGTATACGCGCGTCGCAGGGCTCCTTATGGCAAGAGACCCTTTGGGCTCCAGCGTGGCAGATCGGTTGGCCCAGTTTCCGTCATCTAACACTTGGGCACCATTATTTCGGTTGGGATGAGCAGCAGGCTCTGGAGGTGCAGCGGCGAGCAGATACGTCCAGCTATACAGTCTGAGTCTCTGGGGGCAGAGCTCATGCAGTCTGCGTCTTGCCGATCGATCCTCTCCAAGGGCTTCGAGAAGGGGATCTCGGGCAGCGCTGTAGACGTATCTCAAGAAGGCCGCCCTCCTCCAGAAGCCCAAGCAGATATTCAGGAAGGTATTCAGTCGGGCCCCGAAGTTGCCGCAGATCCTCCTGGGGCCCCCAATCGCGCGCCTGAGCCTCGTAGATTGCCCCCCCCCCCCCCCCCCCCGCCGCGCCCCCACCCCACGCCGCCCCCATACCTCGGGGCGCATTTTCTGGGCCCATGGAGCCCCGAGCGGAGGCCCGTCCCAGGGTGGAATCCAACGCTTCGGAACCATCTAGGAGCGTAATGCCCAGGACCTCACCGCCACTAACCTTCTCCGTAGCCCTATCCAGCTCGGCTGGCACCGCTGGGTCTCCCGCGACAAGATCTCCGACAGTTGTCCATCGGCCTCTGGGCGGCCAGCGCCATGTGCGGGCACCCGGCCCCGTGTTGCGGCTGGTTTCTCCTCCTAAGGGAGAGGTTGCTTCGTTCCGCGGCGGGCAGGCTGCCCCGGCCCCTGATATACATATGGCGGCGCGCCGGGCCTAGGGGGTTTGGGCCAATACCTCGACCGCAAACGCGGGCCCGGGAGCCGCCGGGCCCGGGCGCGTCGGAGGCCCAAAAACGCCCAGGAGGGCCTTCAGACAGCAATCCAGGCGGCCCCGAACGGTCTCGAGACGCCCCCGAGACGCCGCCGAGGGGTCTCTGGCGACGCGCGATGCATTTTAAATTGCCCCGGGGGCCCCCAAGACGCCCCAAGGGGCCTTCAAGATGCCGCCTGAGAGCGCCCCGAGAAGGCATAATCATTGATTTTCATGTTTTTTTTCCTCGCGTTCTCGCTGTTTAGTGTTCCCGGCGCCAAGAGATTCCCAAAACCGTTCCAAGACGTCCCGAGAGGCCCCCGAGAGGGCCCCCGGGCGGCCCAAGAAAGCTTCGAGACGGCCCCAGAGCCGCCCAAAACGGCGCGAGTGGGTCCCAAGAAGGCCCCAAGAGGGGCCCATATGAGGGAGCGCGAATTGAAACATCAAACTATCCGCCCCGAGATATCCCAAGAGGCCTCAAGAGGCCCCCAGGGGGCCCCCAAGAGGCCCCAGGCGGCCCCCGGGAGGCCCCGAGAGGCCCCCGAGAAGCCCAAAAGAGGCTCCAAGAGAGCCCCAAGACGGCACGAGGCTGCAAAACTCTTTCTAAGAGGCCCCGAAAACATGCCAAGAAGGTCCCATGACGGCTTCGAAGCAGTCCAGGATGCTCCGAGGGGGCCCCAAGAGAGCCCGAGAGCGCCCAGAAGGCCCCCAGGCGGCCCCAAGCAGCATCCAGAAGGCCGGGAAGAGGCCCTCAAGAGCCGGGCGGCCCAGGCGGGGGCCGAGCGGGCATTTCCAGCCCTGGGCCCCCGGAAGCCCAACAGGAAGTCCCACGTGACTCGCAAGACCCCCCCCGCCGACGCGCCCCCGAGACGCCCGAAAGTCTTCCCAGACTGCTCCGGATGCAGGAACAAGTGCGTTTGGACAAGAGTTTCGAGACGAAGCCAGCCTTGGCCACGAAGAGCGCCTCGGACGACAGACGACGACGCAGACGACGGCGACGGGGGTGGCGACGACGACAGACGACGGACGAAGGACGACGGACGAAGGGCGCAATCGTGGCTAATTCGACAGGTTTGCCTGCCACCGCTGACCTTGTCTTCCCTCCGCTACGCGCTATCCTTCAAGCTGCTAGCTAGAACTTGTGCGCGCGCGAAGCGCGCGCGCGACGGTTCCAGTTCAGTCTCGGGGGCGCCGCGACTAGCAGGCGGTCCAGGGGCGGCTGCCTCCAGCCGGGGATCCGAGCCCGCAGCTGAGCCGACGCCTCCTGGCGTCTTCGAGGTGTCATCTCGGCAGGCCTCGGACATCCCCCCGGCGCATTCGGGCGCTAGGGGCGTCGACTCCGAGGCGGGGCGCCTCGAGGTCGACCGGGGGTCGTGGGCGCCGGGGGCGCCGAGTCAACCCGGCGTCGGCCGCGCTGCCCGAGCCGGTCCCGAGGGTCTCCGATCCAGCTCGAGTGAAGCTCCATCATGGGCGCAGTTTCGCGGCGCGGCCTTTCCTGCACCTGTCGAACTCCCGCCTCGCCCATCCGACCGAGCTCGACGACGCGTCGAGGAGCGGGGCAGTCGACTCGCAGATGGTTTCTGACAGGGAGTTGCTAAGTGACCACTGCGTGCCGTTCGAGACCTGGTTTCAAGATCTGGGCCGGCGTGGCGCCGCTTTTGGGCCCCGAGGAACGCGACCAGTTAAGGGCATCCGACGAGGCCGCGGGGGCAGAGTTAAATCGACCCGGCGTCCTCCGCGCGGCGTCGCTGACCGAGTCTCAGCGCGCGGGCAAGACCATTCCCGACAGGGTCTTGTCATCGAGGACGGTGCGTTATTGGAAGGGCCAAGGGGGCGCCTTCAGCGCCGAGATGGCCGAGCGTCGCTGGCGCGCGCGGGTTCCGAGACCCCGGCGCCGAGAAGTGGATCATCACCGACTCCGCAGTCGGAATCAACGCTGATATTTGCCATGGTTATGTCGTCTTGCGACATGGGGCAGGCCGTCGTGGATTGCAAGAAAGCGTTCAGCCAGCCCCGTCCGCTGAAGCGTTCGGGCGCCCTGGTCTACGCGGCCCCCTGCGACGATCTTGCAGGAGCTCATGTTCCAGAGGGCTGTCTGATCGAGCCCGAGGTGGTGTCGCGCGGGCTGGGCGACGCGCCGCGGGAATGGCGCGTCGCTCTCACGCCCTCCCTTCCCGACCTGGGCATCCGCGAGCTGTTGCTGGGGCCCTGCTATCGGGCGACGCGCGAGAGGGGGCGGCCGGTGGCCCAGGTGCTGATTGAGGTTGGCGACCCGCGGCTCGGCTTCCTCGGCGGTCGCGCGAAGCGGTTGCACGAGAGCCCCCGGGGGCCGATCCACCTTAAGCAAGCGGCGCGGGGGCGAGGCTGAGCTCGCAGGCAGGCGCGCGCGCGAGAAGCGACACCGCATCCGTGTCGGCCAGGAGAGGTACATCCTTGAGGAGCTCAAGACGGTGCCTCTCGATCGCGGCCGTAGATCCCAGAGACAGAGTCCTTTGTCCCCCGCCGAGTTCACGCTTCTCCGCTCTGGAGCACGCCGGCTGAACAGTGTTGCCAGGGAGTCTCGGGCAGAGATATCAGGAACAGCTTCCTTCTTGGCAAGCAGTCTGGTCTGAACCATGTTACGATCGAGGGCGTTCATCTGCGCAACAAGGCAGCGCAGCTCAAGCGAGACACTGCAGCGCAGTATTTCACGATTTGGAAGCATTTTCTGAGCCAGGTGGTGGCCATGACGGCATGGCGGCCAGCATTGCTGCTGGCGTAAGTACCGAGGGCCCGGCGCAGAACGCTCGGCTCGATGCGATAGCAAATTCCCAGCTTGCCACTGGCCAGCCCGCTCGTGCATGAGCGCTCTCCTGGAGTTCCTCCAGGATGAAGCGTGCTGCCAACTCTTCTCTTGCAGTCGAAGCCCACTCTCTGTGTCAGGCCGTTGCGGAGGCGGAGTGGATGCAGCCGATGCTTCGCAGGGCCCGTTTGGCGAGGAACCCTCCACCGACTGGCGTCGGGATGTGGGACCTTTTGTTTCTGTGTTGAGGAGCTCTCGTGAGCTCCAGAATCCTTTTTGTCCAGGGGTGCGCGCTTCGGACGCAAAACCGATGTTCGATGCCCTCTCCAAACAATGAGCCGGCCGCAAAGAGGATCGACGGACGTCAGTCGATCTGGCTATCATCAGATATTTTTTTTCTGCTAACAGCTCGCGTGCCACATGGTTGCCCCGTCTTGTAAATCCAGCGGACACCCTGACCAAGGCTGACGTAGCCAAGGGTCCCCGAGGCTCTCCTCGCACATGCTCAGGGCGGGGATTTAGGCCTTGACCGGCGCCGAGGAGGAACGAGATGTCATGGCCGCCGCCGGTGACAAGCAGCACCGAAGCATGGAAGCCAGCCGACGTTACCAGACGGCCAGGGATGTCCGATTACAGTCTATGGGACAGCCAGATCTAATTCAGGGGAGTTGCTGACACAATTCCTGCACCTGTCTGTCTGTCTGTCTATGTTGCTTGCCTTTGCAATATTGCCTTGCGCACCTGCGCTCGTGTCTTGTTTGGCCATTGTTGAGATGGCTCAAGGCTTTCTGACTAACAGTGACAAGCAGATCGTGCAAGGCGTCGCGATTGTCCGCCCGACCCCCGCGTGCCAACACTACAGTGACAGCGACGACGATGATGCTGATGATGATGCTGATGCTGATGGTGGCGGTCATATCGATTATGATCGTTGCTCTGCTGGTGATGACGGGGATGCTAATGGTGGTCTCCATGCTAACGACGCTGGTGCTGATGGTGCCTGTTTTGATGGTGATGGTGATGAGGATGATGATGACAGTGCTGATGAGGATGAGGACGATGAGGAGATATGGAGATGAGGTCGGGGACGAGGTTTGATGGTGAGCAGGAGGAGTACGATGAGAATGAGGAGGAGGAGGAGAGGGAGGAGGAGGAAGAGGATGTGGAATGACGGTGAATGATGAGGACTGCTGGTGATGACGATGATGATGATGATGATGATGATGATGATGATGGTGATGATGATGGTGGTGGTGGTGATGATAACGATTGTGCTGATGATGATGGTGATGATGGCTATGATTGTAATGCTGATGATTATGGTGATGATGCTGTTGGTGACGGCGATCTCGATGACGATGATGTTTCTGCTAGTATCGTTACGATGGTGACGTTGATGGCGCTGTTGATTCGATGGCGACAGCGACGGTTGACGATGGCGACGACGTTGATCACGCGATTGCTGACGGCGATGATGGCAAATGACGAAAACCATCAGGAACCTGATGATGCTGATGGTCATGGTGCTTGCCATGCAAAGGTTGACGCTGAACTGGCCGATGCATATAGCGTTGGCGAGATCGATCATGATGACGACCGCGACGATGATGCTGTTGACGAGGCTGGTGGTAGTAACGATGACGAGGACGATTGCGACGAACACGGTGAAGATGAGGATGATATTGATGATGTTGGTCATGATGTTGATGCCGATGATAGTCATGATGATGATGATGATGATGATGATGATGCAAATGATGATGATGATGACGGTTGTGATGACGATGATGATGATGATGATGATGATGATGATGATGATGCTGATAGTGCGGTAAATGATGTTGATGTCGATGATTATCGTGACCACGGTGTATAACGATAATGACGATGCGGATCTTGATGCCTTTGCTGGTGATGGTGACATTGTTTATGGTGGTGACCACGGGGACTCCGAATATGATGATGATTATGACGCTGCTGCTGATGCTGATGCTAGTGATTATGGTGATGCTGATGATGGTGATCATGATGATGCTGACGATGCTGATGCTGATGCTTGTAATGCTGACGAAGATGATGATGCTGCTGATGCTGATGATGACGATGTTGATGCTGTTGTTGGTGGCGCTTATGATGCTGCTGCTGATGCTGATGCTGATGGTGGCGATGCTGAGGATGTTGATGCCGCTGCTGATGATGATGACGATGAGGATGATGATGATGATGAAAGTGATGCTGAGGATAGCGATACTGACGATGATGATGATGAGGATGACGATGATGGTGATGATGATGATGATGATGATGATGATGATGATGATGATGATGTTAACGCTATTGATGATGTTGCTGAGTATGTTGATGCTGATGAGGATTATGATGCTGCCGATGACCACGACGATGGTGATGCTCCTGATGCTAATGATTTTTCTGATGATGATTGTGATGCTGCTGATGATGACGATGACGCCGCAGATCATGATACTGCTTCTTCTCATGCTTATCATCATATTGATGTTGACGACGGCACTGATGATGCTTACGATGATGCCGATGATGCTGTTGAAGATGCTGATGCTGATGATGGTGATGACGATGGCGATAATGACGATGGTACTGCTTCTGCTGATGTTGACAAGGACGACGCCGACGACATCGACGAGGATGCTGCTGATGACGACGATGATGCCAGTGATGATGATGTTGATGCTGATTCTGATGATGGTGATAATGACGCCTATGGTCGTGGTTTTGGTAGTGTTGATGGTGGTGAAGATGATGATAGTGTGGTTGCTGCTGTTAATGATGACATTATGATGATGGTGGCGGTGGTGCTGATGACGATGGTGATCTTGAGGAGGGGGAGGAGGGGGAGGAGGAGGAGGAGGAGACGGCGGAGGAGGGAGAGGAGGCGTAGTTGGAGTAGAAGGATGCGGTGGAGGAGCAGGAAGGGGATGTTGACGATGATTGATGATACTGTTGCTTATGCTGCTTCTGATGATGAGGATGATGATGATCATGCTGATGCTGATGCTGATGATGACGATGATGACGATGATGATGCTGATGATGACGATGCTGATGATGATGATGCTGATGTTGTTGATGATGATGATGCTGCTGATGCCGATAATGATGATGTTGATGATGCTGATGCTTATGATGATGATGATGGTGATGGTGATGGTGATGGTGATGGTGATGGTGGTGATGATGCTGATGATGATGATGCTGCTGCTGCTGATGATGATGATGATGAGGATGATGATGATGATGATGATGATGATGATGATGATGATGATGATGATGATGATGATGATGATGATGATGATGATGATGATGATGATGATGATGATGATGATGCGCCTCTGTCGCTGCTGCGAGGAGGGTCGCGCGCTCGCCTTCCCGGCGCTCGTGCAGGGCCCTGGGCTGTGTCAGAGCCCCTGTTCTTCGTTTCGTTTCCCTTCCCTGCTTGCTCACGATCGTCAGTTCGAAATATCGAAGCAATTCTCCGCCCTCCCCTGGCCCCTCCCCCTCCCCCTCCTCCCCGCTGCTCCCCCTAAGCTCATCCCCGCCCCCCTGCTCCCTCCTTCACCGCTCCCT
Source organism: Prorocentrum cordatum (assembly GCA_963575745.1). NCBI lineage: Eukaryota > Dinophyceae > Prorocentrales > Prorocentraceae > Prorocentrum > Prorocentrum cordatum. Next base: position 210,278 of record CAUYUJ010014589.1, read on the forward strand.
CCCTCCCCCCTCCTCCCTCCTCCCCTGGCTCCCTTCGCCTCCCCCCTCCTCCCTCCCCCCTCTTCCCTCCCCCTCCCCCTCCCCCACCTTTTCCCCTCTCCCTCCTTCCGAGGCTGCTCCCCCCTTCCCCGCTGCACCTCCCTCTGCCCGATGGCGAGGCTCTGGGCCTGCTCGGAGCCCTCTTCGAGAGCCCCTCGAGCGGCGCCAGGGCGCCCCCCACCCCACCAGCAGGAAGGCGAGACGCAGGGAGAAGCAGGCAGGAGGAGTTGGAAGATGATGATGATGATGATGATGATGATGATGATGAGGAGGAGGAGGAGGAGGAGGAGACGCTGCCGGAGCCTCACCGGCCCTGTCGTGGCGGCGCCGCTTGGGGGAGCATATGGCAGGGTTTCCAGGGGGGCCCCTGCCAGACATCGTCGACGCCCACGGCTTCGTGGATGTAATGCCCGCTGTTGTAGCCGCCCCATAAGCACATAAGGCGCTCCTGCGGCGCTACAAACGGGAGGTCATCCGCACGGCGCTTCGCTCCCACGATCACGCGGAATACGATGCTGTGGCGTGGCGCCCTCTGCCAGGCTTTGGTGCCCCATTTGCGTCATTCCAGCTGGACGCAGCGTTCGACACGGCGTGGGCTGCGACCTTTAGAAGATGTGGGTACACTACATTCCCATGTGTGGGGTGGCCTTTGCCCGTCTTGGGATTGGAGGATGCGCCTGGACGCCTGGATCGCTGTAGGGTATGTACTTGTCAGGCAGTGTGTGTGTGAGTGTGTTTCACTCATGGCTTTGGGGCGTGCATGGGCACAGTGGGCCTTCGCGTGGAGCTGTTGCGCAGCGCCCCCATGCCTCGCGGGCATGGGCGGGGTCCTGCAGGCCCTCTTCGGGCCCACGCGCGGCCCAGAACAAGTGCGATTTGTGGCGCGCGCCTTGCTTGATTGCGGGAGGCATGCTGTGACTCCGGCAGCGGGGGGCGCTGGCGTTGAGGTTGCCGCAGGGGCGTGGGTTTGACATACATGGTTGCTGTGGCTGCTGCTGACGCCCGTGCAGGGCTGGAGGGTGAAAGACCCTGGCCGCGCTCCAAGCGGGCGCGGCCCTTCCGCGGCCCGCGCGCGCGGGCGCGGGAGCGCCAATGCGTATGAAACCGAAACACCGAGAAACCGAGGAAGAGGAGGAGGAGGAAAAGGAAAGGCGGAGGAGGAGGAGGTGCAGGAGGAGTAGGAGTAGGAGGAGGAGGAGGGCGGAGGAGGAGGAGGAGGAGGGGGAGCTGGCGGAGGAGGTAGAGGAGTAGGAGGACAACGGGGGGGGAAAGAAAGGAGTAGGAGGAGGACGAGGAGGAGGAGGAGGAGGCGGAGGCGGAGGGGGAGGAGGATGAGGAGGATGAGGAGGAGGTGGAGGAGGGGGGGTGGAGGGGGATGATGATGATGAGGAGGAGGAATCATATACATAACAACGACAAGCGCACACGAATAATACGAATTCAAGCACGAGTAGTCATACTACGCTCGGTAATGATCTTTATAGGAACCGTATCAACCATCATGCTACGACTAACAAGGCAACTGATACGGCTAATAAGACGATGGCTACTATTGATAATACGACTAAACCTAGCAGTACCAATCAATGTACGAACAGTAAGGCTACCAACCAACATGTTAGTCGTAGTCGTAGTCGTAATAATTGTAGCAGTAGTAGTAGTAGTAGTAGTAGTAGTAGTAGTAGTAGTAGTCGTCGTTGTAGCAGCAATCGTAGTAGTAGTAGTAGTAGTAGTAGTAGTAGTAGTAGTAGTAGTAGTAGTAGTAGTAGTAGTAGTAGTAGTAGTAGTAGTAGTAGTAGTAGTAGTAGCAGTAGTAGTAGTAGTAGTAGTAGTAGTAGTAGTAGTAGTATTAGTAGTAGTAGTAGTAGTAGTAGTAGTAGTAGTAGTAGTAGTAGTAGTAGTAGTAATAGTAGTAGTAGCAGTCGAAACATTAGTATCGAGATCAATGCCACTAATAATGATACTACTAGGACTGGTCATACGAATGCGAATGCGGAAACGAGTAATCTTATCACGAACATGAAGAACACGCGTACTAGTACAAACACCATGAAAACTAATTCGATTAATAATCATCATACGGCTAATGCGAATACTATGAGGAGGAGGAGGAGGACGGATGAGGAAGAACAGGATGATGAGGAGGCGAAGGGGAGGGAGGAGGAGGAGGAGGAGGCGGAATAATGATACTAATACGTAGCAGAAGACGGCGGTTCATATTCAATAATAACAATAATCACAGGGCGAGGCCAATTACTGACCGCAATCAGAAGACCACGAGTCATATGAATAGGCGTAACAATACTCATGACGTTACCCATGTTATTGGCATTCGTAATAGCAGTCGCGCAAGAAGGCTAATACTGACCAAAGAATCAGAATCCGACTGTTGTCACGGATACTAACAAGAAGGGTACGAAAAACGAACGCCCATAAACAGTAATAACGATACCGGTACTCATGACAAACAGAAAAATGGTACGCACACTACGAATATGATCACGAACATATATAGGCATAATGATACGCATCATAATAATAGGAAGGCCACTGCTACGACGACAATTAATACGACCACGCAGAGGAGGAGGAGACGTAGGAGGTTGGGGAGGAGGAGGGGGAGACGGAGGAGGCCGATGAGGAGGAGGACGAGGAGAAGGAGGAGGCCGATGAGGAGGAGGAGGAGGCGGAGGAGAAAGAGAATGAGGAGGAGGCGGAGGAGGAGGGGGAGAAGGATGAGGATGAGGAGGACGGAAGGAGGCGGAGGGGTGGGAATAGAGACAATTGGGGATGATGATGTTGTTGATGATGATAATGATGCTGATGTTGATGATCATGATGTTGATGATGCTGTCGATTCTGCTGATGATGGTGATGATGTTGATGCTGTTGTTGACGATGCTGATCATGCTGATAATGCGGCTGATGTTGTTGCTGATGATGCTGCTGATGCTGTTGATGATGACGCTGCTGCTACTGATGATGAGTATGGTGATGCTGATGATGATGAGGCTAAGGACGCGGCTGCTGCTGCTGATGATGATTGGGTGTTGGCGGTGGTGGTGATGGTGATGCTGAGGAGTCTTACCATGCTGTTGATGACGATGCTGCTCATGATGATCATAAGGACGACGGTGATGTTGATGACGATGCTGCTGATGATGCTGATGATGATGATGACGATGCGGATGCTGATGATGATGATGTGGATGGTGATGCTGATGCTGATGATGCGGCTGACGATGATGATGATAGTGCTGCTGCTGATACTGATGCTGCTGATGATGGTGATGATGCTGATGCTGCTGATGATGTTGTTGCGGACGATACTGATGGTGGTGTTGATAATGATGATGATGCTGCTGATGTTGCTGATGATGAGGTTGTTGATAATGATGGTGATGCTTACGCTGCGGGTGCTGATGATGGTGCTGATGATGGTGATGATGATGCTGGTGATGCTGATGATGATGCTGATGTCGATGACGATGCTGATGCTGACGATGCTGATTCTGACGTTGATGGTGCTGATGATGGTGGTTATGATGTGCTTGATGGCGCTGCTGGTGATGATGATGGTGCTGCTGATGAAGATGTTGACGGTGATGTTGATGATGATGGTGATGATGACGATGGCGCTGCGATTGCTGATGGTGTTGATGCTGCTATCAATAATGATGACGACGAGGACGATGTTGATGAACAGGACGATCATGATCATGCTGATGATGTGGCTGATGATGAGGACGATGCTGCTGCTGAGGCTACTGGGGACGACGATGCTGATGCTGATGATGCTTATGATTCTGATGCTGATGCTGATGGTTACGGCGATACTGTTGCGACTGACGACGAAGGTGCGAATGATGCTGGTGGTGCTGATACTGTTGATGATGATGATGGTGCTGCTGCTGATACTGATGCTGCTGATGATGGTGGTGATGCTGATGCCGCTGATGATGATGTTGCTGACGATACTGATGGTGGAGCTGATAATGATGATGATGATGCTGCTGATGCTGCTTATGATGAGGTTGGTGATACTGATGGTGATGCTTACGCTGCGGGTGCTGATGATGGTGATGACCTGATGTTGATGCTGCTGCTGATGGTGGTTATGATGTGCTTGATGGCGCTGCTGGTGGTGATGATGGTGCTGCTGATGAAGATGCTGACGGTGATGTTGATGATGATGGTGATGATGACGATGACGCTGCGATTGCTGATGGTGTTGATGCTGCTATCAAGAATAATGACGACGAGGACGATGTTGATGATCAGGATGATCATGATCATGCTGATGATGTGGCTGATGATGAGGATGATGCTGCTGCTGATGATACTGGGGACGACGATGCTGATGCTGATGATGCTCATGATTCTGATGCTGATGCTCACGGTGACGGCGATACTGTTGCGGCTGACGACGAAGGTGCTGATGATGCTGATGTTGCTGATATTGATGATGATGATGACGACGAGGCTGTTGCTGATGGTGGTGGTGATGATGCTGATGATGGTGCTGCTGATGCTGGTGCTGATGGTGATGCTGATGTGATGCTGCTCATGATGGCGATGAGAACGATGCTGCTGCTGATGATGATGATGTTGCTGCTGCTGATGAGGGTGATGTTGTTGGGAGGAGGAGGGGAGGAAGCGGAGGCGGAGGAGGAGGAAGGTGAGGAGAGGAAGGAGGAGGAGGAGGAGACATGATAAGGAGGATGAGGATGAGCATGCGGAGGCGGAGGAGAAACAACATCAAAAAGAAGACAATTAGTAAGCATAAAACGGATCAGAAGAAGAGCCGAATCGAGAGAATAAAGCGAGACGAGTACGACAACGACAACGACGATTCATTCCAATACTTCGAATCTGAGGAATAATCGTAATCATCAGACGGGCGTTATTAATAATAGGCATAGCAGTATGATTCACAATGGAAATACTGATACGAATTCTAATGGTACCTAATCCTGACAGTGATGCTACTCCTAATAAGAACAATCATACTACGACTAACACGAATCATATGAATAGCAGGAATGCGAATGATACAAATATGAATAGCAATATCACAATAATCATGACACAATTAATGTTAAGACGACGAAGATGCGGAGGATGCTGATGATGAGGCTGATGATGATGATGATGATGATGATGATGATGAGATGATGATGAGGGAGGAGGAGGAGGGAGGAGGAGGAGGAGGAGGAGGAAGTGAAGAAGAGGCGGACGGAACGAGAAGAGGAGGATGAGGAGGAAGAGGAGGAGGGAGCAGGAGGAGGAGGAGGAGGAGGAGGAGGAGGAGGAGGAGGAGGAGGAGGAGGAGGTGGAGGAGCAAAAGGAGGGGGAGGAGGACGAGGAGCAGGTAAGAGGCGCGTCCCCGCAGCCCAATCAGTCTGGGACGAGGGCAGTTGGAAGAGGAGGAGGAGGAGGAGGAGGAAGAGGAGGAGGCGGAGGGGGAGGCGGTGTAGGAGGAGGAAGAGGGGGAGGAGGAGGAGGAGGAGTAGGAGGCGGAGGCGGAACTGCCTGCACTAAACTTCTGGTGATGGTGGCTTTACGTACTTTGACCTTCGGCGAGGGCATAGTCACGGGCATCGTCGTATCCGCCCACCCTTGATTGTTGCCAAACATTGGCCCAACTACCCTCGATGAACGCACAGAGCATTGTACCATTAGTTTCGCACTGGATCGCGCCACCGCTGGTGCCAGTTTTGTCACGATAGGGGAGGGACATTGGGGGATTGGGGTGGCTTGGTCTGATATTCAATGCTTGAGTGGGCTTCATAGTTGTACCGCACCCTCTTTGCACTGCTTCTCACAGCTTAGCCTGCCACGGTGTTCTGAGCTCTGGCTTCCGATCTCGTTTCGGGGCGGTGAGCGCCGCCGCCGAGGCAGACGCGGATGGCGCCGCTTCTCTGGAGACCCAAGGCCCCCCTGCCCAGTTCTGCCGCCCGCAACGGAGAGGCTGGACCGAAGCATCTGCGCTTTTTGGCCCAGGACTGGGCGCAGGCCCCGGGAGACGGCCCGGTAGCTGATGTGGCCGCAAGTGTGTTGGCGCGGCGCTGGTGATGCGCTCCACGCGCTAGCCGCCTCCGTCGGGCACCCTTTCGTCGAGGAGGCTCTTGCTCGGTTGGCCGCGCAGCTGGCTGGCTGAGGTCGCTGGTGATGTAGCGGAAGGAGGCGGAGGAGGCGGAGGAGGAGGAGGAGGAGGAGGAGGACCAGTGTGAACCCAAGAGGTACCAACGATGTTGGAATAAACCATCCTTCCAGGCTCCCTCTTAATAGGCCCCTGCAACGGTTCATGTGCACTGAAGGAACTGTCGCGTTGGAAGGCAACCAGTACTGACAGTACTACTACTACTACTACTACTACTACTACTACTACTACTACTACTACTACTACTACTACTACTACTACTACTACTACTACTACTACTACTACTACTACTACTACTACTACTACTACTACTATACTACTACTACTACTACTACTACTACTTCTCACTACTACTACTACTACTACTACTACTACTACTACTACTACTACTACTACTACTACTACCTACTACTACTACTACTACTACTACTACTACTACTACTACTACTACTACTACTACTACTACTACTACTACTACTACTACTACTACTACTACTACTACTACTACTACTACTACTACTACTACTACTACTACTACTACTACTACTACTACTACTACTACTACTACTACTACTACTACTACTACTACTACTACTACTACTACTACTACTACTACTACTACTACTACTACTACTACTACTACTACTACTACTACTACTACTACTACTACTACTACTACTACTACTACTACTATACCAACAACAGCTATTACTACTTTTACTAGTAGTAGTACTACTACTACTACTACCACGACGACGACTACTACTACTACTACTACTACGACGACGACTGCTACTACTATTCGGGCTAATCACATTACGAACGCACGAGTAACAGCCATACTAAGAATACAAATGATAAGCATACGAGTACAAACAGTAACCATCATACTGATACAATGGCACTGACAATGCCACAACTGAGAATACGAAGACGAAGAGGCGCAGGAGGAGGAGGAGGAAATGAAAGAGGTGGAGGAGGACGGAAATGAGGAGGAGGAAGAGGGGGATGATGATGCTGATGATGATGATGATGGTGATGATGATGATGCTGCTGATGATGATGATGATGACGATGACGATGACGATGATGATGATGAGGAGGAGGAGGTGGAGGGGGAGGAGGAGGAGGAAGAGGAGGAGGAGGAGGACCAGGAGCAGGTGAGAGGCGCGGCCCCGCAGCCCAATCAGGCTGAGACGAGGGCCAGTTCGAGGAGGATGAAGAAGAGGGCCAGCGTAAACCCAAGAGTCATCATCGATGCTGGAATTCACCCTCCCTCCAAGCTCCCTCTTCGTAGGCCCCTACAACGGTTCATTTCCATTGAGGGAACTGCCTCTTTGGAAGACAGCCGTTTGAGGAGTTCTCGGGATTTTGACGCCACGTGTCAACCTGACTGCTGCGTCTTGACGATCCGGAATCGTGCTAGAACGCTACTTTTGGGACTTCAACACCGCGAATCAACATAACTGTTGCGCCCGCACTGTCTGGAATCTTTCCACAATGCCATTTCTGGTACGTTGATCATGGGAATCCGTGAAACATTTGCACCTGTTTGAAACGAATGTGCGCGGCGCCGAGGCGCGAGCCACATTTTGGAAAGGAGCCGCCCTCAATTCGTGAAGTTCTTGCAGATTTAGAAAACGAATGTGCGCGGAGCTAAGGCGAGAGCCACATTTTGAAAACCACCCGCTCTGAATCCGTCAAGCTCTTTTCAATTTAGACAACGAGTGTGCGCAGCGCTAAGGCGAGAGCCACATTTTGAAAACCACCCGCCCTCAATCCGTAAAGCTCTTGCAAATGCTTAAAACGAATGTGCGCGGCGCTAAGGCGAGAGCATCATTTTGAACACCACTTGCCCTCAATCCGTGAAGCTCTCGCACATGTTGAAAACGAAAGTGCGCGGCGCTGAGGCGAGAGCCACATTTTGGAAGGGAACCGCCCTCAATCCGTGAAGCTCTTGCAAATGTAGCGAATGTGCGCGGCGCTAAGGCGAGAGCCACATTTTGAAAACCACCCGTCCTCAATCCGTGAAGCTCTTGCAAATTTAGAAAACGATGTGCGCGGCGCTAAGGCGAGAGCCACATTTTGAAAACCACCCGCCCTCCATCTTCGAAACTGTTGTCTTTCAGCTCCAGAGTCATAAGTGGTGAGGAAGTCTCAGGCGAAACGCCCGGCCTGGCCTCAAAACTGGCCTCGGGGTGCGACAGGGATAAGTTCTTTAGAAGGAGAAAGAAAGGAGGAAGAGGAGGAGGAGGAGGAGGAGGAGGAGGAGGAGGGGGAGGGGGAGGAGGAGTAGGAGGAGGAGGATGGGAGGAGGAGGAGGAAAAGGAGGGGGAGTCGGAACTGCCTGCACTAAACCTCCGGTGATGGCGGCTTTACGTATTGTGATCTTCGGCGAAGGCATAGTCACGGGTATCGTCGTATCCGCCCACGCTTTGTTGTTGCCAAACATTGGCCCAACTGCCCTCGATGAACGCACAGGGCATTGTACCACTAGTCCTGCACTGTATCGCGCCACCGCTGGCGCCAGTTTTGTCACGATAGCGGAGGGACATTGGGGGATTGGGGTGGCTTGGTCTGAAATTCAATGCTTGCGTGGGCTTCCCAACTTTACCGCACTCTCTTTGCACTGCTTCTCACAGCTTAGCCTGCCAAGGTGTTCTGAGCTCTGGCTTCCGATCTCGTTTCGGGGCGGTGAGCGCCGCCGCCGAGGCAGACACGCGGGTGGCGCCGCTTCTCTGGAAACCCAAGGCCCTCCTGCATAGTTCTGCCGCCCGCAACGGAGAGGATGGACCGAAGAATCTGCGGTTATTGGCCTAGGACTGGGCGCAGGCCCTGGGAGACGGCCTGGCAGCTGATGTGGCCGCAAGTGTGCTGGCGCGGCGCTGGTGATGCGCTCCACGCGCTAGCTGCCTTCGTCGGGCAGCGTTTCGTCGAGGAGGCTCTTGCTCGGCTGGCCGCGGAGCTGGCTAGCTGAGGTCGCCGGTGAGGTAGTGGAAGAAGGCAGAGGAGGCGGAGAAGGAAAAGGAGGAGGACCAGTGTAAACCCAAGAGACACCAACGACGTTGTAAATTACCCTCCCTCCAAGCTCCTTCTTCATATGCCCCTACAACGACGCATTTGCACTGAGGGAACTGTCGCGTTGGAAGAACCGTTTGAAGGCCCTGACGCATGCCAAAACATTGTTCTCGGATTTCCAACGCCACGGATCAACATGACTGTTGCGTCTAGACGGTCCTGAATCGGGCGAGAACGCCATTCACGCCGCGAATCAACGTAGCTGTTTTACCCACACAATCCTCAATCTTTCGATGTCTGATATGCTGATCATGGGGAACCGTGCGAATCTTGCAAATGTTGAAAACGAATGCGTGCGGCGCTAGGGGGAGAATCACATTTTGAAAGGAACCGCCATCGATCCTTGAAGCTCTTGCCAACTTTTGAGCTTCAGTGTCATAACTGGTGAGGACGTCTCAGGCGTAACGCCCGGCCCGCCCTAACAATTGGCCTCGGGGTGCGACAGGGAGAAGTTATGTATAAGAAAAAGGACTGGAGGAGAAGGAGGAGCAGGAGGAGGAGGAAGAGGCGGAGGAGGGGGAGGAGTAGGAGGAGGAGGAGGAGGAGGAGGAGGAGGAGAAGGAGGAAAAGGAGGAGGAGGAAAAGGAGCAGGAGGCGGAGGAAGAGGGGGAGGAGGAGGAGGAGGAAGAGGAGGAGGAGGAGGAACAGGAGGAAGGGGAGGAGGAGGAGAGTGATCAGAACCCTCTCGTCGGGCTCGTCGGCGCCTCGCCCTGACCCCATGCATCTGCGGCTGTTTCGGATCTAGGCTGCAGCCCGTGTTCTGCGCGCCGACAGACGGCGCAGTTCTTCCCGCCAGCAGGTGGCGGCCCTTAGCACATCAACGCACCTTCCTCCCAGTCCTCTGGAAAAGGTTCCGCGGCGAAAGCAGGGACAAGCAGAGCATCAGGCAAGGCTGTGAGAGGGAGTACAAGACGAGTGCATACGTTGACTTTGGTAGCGGAGCTTCGGCTCCAGTCCACGAACACCCACAACACGAAGATCTTCACTGACGGCATCGATACGAACATCCCCTATATCAAGATCTTCACCGACTACTTTACCAACGGCATCGATACGAACATCCACTACACGAAGATCTTCAACAACGGCATCCTTACGAACATCCCCTATATAGAGATCACCATCGGATACGACGATGGCGAGCCTTGCACCCGGAGCCGTGGAGGCTCAGGGCATTCACCGCATCCCCCCGGCGTGGCAGCCGGGTACAGATTATACCTTTAGGGATTGGGAGCGCGACATCACGAACTGGACCAGGCTCACCGACCTGCAGGCTGACCAGATCGGCGGAGCTATCTACCCGCGTGTCTCTGGCCTGGCCAAGACCTTGCTACGCGAGATCCCCGGCAATGTGATCAGTTATGGCGCGGATGGGCGCCCAGGTGTGGAGATCCTCATGGCAGCCCTTCGAGCACGATGGGGCGGCGAGGGTCAGGACAAGCAGTTGCAGCTCCTAGCCGCCTTTGATGAGTTCGATGTCGGCCCTCGCGAGGATTATGAAGATGCCATCGCACGTTTCGGCATCATCCGTATTCGAGCTCGTGATGAAGCTGGTCACCAAGTTGCTCCTGCATCCCTGGCTCGGAAGCTCCTCCTAGCCTTCGATGTCCCAGAGGATGCGTGGTCCAATCTTCTCGTGCAGACCCGAGGCCTGCTTCCGAGCACTGAGATGGAATATGACGCATTCTTGAGGCATCTGAAGCGCAACCTCTCCCTTCACTTCAGGAGGAACAATGCTATGCGACCTCAGGTTCCCAGAGGTCTGATGGGCAATGGTGGAGGGGGCGCGCATGGTCATTTCTCGGCATTCCCGACTTCCGAACAGCAACGTGGCAGCTCGTCAGGCACATTCTGGGACCGCATGCCTTCACGAACACCAGCAGTGCACCAGAGCTACAACATGGGCTCCAACCAGCGCCAGCACTGTGGCTAATGCTTGACATGCAGCATGTGTACTGCGTATTACTACGATGACGAGCTGGACCTCATGGAGAGCGACGACGACTCAGACGACGACCTGGACTTCGAGGACGAAGGCCAGGCTCAGGCGGCGCACCTGCAGTACGAGAGCAGCTGCGCCGAGTGGGACAACATCGTCATGCCCCAGGAGATCGAGGACAAGTACCAGGTCTTCCTCGAGCACGCGCGGCGCTGGAACAAGTTCCGCAAGTTTGGCCGACGACGACGTGACTTTCACAAACGAGGAGACCGCCACGGAGAACGTCGTGTCTCTCGGCCGAGACAATTCCAGCATAAACGATCTCGATTCAAGTTCTCCCCGAAGCGGCGGCTTGACTACCAGATGGGCAAGAAGAACCTGCTGGGAAAGGATGGCAAACCACTTGGATGCTCTATCTGCGACAGCGACGATCATCTACGAGCTTTCTGTCCTCAGAAGAAGAAGCGTTTCGGAATCGGAGGCAGACCGAGGATGAATGCTGGGCCCAACAATGCATTCTCAAACCCTTTACTTGTCTCGCATCCTCCTCCACGGTCGGCGCCAACATCTACAGGGCCCTCCTTGGGCGGCCACCTGATGCGGCCCCCTTCAGACGCAGGGGGAGGGGGGGGGGGGGGCACCGCCGCCTCAGCAGCCGCCGCCTGAATCCGAAGGTCATCGGCCAGCATCTCCGAAATCATGGAAGTGCTACTGCGGAGAAGCCCACAGCGATGTTTCAGCGCCCAGTAGCGACAACAAGATGTGGCACATGCAGGGCTTCAGTCCGATCGACGCTGGCCCCGAGTCAGGCATGGTGGTCGACCAGATGGGAGATCCTTCCCCGTCCAGGATATCAGCGCTCGACAGCGGCGCCACACCTTTCCAGCCTACGGCGTGGACAGCTGGCAAGAAGGAGGAGGAGGCTCCCAGGAAGCCCAAACACTACAACATTGCCAAGGGCCACATCTGCCACAACTGCAAGACGGAGTACCGCCATGAGCTCTATGAATGTGAGTATTGTAAGAAGGAGTTTTGTCATCAGTGCACGGCCTACGACGACTGCCTGCGCTGTTGGGAATGTGGGGGGGGAGCGTGCCGGCCGCGGCCAGGGCAGATCACAGGTGCGCACTCAGCGCCTTTACCCGTGGTGCAGCGACCTCAGTGACATACGTATCACGGGATCCTGGATTGGCTACCAGGCTCACTTGGCGTCGCAGCTACCAGGTACTCGCGAGGGACTCCTGGTCGACAGCGGCGCCATCGACAAACTCGCCGGCAAGCAGTTCGTGGATCGCCAGAGTGTCATCGCCAAGACGGCGGGCAACGAGACGCACTTCGAGCCTATGGCGCACCTCGTCGCGGTCAACGGCGTGGGGGAGGGTAGCCAGCAGGCTACGCACCAGGCAGTTGTACCGATCCAACTCAATGGCGAAACCGCTGAGTTTCGAGCCCCTTGTCTGATGGGCGACGGCGCTGGCGCTCCGGCCCTGTGGGGCCTGCGATCGCAGAGACAGTCGCGCGCCATCATCGACACCGGCGGCAACGCGGTCATCATCGCTGGCCCCGGAGGTTTCTCGATGACTCTCAGCCCCGGCAGCGAGGTGATACGGTGCGAGAACGCGATCTCCGGACACATGATGATTCCCGTGTCGGACTTCGAGGAGCAGGACAAGGAGATGATCAGGTCCTCTACGAAGTGGGCCCTCTACGGAGCGCGCCGCCAGCTGGACAGCAGCGGCGCTGCGGTGCCTTCCGCGGCCCCGACGCCACCGTGAGGGCCCGGCGGGCCGAACAATGAGCGGGGGCAAGGCTCGGCTGTGCCATCAGCAATCCCCCGCAGTACCACTACAAGTACTATCGCTACACGGTCAATTCTGAAACGACAGCTGCCACTGCAGGTTCTTCGAGACCGTCCTCGGCAGCTACCTCCTCTACTGCACCGTCCGGCACATCGACTGCACCCGCGGGTGCTTTACCGCGAGGCCTCCTGGACTGGCAGCAGTCGGCTCGCGACTGGCTTGACGAGTGCAGACAACTTTCGACGGTGCCTGATCCACCGGCAGGAGACGGAGATCACCGCCAATATCATTTCAGGGAAATCTTCAGCGGCTCCTGCAAGTTTACCGAGAAGAACAAGGCCGCCGGCATGCATACTAGATCACCAATCGACCTGACGACGAAGTGGAATCTCTTGCGGCGGACTCACCAGCTCGAGTTACTCCGACAAGTTCGAGAGGAACCAGCTCAGGTTTTGTGGCTAGATCCTCCAGGCGCGGCCACAGGCACTGGCAGCGCCAAGGGCCACGAGCTGGCCAGGTGCGTCACCGAGCTCGTCCGCACTCAGCCGGACAAGGGCCTTCACGTCGTCATCGACGCGACTGCCGGCGGCCACTTCTGGAAGCAAGCCGAGCTTCAACCACCATTTACACGCGGGCGCCTCAAGCATTGGAAGTATTCTTGGTGTGGTTTGGGCGCCGTCGACCCTGCGACGGGCCGACCAGGGCATCGAGTTCGACGAGTCCTATCTACCATCGACCTACCTCACCTCTGTCTTGGCCGGCCTGCTGGCAGCTATCGGGCACAATGTTGCCGCCTATCTCATCTGCACCAAGCCACGAGAACGCGCTTTCAGTCTTCCAATGCCCTGGATCGCAACAGGGCATCCAGGGAGTACCCTGAGCAAGTGATCAAGGCAGCTCACCTCGACTTGATGAAGTTTCTGCAATTGAGGAGTGAAGAGAGCGAGAAGTACAACCAGAGTGCATCATAACCCTCTACATCGGCTTCTACTACAGAAACTGCCCCGGTCAAGCCCCTTATCTCTAGGACGGAGGTGGTCACCAAGACCAAGAAGCGGGCCAAGCCGACGCTCGTACTACCAGACGAGTGCTCGGGGGACTGCGGCGACGACTTCACCCCGCTCCTGATGAAAGACAAGCACAGTGAGTTCTCTCAGGAGCGGCACGCCGAGCGCGTCGCAGCCGACGCCAGCTTCACCGTCATGTGCGCCACTCAGGCTGACGAGATCTACTACATTGACGACGAGATCGACGACCCGATGGACACTAAGCACTACTACGAGGACAACCTCCACGACCTTGAGCACTACCTCGCCGAGACGACCGTCGATATTATGGAAATCTACGGTGGCGAGGCGGGCGCTACCAGGTCCAGTGTACCTTTGGGCCTGAGGGGCGGCCGGAACTTTGACATCGTCACCGGCTGTGGCCTGACGCTGAAAGAAGATGTAAGACAGCTGTGGTATTACATCATTAAGTGTCGCCCACGCGTCATCGTCATGGCCCCTCCGTGCACCGCCTTCAGCCTGTGGTCACGCGTGCATCGGCATTAACCTCACAGCCATGACACCTGGCGCCGCAATCGCGCCATCGGCGAGAAGCTCGCCAGGCCGGCTGCGCAAGTTGCTGAGCACCAGGCCTCCCGGGGCTATATGCGAGCGAGATGTGGAAGCTGGGAGGCATTACTTGGACGAGATGACGTCTACAGCATTAATATTCAAATGTGTGCCGCTGGGCTCCGCGACCCCTTCGACGAACACAGAGCACGGCTCACCAGGAAGGATGCGCTCATCGTCGCGAACCACCCAGAGATCATTCGACCTCTTCGGATACTGCGCTGCCCTGGAGTTTCGCCACAGCATGTTCATCAGACCAATGAGAATGGCCGACCGCCCTGCACTCAGGTCTGGCCGAAGCGATTCTGCCAACTGCACGCCAGAGGTATCAAGTGCGCTCTGGACATGCGGCCAGTTGAGGCGTACCCTACGGCTGAGGAGCTGGCGGTCGCAGGTTGTTCGGCATGCAGACGCAGGCAGCGCAAGGATGACCCTACGCATACCAGGGTCTCAGGCAAATGCCTTTATCCAGACGTCCCAGTAGCGGCCACTCGCAGTGTTTGGAATCGACGTTTTACTTGCCCGGCCTGTAAGGTCAAGGCCAATCGCTGGGGTCCTCGCCATACCTTCAAGGATGATGAGCGCAGGTGGAGTTCCAAGCAGATCGAAGAACGTGAGAAGGCAGCTCCACGAGCACCTGCTGGCGATGTCACCGAGCCGAAGAGCAGCGAGATGGCTGATCATCCTCACGGGCTCCAGTTCCTGGCAGGGGTTCACCTGGAGATCCCGCGAAGGAAGATGACGAGCCAGAGATGGATCCGGCCGAGGTTCGGGCAGCCAGCGATGCTCGCATCCGCGAACCTCTTCCGGGACCTCCTGCTCTCTCGACGAATCCGAAGGCTGCGGGATCATCAGGACCCTCGGCATCATCGTTGGCACCAGTGAGACGCAGCACCGCCACCATCGGGACACAGGCTACTGATGCCTGGGACGAGCCGGACTGGTCACGGTTCGACTTGGGGCGGTCGCTCCAGGTCTTGCGCAATGGCAACGATGCTCAGGTCAAGCGCGTCATTCAGCGTTTACACATACGACACTATCGCCAGTCGGCGGACCAGCTGATCGAGTTGCTGGAGGCCGCCGGGATCGGACAGCGAATCCTGGACATGGTGGCCCCCGTGGTTCGAGCTTGCAAGGTCTGCCAGATATGGCAGCGACCCACTGCCAAATCCATGTCAGCAGTACGTCTTACCACCAGGTTCAACCAGGTCGTGCAGGTGGATTTCTTCTTCATCTTTCAGCTCGCCATCTTGCACGTACTGGATGAGGCCACCAGATGGACAGCAGTTCGAGCCGTTCCCTCATGAGAAGAAGGAGATGTCCTTCCTGTCTTTGAAGACATGTGGATCGCGATCTCCGGACCTCCACGTGTTCTCATCATAGAACAAGAAGGAGCTTTCGCGCACGACGCCGGCATGGCGATGTGCGAACGTCACGCCATCCAAAGGAAGCTCAGGGCTGTGGATCAACACGCCCAGATGGTCGAGAGTCATCATGAACTTCTTCGGGGAGTCTGTCACCGCTTTAAAGAGCAGTGTGACCGCGAGGGCATCATCATCAAGCCCGAGCAGATCGTACGTGAGTCGTGCTATGCTAAGAACGTTCTGATGACTATCGGCAGGACTACACCGTACAAGGCTGTTCTGGGCGAGACGCCCAATCTGCTCCAGGATTTCGAGACTCCCACGACGACTCAGCAGGAAGACCAACAGCATCTTCATCGAGCACGTGCGCGCGAGGTTGCTCTCTCCAGCGTGATCGAGGAGACAGCGACCGAGCGCCTCGTCAGATCTGAGCGCTCACGCACACGTCCTGCTGGTCAGAAATTTCAGTACAAAACAGGCGACCTTGTGGACATTTTCCGGGCACCACCCAACACGGACCTCGACGGATGGAGAGGCCCGGCGAAGATCGCGGACGCCACGGAGGAGACGCTCAACGACGGCATTGTACACGTACGCTGGGGAGGCCGCGTGCTCATCTGCAGGCTCCAGGACGTGAGGAGGCATACCACGTTCTGGTCGAGTTTATTCCTGCAGTTCCCAGACGAGTGGGCCCCGCTGCGCGAGTTCGTCACCGAACTCGGCCGTCGCATGATCGTCATCGGCTGGGTCTACGCAGCCCAGGGCTGGATTATATCTCAGGGAGCTCGACTTCATCCTGGGATATTTGCTCGAGGCCTCATGATTGCCAACATGCATATGGGTCTCGCCAATTGCGTGGGTATTAGAGTAGGCTATGGCATACACAGTAATCCTGAGATGGACGCAGTTTCTTTCACTCCCTTCGCCTACTGGAGCACTGGTCAGGACGGCTACAGCTACCTGGAGTGGCAAGGGACTCGCCGTCTTGATGCCGCGCAGGTGTTTGGCGGACGCTGGCGCGACACCTGCTGGGCGCAGTTCCTCGCCGTTGCAGACACGGACGCAAGGGCCATGCAGCGTGAGGGACGAGATCGTGCATCACCAGACACCGATATGGACATGGCCATGGGCAGCTTTGAAGACGACTCCGACGAGGACATGATCCCAGCAGGCTTGCCACAACGACCTCCACAGCCACCAGCACCTCCTGATGTCAGTAGTGGTCGTTCGCCTCCACAGAGCGAGCGAAGTCGGAGCCGGGAGCTCTCATCTCTACCGGAAGAGATTCGAGATCCTCCAGATCCTCTTGGACCTGACCAGGAGATACTTATTCCAGACCAGCCCATGGACCCACGACAACGAACACCCACACCTTCGGCATCAAGAAGCAGATCTGACAAGTCCGTTCGTTTTGTAACACCGGTTCCGACTGCGCCACCAGTTGGCAGTGACGAGCCACGAGTTTCGAAGCGTGGCAGATCGAGTACACCTTCCCTGGCTGGACCGTCCACGCCATCAAGACGAGCTCGGATGGATAAGGAGGAGTCCGCAGGGGCCGGACAACCAGTTCTCCCTCCGCGAGAACCTCATGAGCAAGAAGTACCACGGGCAGTTATGCCGGGAGCTTCGTCAAACAGTGGACCGAACGCATCAGCACCTGATGCTGGGCAAGTTCAAGTCCCTGACGATGATGGCCCAGCTGAGCTCGAGACCACACCGCATGACGAGGATGGGGATCGTCTCGACGAGGTCTCGATGGATGACGACGAGGAAGTGCACGATGAGAACTTTTACGTCGACGCCTGGTGGGCTGCGGTCAGCAGTCATTGCCGTGGGCAGATCATCGAGGCGAAGGATTTCTTCAACGTGAACGAAGCACTGTCTGGAGTTACTCAGCCGAACGTCACTGGCAGCGAGCCTCCAGAGATCGAGTTCGACGACGCACTAGTGCATTGGATGGAGCGTGGTCACTTCGTCACCCACATGGGCGACTGGCGAGACGGGCGACTCGTAGCGCGATGGGAGTTCTCCAGGCAGAGCTGGTGCTTCCTCATCGAGAGGGAAATACACAACCTCACAAAGGAGGAAGAGCGCATCCATCACAAGGACGTGCTCGCAGCTCAGTTGAAGGAGCTCAAGTCCTGGGTGGAGCTCGAGGCCTTCTGCCCTGTGCCTAGAGGAGCTGGCAATAACGTAATGACGGGACGCTGGGTGCTACGGTGGAAGATCATCGACGGCGCGAAGGCTGTCAAAGCGCGTCTGGTCATTCGAGGTTTTATGGACCAGCAGCAGGGCGGCCTCGACACAGCTAGCTTCACTGCAAGGCGCACTTCACAGCGCCTCGTCCTTAGTGTCGGAGTGCAGTATGGTTGGGTCATCTTCAGTTGGGACATCGGCAGCGCGTTCCTGAGAGGGCTCATCTTCACGGAGATCAAGGAGCAGAGTGCGGAGGTCATGCGAGAAGCGTGCTTGGACCCGCCAACAGACGTCTTCTCCATCCTGCAAGAGTTCAAGGCATTCAAGGGCACTAGCAAGATGACGCACCTGCTCAAGCCCCTCAAGGGCGCAAACGGTTTGAAGGACGCTCCTAGGTTATGTAAGCTGCGCCTTGACCAGTATCTTACCTCAGTCGGAGGACAACAGACCTCTCTTGATGGATGCATATGGATGTGGTTCAAAGATGGGAAGTTGCATGGACTGCTGTCGACACACATGGATGATCTGAAAGGAGCAGCTACCCCTGAATGGCGTGCTTGGCTGTTCGGGCAGGTGAAGTCCAAGTTTGGCAAGATCACCGTGCAGGAACGAGAGTTCGAGCACTGCGGTATACAGCACAAGCAGCTAGACGACGGCAGCATCACCATCACCCAGGACCACTACATCAAGGAGCTCAAGGCGATTCCGCTCACAGGAGAACAGAGGTCGTCGCCAGATGACGTGGTGGACGACGCCCTACACGGACATTTTCTTGCATTACAAGGCGGTCTCGGATGGACCATCAACGCCAGGCGTGACATCGCGGTCTATGTGGGAGTCCTCCAACGTCACCAGAAGGCCCTCACTATCATGGATGTGATTTATCTGAACCGCGTGCTGAAGTGGGTCAAACGCAAGCCCTGCGTGATTCGCTTTGAGAAGTTGTTGCCGCCGTTGCGTGTTCATGTCATCAGCGCCTCAGCCTTCAAACGAGAGAACGGTGAATCTATGGCGTGCCGTGGACATGTACTAGCGCTGGCTGGGAAGCAGGACGACAACCCCGGCGGCAGAACTCACTGGCTAGAGGCCGTGTCCAAACGACATCGTCGAGTGACGAGATCGACTTTCGCTGTAGAGATTAACGGACTGGCTGACGCCATTGAGCCAGGCAAAGTGATTGCAATGCAGTACAGTGAAGTGTTCAACGGCACCACCACCGCACATCAGATGGCGAGTGGTGCGTCCCAAGGCAGCTGGCCAGTACGCATGGAGGCAGTCATCGACGCGGACTCTGTTTTCAAGTCCGTGACAGCCAAAGATGTCAAGTTGCCGCTCGAGGAGTCATTCATCATTATTGCGATGGCCGTGAGAGAGCAATTCAGTGTTGGTCTCTTGGAGCGACTGTGGTGGTGCAGTACGGTCGACATGCTAACGGACGCCATGACCAAGGGCGCGTGCGCACGAGAACCACTTCTGGATGCGCTCTCGTCTGGACGCTGGCAGTTGACCAAGTCTTCCAAGTCAGCACGACTACGTCTTGGGTGCACACCCATTCGAGGATCCAGTGAGCCAGTGTGGGGTCAAGAGCACGACAAGTCGGTGACATCGGCTACAGAGAGAGGGTGAGATCGTGAGGAGCGAACAGCTTCGAAGTACAACCAGAGTGATCAGAACCCTCTCGTCGGGCTCGTCGGCGCCTCGCCCTGACCCCATGCATCTGCGGCTGTTTCGGATCTAGGCTGCAGCCCGTGTTCTGCGCGCCGACAGACGGCGCAGTTTTTCCCGCCCGGAGGTGGCGGCCCTCAGCACATCAACGTACCTTCCTCCCAGTCCTTTGGAAAAGGTTCCGCGGCGATAGCAGGGACAAGCTGAACATCAGGCAAGGCTGTGAGAGGGAGTACAAGACGAGTGCATACGTTGACTAGGAGGAGGAGGAGGAGGAGGAGGAGGAGGAGGAGGAGGAGGAGGAGGAGGAGGAGGAGGAGGAGAGGAGAGGAGCAGGAGCAGGAGCAGGGCAGGAGAGGAGCAGGAGCAGGAACAGGAGGAGCAGGAGGAGCAGGAGGAGGAAGAGAGCAGGAGAGGAGCAGGAGCAGGAGGAGAGGAGGAGGAGGAGGAGCAGGAGGAAGGGAGGAGGAGGAGGAGGAGGAGGAAAAGGAGGAGGAGGAGGAGGAGCAGGAGGAGGAGGAAGGGGGAGGAGGTGGTGGAGGAGGAGGAGGAGGAGGAGGAGGAGGAGGAGGAGGAGGAGGAGGAGCAGGGGTAGTTGTAGGAGGAGAAGAGGCTGCTTCTGTCCAGTTCGTCCAAGCCCCAGAGGCCACGGGCTTCCCAATGCCAGTTTCGTCGCTCAGATCCCGTCGCGGATTGAGGGCGCGATCATGTTTGGAGCCGCGCTGTTGTTGGGTGTTCCGAAGGTTGAGGCAGATCTTAACAACTCACAGAGCTATTGGGCTTGCGCCACGCTAGGGTGCCAGCTGGGCCCGCGCCTGAAATGGGCTTGTCCAAGGCGCAGTGCGGGTGGGATTCGCAGCTCGGCACTTGCATACCCGACCATACTTTGATGGCCCGTCGACAACCCCGCCCGCGGTCGTCATGCGCGAGGCCGCCAGGTCCTCTCCCGCCCCATCCTGGTGAAACCGCTCAGGGCAGCTGCTGGCAGGGTTCCCGGTTGGGGGGGGGGGTGCCCGTCATCGTGACGCTGATGCAGTGCCTGGGGATGTGGCTGCCATGGCAGCGCGGAAAGCCTTCCTGCGGCGCCACAGGAAGGAGGTCGTCCGCCGTCTTGTTTTTTGTTGTTTTTGTTTTTGTTCGATCCCGAGGTGTACAAGGCTGCGGCGCGACACCGTCTGCCAGGTTTCAGGGTTCTTTTCTCCTTCTTCCAGGTGGCTGCTGAGGCTGATGCGGGGGCGGAATTGCATGCTCTAGAGGCTGTCTCATTGCATTTCCGTTTACGGTCTGTTTTCCAGATATCGGGTAATCAGCCATCCCCAATATTTGGATTTGACGACGCCCCTGTGTTTTTGGGTCGCTGCGGCGTTTGCACTTGTCAAGACGTGTTGGTCACCCATGTCTTGGCGGCGTTCGCGGGCGCAAACAGGTCTCGTGAGAAACAATGGCGTAGTACCCCCATGCCTCCGGCTACAGACATGGGAGCGGTCCTGCACGGTTTCTTCGGCCCCGCGCGTGGACCTGCGCGCGCGTTTCAAGGCGGGCGCACTGTGTGCATGCGGAACGCATGCCGGGGCCCAGGCAGAGGCGCACGCAGGCGTTGGTGAGGTTTGCGCGGCGCTGCAGAGGGCGGCTCGGGGGTGAGCAGAGCGGGCGGCCGGCGGCCGCTGGCGCCCCTCCGGGGCCAGACGGTGAAAGACCCCGACCCATCGCGTGGGCGGGAGCGGCTTTTCCGCGGCCAGCGCGCGGCCGCGGGAATGCCATGTGGAGAAATGAGAAACGGAGGAGACGAGGAGGAGGAGGAGGAGGAAGAGGATGAGGCGAAGGAGGAGGAGAAGGCTATGAGGGAGATGCGGTGGGGAGGAAGATCAGGCGGGTCTACCGCCATTTTGGCTAAAGTCCGCAGCGGGATGCTCAGGGCGAGAGTTAGTTTGGCATTGGGGGGATACGGCCCCAGCAACGCGAGCTCAGAGATTGCTTTCTGAGACTGAACTCGGGTTTCATCCCCGATGGCCTTTGCGAACCTACGGCTTGCCGATGGTTCATCAGAGTGATGCGGCACCTGGGCGTTTTTCGCGACAGCCATGGGTGCAGAGTGGAAAGAGGATGCAGATCGGTGTACTTGGCCGAACCCTAGGTATTGTGCACGGGACGTCCGAGGTACGTCTTCCAAGGTAGGTTCAGATCGGTGAGGGCATGCCTGTCTATGTGGCGCTCCCTTGGGGTGGCAGTGTGATCGGGGAGATTGTCTGGCATCGCGTGCGTGGCGATCTGACGAGGTTCGCTACCAAAAATAGGAGAGCTCCGTTCTCCAGGCGGCCCCGCGGGGGCTGACAAGTGAGAGGAAGGACATCAACGCCAACCAGATTGCTGGTTTGCTTGTCCAGGCGCTGGCGCCGAAACCCAAACGGGCGCCCACGAGGCCCGCGCAGCAGCTCCAGAAGGCCAGCGCCCGTGTGGGGTGGGGCCGCGACAGCGCTGGAAAAAGGATCGCCAACGGTGGTTCCGGACAGCGGAGGAACACATGGAGTCTCAATGGGGGCTCTGTCGACAGCGATGGTGGTGCTCGTTCGGGCAGAGCATGATGGAGTTGAAGCAGCAAGTCTGGTTTTACCTGCTGAAGAACGAGGCGCAGCCAACGCGGCCGCCGTCGACGTGGGCACTGCGATCGCATAGTATGTCAATTTACAGCTCACCTTCGGCAAACTGCGCGAAGGGCTGAAACTGGATGGCGCAAAGATCGTGTGAGACCGTTCGGAAACCGTCAACATGCCGCCCTCCCAGGCCCTGCAGGATGCAGTGGGGGGCTCAAACAGAACGTGGAAGCCGCCCAGAAAAAAATGGCAGAGGTGGCTTCCAGGGGGACAGAAGCTGAAGGCCGACAATAACGGTGCATGTGTGATTCATGCCCAACAATCTCCCAGCGCCCCCCCAGGCGGGTGCGGCGGAGAGGCGGGGGCCGGAGCGGCGTCGGCACCAGTTGCGGCACCGGCGGTGCCAGTGCGTGGAGGACAGCAATTCCCATCCCAGGAGGTGGACGCCAAGAAGCAACAGCTCCTGGAACTGGCCTTAGCAGGATATCGGTCGCCTGCAGCAGTCGGTCCAACGGCGAGTTTAGCGAATGAATGGTTGGCCGTGGCGACCCGTGGGCCCACGCGCACGCGGGCCCCTCGGCCCTGGCTCCGCTGCTGGGCGCGCTGGGCCCAGGCCCATTAGCCCTTGGGTTGCAATTGGAGAGAGGTAGCGCTGAGTCTGGGGTGGGTGAAGGGCGGCGCGAGGCGGTCGGCTTCAGCGCATGACGAGCATGGGCGCAGTGAGGCGGCAGAAAGGGGGCGCGCCCTGCACGTGGGCAACCTCTCGAAATTTGGCCCCGCTGCGCGCTGCTAAGTACAGGCGGGACATTTCGATTTTGCGTGCTGCCAGAAGTTCACTCGCAGCCAGATGAAGCAGGCAAGCACCTTGAGGCCAGGTCTCGGACTGGCTCCGAACCAGCGCCGGCCCTTGGCAGAGCGTCGGCGAAAAGGTCCAGACCAGGAGGCGGTGCAGCAGGATGTAGGAACGCGCGTCAGTCTGAGTATCGCAGGCATCTGCCTTCAGATCTCTGGGCCACCCTGGGGCTCAGAGGTCTAGAGAAGTCCTGGAAATTTGTCAACAGTGGGTTGGCTTTTCACCGTCACGTTTTTCTCTTCGAGCTTGAAGTGCTTGGCCAGGCCTCCAGCCTTCACGGCGTCTACCGAACCGCAGGCGTTAGTTCGGGTTCAGCCAAATCACATACACTAAATCGTTCAGGGGCTCTTCTGCAGTCGCTCATAACGCATGCGGTTGCGCGTGGAGACTAGGACTGCAAGCCAGAGGAGTGGGAGGTCGATGGCTGGCCGCATCTAGTATTGAGGGAAATTGCTGTTGCTCGCAACGTCACCTGCACTTGCGAAGTCAAGCAATGCCGAATGATGGATTCAGTCGTGGCTTCCAATTGTGCGAGCCACCTAATTCAAGCGGCTGTTGTAGCATATGTGCATCTAGTTTCTGGAGCAGGGGTCAGTCGCAACAGCCTGAAGGTCGAGCTCAAACGCGCCGCGGTTGATGCCATTCGTTGCGTTCTACAGGCGCCGAAGCCTGGCGGCTAGCCGCCGCCAATTCGGACGCAGAGAGATGTTGCTCTCCAATCGGCAGAGGGCAGCGTCTGAAACGCAGGGCAGCTGGAGCAAAGACTTTATTTTCAAAAAGCCATTGCCCATGGAGATTCTTGGCCCCGAGGATTCGCGCGGGAGGGCGGGGGCTCGGAAAAGGGGGCGGGGCATTCCGGCGCGGTCAGGGGGGGGGGGGGGGGGCGGGTCCACGGGCGGGGCGCCGACGGCCAGTTGGCGAAGATTCGAAGCATCGCCCCCCGCCAGTTATCGCATCGCATGAGCAATTCGATTTTCGCTGGCTGACTGGGCGAGCGCATCGCCGGGCGAGCGGTGGCGCGCAGTGGCCCGGCGACATGATTCCCCAGCGTTTCGGTTGGATGAGGGCTCGGCCCTGGCGAGTGGAGTAGAGTTGCAGAGATGTTCTCCCGATTGGAGGGGCTTTCAATCCCGTGCGATCTGCCCCTCGGCAGAAGAGAGGAATGCAGCGGCAGTGGGCGCGCGCGAGTTTGTGCTTTAATCCAGGGGCCCATGGCGCCACATTCGCCCCCGCGTCGGCTCCAGTGGCGCATTTGCGGGCAACGGTGCCCTTCCTGCTCATGGGATTCGAGTTCCCTGCCTGCCCGAGGACAGATCCGAGTCGCTGCTGGCCAGGGGCCGAGAGTTGGCGAGTCAATTTCCTTCGGCGTCTGTCGCGCCTATCCTTGCGCGCCTCTGGGGGTCTGGATGGGCTCTGAGACTGCCGGTTTTACATTCGAGGCCAAGGGCAACGTTGCCCGCGCGCACAGAGCGCTGCAGCGCTTGAACCAGCGGGCCCTGGAGCAGGCCCTGGCAGGGGGAGGCGGGCTGCATGGGGTGATTTAACCGACGGCCCCCTGCCCCCTTTCCCCGAGGCCCCATGTTGCGCGCTTCGTGTCTAGGGCCCCCGGCGGGGTCGATGGTGCCGATCAGACTTCAAGGGTGGACTTGATGCTTTTGCTTCGGACGGGTCTGCGGCTGCTCGCAGACTTGCGCAACTCCATGGAAGCCCGAGTGCGTCGGCCGCGGGGGCCCATTGCCGTCTTAGGGGTGCTGCAGGTGACAGATCGAAAGGCCGACGGGGCCTCGGGTCTCTCCCCGTGGCCCCCGAGGCCGCGCGGCAGACGGAGACGTCTTGAGCGGGCAATTTTGCGCGAGGAGAGAGCGCGCCATTGGGGCGCGGCCATGTCCGGGCCCCCGCTCTGAGAGCGGCCCTGCGGGAAGCTTGCCGGGGCAAGTGTGCCGGGCAGTCCAGCGTGCCAGATATCGTTCGCGCCGGCCTTATGCGGGGCGTGCGCGGGTTCGATGACTCTTTGTTTTTGGGGCTGGTTCTAGCCGGGGCCGCGCCCGTGGGCCTTCCGGCGATCCATTTAGCGCGGGAGTTTGGCTATCCAGCTATCCAGCTATCCACCTTGGCCCGCCGCAGATGCTGGGCTCGACGCGTGCAGTTCATTTTGGCAGATGCGGGATTTATGTTGCATGCGCGGAAGTCGCCGGGCGCCTTTGCCCCTTCTCTTTCCCTCCGCATGGGTCGATGACGTGCTTTGGCGCGGCGCTCTGATCGCGCGCCATAGCTTCGCCGGCGGGGGTGGCAGAGCAGCTCGGAGAGCGCTGGCTGGCCATGGGTCCGGCGCGCGGCGCAGTTGTCGATGCAGCCAGAATGCGGTTTCCCATCTACGGAGATTCTGGGGCCAATGCGGCCTGGGTCCAGCGTTGTTGGGGGGGGCGTCTAGGGCCGCTTGACGCCCGCGCCTGTCCGCGGGTTTGGCGCGGGGGGTCTGCTCGGCGATGGCCGCGACCACTTGCGCGATGCTCGATTTGAAATGTGACCCCGGGGGGCCGTTGAGGTGGCGGGGCGACATCGGTGAGGTAATCGAGGCGCCGAAGCGCCTACTTGGATGCCGCTTCGCGTGCCCGTGCGTCTCCGACAGTATCAGTTGGGCGGTCTGACAAGGAGCGGCCAGGAATTCTCTGGTGGGATCCAGCGGGTTCCAGGCGTGAAGTGGCCCCGTGGGCAATTCGAGATCGGTTTAACCAACCGAGGTGGTTTGCGAATGGAAATGGGCGCTGTGGCGCGTCGTGGCTCGGCGCCGGCGGCGACGCGTTGAATGCGGCGCGATGTCGGGTGGCCGCTGTCAGGCCCGCGAGAATAATGAGTGCGCGCGCTGGGACTGCCCGGCGAACGCAGGATTCTGATTGCCGATTCAAGAGGGGGCGCATCCACCCCCCATCGCGTGGATTCGCGGTCTCGCGTCGTCGTCGTGGCCCAGGTTCTGGGCCCGCCCGAGGAAGCCATCAGCTCCGTTTCTGGTCTTTCATGAGGCCGCCAGATTTCCAGCGAGCCAGGGGTTATCTTCGGGGGCGCGGGCGCCGGGGGGGCAGGGGCAGAGCCCCGCTCTCTATGCCGAGTAGCTCGGTCGTTTGCCACCCTCGACGGTTTCCGACAAGGCGGGGGTCGCGTCGAGGGGGGACTTCGGGTGGCGAGCATCCAGGAGACAAGACAGCCAGGGATGTGTCAGGCA
The DNA here is from genome assembly GCA_963575745.1 of Prorocentrum cordatum. Taxonomy (NCBI): domain Eukaryota; class Dinophyceae; order Prorocentrales; family Prorocentraceae; genus Prorocentrum; species Prorocentrum cordatum. Next base: position 236,801 of record CAUYUJ010014589.1, read on the forward strand.
GTGAATCACCGCCCGCCAAACCATCGCAACCCAGCCTGAAGACCCCGTATTGCCCTCCATTTCCATTGGGGGGGGGTCGGGGAACATTGAATAACATGCATGCAGCCCGAGCCCCCCGCAACCCGAAATTCGGGCGAAATTCGGGCCTTGGGTTGGGTTGGGCTGGTGTGGTAGGTAGTCAGTGAACCGTGGAGGGTCCATGGCGCTGGTTGAAGTCATGGAGTGTATGCCGCAGATTCAACATATCTTATGAGATGCGTCCACCGAGTACCCCCAGGCCGGCTTCTCGAGATCTGCGTCGACGTCGAGGGACGCATCAAGGCTGTGCTAGCAGAAAACCCGACCAGTGGAATCCGAGTTGCCAAAATCGGGAGCCATCTTCCAGCTCAGGAGGCCGTCCAGCGTCAGGTTGACCCAGCTCATTTGTTTCGCAAATTCAGTAGTTGACGCCACGGCAGAAGCTCTTGCCAGCGAGTTCAGACAGCCGTTTTCAGACAGGTGCAGAGAATAGATGTCCACGGCGGTCGGGTTTGCAAGGCGGACGCACTTGGAGAACATGAGTTGGGCAATGTTGTCGAGACTGTAATACCAGCCCCTGGGCAACGATTTTGCTAAGCGAAGAGGCTGCAGGATAAGTGTTGCAATCTCACGGCGCACCACGGAGACAGGCTTGTGGGCTCGAGGGTGCGTTGTTTTGTGTGCGGCAAACCGGCGTTCCGGGGAGAGCTCGGAACTGCTCGCGGACACTCGTTGTTCTGGTACGATGGGGGACGTCCTTCTCTCGCCAGCGGGCCGTCAGGCTTTTAATGGACGTGGTCTGCCCAGTACACATGCTATTGGAACCCAAATGTTTGGCACGTTCACTTGCCTCAGGTGTGGTTCCTTTGCTCTGAAGGGGGGGGGATTTGTTACCGTTGTTTGGGCCGCCCTGCAGTGTACGGCGCAAGGTCCCCCCGCACACGGCAGAAAAGGTCACGTTCCAGCGGGAAAACCAAAAGAATTTGCGGGCACTGCCGAGACAATGTATAAAGAAGTGTTGCCGAGGGCAGGGAATTGAGAAAATCGACAAATGAGGCGTTAGAGGAGGAAGATGAGGATGAGGAGGTGGAGGAGGAAGAGGAGAAATGGAGAGGAGGAGAAGATGGAGGACGTCCTCCGGCGTGGGCAGCGGTGGCGGCGGGATTGCCTGGTCGCGTCCTCTCTCCCGAACAGTTGTAGCAAAATGGAACGACGTGGGGTAAGAGGATGCGGTGCATACGCATGCGGGGGAGGAGAGGGAAAACGGACGTACCAGGCTTGTGATCAGAGAAAAAGCAAGGGCGATGATGAGTATGGGTGTAGTCGTATGGCGCATTCAATCAGGGGTGACAAGTGGAGGAGGAGGGGGATGAGGAGGAAGAGGAACATGATGACAAACACAAGGTGGATGAGAGGACAATGAGGAGGAGAAAACGGAAGATAACAAGAACAAGTCAAGGGGTTGGGGAAGGATGGTGTTGAGGATGCTGATGATGATGAGGGGGAGGAGGAGGAAAGGAAGAGGAGGATGAGGAGGAGGAGGTGGATGAGGAAGAGGATGACCATGACGCTGATGATGGCGATGATGAGGATCATGGGGATCATGTTCATCATGCATCTGATACTGCTGATGGTGGTGTTTGTGGTGGTACTGGCGATGAGGCTGGTGATGATGATACATAATATGATGATGAAACTGATGATGAAAATATGGTGAGGATGATGGTGGTGATGCTGATTATGTGTATGATGGTGGTGGTGACGATGCTGTTGATGATGATGGTGGTGGTGGCAGGAGGGCAGGAGAAATACGAGGAGGAGGAGGACGATGACGAGAGTATGGGGATGATGGGGGGAGATGGCGCAATTCGTGAAAGGTACAGCGAAGGAGAGGATGGATGAGGGGAACGACAGGACATGACCTGTACCGGGACGAATCTGTAAGCCAGGCTGTACGAAACAACGCATTGGACAGCAATCACGGTGTACTATCTGCAGTACGTCGGTCTTGCATTTGAGGATGTTTTTGATGTTCTTTCTGATGATGGGCATGGTGATGATGATGATGATGATGATGATGATGATGATGATGATGATGATGATGATGATGATGATGATGGTGATGACGATGATGATGATGTTGATGATGATGATGACCATGATGCTGATGATGATGGTGATGGTGATGGTGATGGTGGGGATGCTGATGATGATGATGGTCGTGGTGGTGGTGGTGGGCTTATGATTCGGAGTGGCATGGTGATGTTATCGATGGTTGCGGTGATGATTCGGTTGATGTGCATGATGCGGAACTCGTGATTTTGGTGATTGTGATGGTAATATCGTTGTGGTCATGATCGTGAAGAGGAGGAGCTGGAAGAATGTGCAAGCTCCAGCGCGAATCGATCATCGTGGGGCAATGTTGGCGGGACCGTTTCAGGGGCGATGTTTCCACCTCCGCTGGCCCATACATCGCCGATGCATCGGCATTATCAACTCGATGCTCTACCCTGAGCTGGTCTTCCGTAACGTTTCAGTCGCTTTAGGCGACCCCCCAGGCCCATGTTGTGCGCACAGTGCTACTTCCGTAGTTGTGCGTGTTGGCTCACAGAAATAAGCGGCGCCCGCCCAGCCGCGCGCGTGCGGCCGGGTGGCCCCGTCCTACCATCAGGGCCCGACTAAGCTTAACGGACACATTCCCAGCGTTTTCTTTGCGTGGAGGACTACGACCCTAGGTTCACATTCCAGGAAGATAAGCTTAATGGAGGAAAGATGCTCCTTCCATTCATGGTCGATGATCGTCCTGATGAACGTCCTGAGGAAGGACCGCGCAATGATGAGAAATGCGTGGCGCCACCTGAAACCGACTCCATCCATGAAGTATAGGAGTCGGGCCTACGCCCTCGCAGTAAGATGTCTTGAAACCTTTCGCGCGCGAGAGATCCTCGCCCGAGCGCGCCGTGCCCAAGATCAAGACCTTCTCCCAGCCGGGAGACTGCGGATGTGAAGATGCATACCTTCTCCCGTTCGATGACCGCTTAGATGCTTCCGAGCGCCCTTCGAGTGACGACCGCGGCGCGGAGACAGCATTATCCGAGGGGGCTCTTTCGCGTGGACCTACGCTTGCGCCGATTGGTGACTATGACAGCCAGGGGCCGGTTGGCGCGGGGCGCGGGGTTTATGGTCCCGCGTCTCCCGCCCCGTTGAGCGGTTTCTTGCAGCGCGCTGCAGAGATGGTACCCATGCGTGGCGAAGGCGCGGCAATCCCGCCACGCGGTTCTTTGGAACGACACTTGGAGGACATCGTGGGCGAGGGGTGGGTTGGCGACGGCGTTCGATCGGCGAACGAGCAGAGACGAGAACCTACCAGTCTTTCGGTCAACTCGCCCCTCGGAAAGCGAAGCAGGCCTGGCGATGTCCCGGAGCTGCGCCCAATGTTCGTTCCGGAGGGGCTCCCCGGAGCTATGCCCCAGGGCCCCCCGGGGGGATTTCAACGCTCGAACCCCCCGACGTGCGCCCCCGTCCGCTCCGAAAGAGATTCGCTGGGAGAGGCGGGCCCAGGGCTCCGAGGCCGCAATCAGAGGGGCCGGTTTTTTCTGGCTTGTCAAGAAGATTGAGCACCTTTAGCATGCGGATGAATGCCATGTGTGCCAACTTTGGTTCTGGGCGTGCTGATGTGCCCGAATCGCCGCGCCCTGGCCTCCCTGGGCAGTGTGAGATGTTTGTCTTTTATGTTTGCTCGAACAGCTGCGATTTTTGCTACTTTCGTCTCCTCTGCCCGACGCGCGCGGCCCCCGCCCCGCGCGACTGCGCCGGGTTGCGAGTCGACGAGCAGCGTGAGGCAGAGGAGAGGACAAGGGCCGAGATGAGAGGGCCGCGGGAGCGAGATTTGGCAGAGATGCGCGAGGAACTGAGGCAATCGGAGATCCGATGCCAGGAGGTCGCTTCCCATCAGTTGGAAAAGGGCCGGGGGGCCATGGCGAACGCCGCGCGCGCCCTGGGAGAATTCGCGGGAGGCATCGTCGACCTGGCTCGCTGTCCGACCCAGGATTAGGCCGCGGAGGTCAGTGCGAGGAGTTTTGAAGAACCTCCCTCGCGGGCCAAAGTGATATGTCTCACCCGAGTGGTCGCGCCGATTTCCCGGTCGGCGAGTGGCTATGACAGTCGCGTGTAATCTCTCTTTGACGGTCGAAATCCCTACCTATCGCGCCGGGGGGATCCTGGGGCCGAGGCCGGGGCCCAAATCATCGCTCGTCGATGGCGGGAGAATCGCCGGGAGAAAAGGCGCGAAGAAGCCCGAGCGCCCTGACGCAAGGGAAGCCGCGGGAATGCACCGCGCCTCGTGAACAGCTGGTTGCGGCGAGAGAGTGAGAGGGCATTGCTTCTGGGGTCTCTTCCGATGCACCCGCTTGCCCGAGGAGGTCATTGCTGGAGCTGGAATTTTGTCGCGGGCCTGACAGCAGATTGGATGCGCCCGAGAATCTGACATTTCAGAGATGCGCAGTGGTGCGTTTGACCGAAGGGAAGGATATGGCGACAGAGGCAGGATTTGCTATAACGGCAAAGACTATCGATGATTATTGCGGCGCCCACATTACGCCGGGGGACTCTCCATTCCCCGTGCCGGGGGTCCACCCTGGCAATGCGTGGGCGAAGTCGCGAATTGAAGGAGGCATTGGAGGGGCGGCGGGGTCGCTGGGCGACGCTTCGGAAGTTACACTGGGCATTTCAATGGCTTGCGGAGAAAGTAAGAGAACGAACTGGCACCCGACGCCTTGTCTCGGTTGGCGTGATCCCCGAGTGCGTAAATGCATATTTGGAAAAGTATGGATCGGGCAAAGCTACACGGGTGCGCCTATCGCCTCAAGGATACAAGGGGGGGGGGGGACTATTTGGACGCGCCGTTGAGCATTGCGACTCACTCTGCCTGCGTAGCTGATGGGATTGGTCGGAGCTGCGCCGGAGCGCGCCGGCGCGTTGAAGCGCGGGCTGGGATTGCAAAATTGCTGAAGATTAAGCGGGCGAATTTGCGCGACGTGTGCATGAGCTAGTTGCGTGTGCTGCTGCCGTCGGACATGCTGCTGTCGCATCCGCTGCATGTGCCCCCTCTGTCCCATCGCGTGCCCGCTGGCGTGTCGGCTCGAGACAACTCGGGCATCGGCGTCCGCGCCGCCCGCAAGCCTTCGGGGCGCCTCCGACATAGTGCGGCCGCTCTCTCGCGCCCTCAGCCTCGCGCGCCGCGGTCGCCCACGCCCGGGCCGACCCTGCCAGAGGGGCCCGGCGCGCGCGGGCCGACGGGGCTCGCGGGAGGCAAAAGAGCAGCGGCGCGTGTCGGTGTTACGCGCCGAGCCCCCACAGCAAGGCAGTCGCCTTGCCCAGGGCCAAGATGCCGACGTGCGTCTCGCGTGGCCATCTCCGCAGAATCTGGGGAACGATGCTCCGCCGAGTGGGCGGCTCCCCCAACGTGTCTGGTTGCCGTTTCATCGCGGGGCTCGTTGGCGATCGGGGGCTGCCATGGCCAGAAAGTACGTCAGGCTCATCCAAGGGTTTCGTGACCATGTCGATCTGGCGGACATCGCCCTTGGCGACCCTGAAACGGAGAAACGTCACCGCGCCGGCTGCCGCATTGAGCGCGAATGTAATGCGCCGCGGGATTGCGACCCCGTCAGGGTGGATGACTACAGATTGGAGCCACTCTATTTCTGGATGGGAACACAGGGGGGTGACAGTGGGACGACGAGCGACGGGGCCGCGGCTTTTTTGGAGGCGCAGGGGGGATAATGGTGTGAACATCCCGTATCTCATCGGCTTGCTCGCTCTGTCCGTGTTCAGACCCGACTACTCCTTTCAGGGGGGTGGGGGAAGGCGATGCTCCCGAACGACCTGTGGACGGCTTTCTGGGCGATGGTGTCATCGGGGCACTTGCCGCACATTCGCGGGCTTCGCGTCGAGGGCGGGATGGGTCATGCCTACCCCGTCACTCGCGACCAGGATCGGAACCTCCCAGGAGGCGATAAGAAGGGCGCCAAGGAGTTTCCGGCCATCGAGACGTTCCCATGGGGCGATCCGAGCGTTGATGCCGCCTCCGGAATTCCTAGGCCTCGCTCGCATGAGCGATGGTCGGCACTTTATGCTCGCTGGTCAGTGGGCCCAGAAGCCAACGGACAAGTTGTGGAATCACCTCTCCGCTGCCGCGGTTGCGGGCGCCTTTCGCCACCTGGCGGACTTAACGCATCGGGAGAACAGGCGCCGCGACCACGATGGGCAAGCGCGCGGGGGGCTCGGCAGGAGGATGAACCCCGATTTGTCAACCATCCCTGTCGAGACCGAATGGGATCAGTCGCGCCATGCATCTCCTTTGCCCGTGGATCGCCCTGGACCAGGGGGCCCGAGGGTAGATTCGTCAGGTATTGCAAACAAGAAGAACTCTTTCATGTTGGCAGGGCGGTTTCTGTATCACGATCACGACATGACGTCGCCGTGCCGAAGGTTTTTTATCCGGAATTTTCGGGCCACCGCTGTCGCCGCCGATCAGCGCGGCCCTGTGCGCGGCGCGAGGTGGGCGACGGCGCTTTCAGGCCCGAGTGGGGGCATGGTGCATGGCCGCGCTGCACTGAAGTAGAATTGCATCACTGATGACCGCCAGTGTCCCTGACCTCCTGGAAGTCAGACACAGTTGCGCGCGCTTGACGTGGCTCTGGGCGCCGAGCTACGTGCCGATGCCGATCGACCAGAACTGGAGAGAAGAACTGGGCCTTTCATATACTTGGGTAGGAACTTCCCGGACATATGGCGGCCGCCATGCTACAGAGGGAACGCGATAATGATCTTCAAGTGGAAGGCCGCAGGTGGCCGCGCCCCGGGCGGCTTAGCGAAGGGGGCGCCCGCGCCCTGGCCAGCCGCGGGGACTGCGCAGGCCGCGCCCTCGGTCAGTGGATTCAACCTTGAAGCGCCGAAGGGCACGGCGGGGGGAAATTGGTGGGCGCGAGCGGCGCCCCCTCCCCCCGGAGCGAAGGTCGCGGCGGAGGCGTCCAGCAGCGCCTGGGCAGAAGGCATGGCCGGCGCCGCCCGCGCCAGTCCCGCGCGACAAGGAGAAGAAGAAGGCCTCGCTTCCTCCGCCGGGGGGCAGCCTTCGAGGGAAGTGGGGGGGAAGAAGCCGCTTCTTCCGCCAGGTGGGCGGCCGCCGCGTAGCACTGCGCCGAAGTCTGCGCCCCGAACGCAGGCTGATCGGGGAGCCGTCGGACGCGCCGCGAGACAGAGCATCGGGGCCGAGGCGCGCGGCTGGATCGCCATCGCAGTCATCCAGGCCTGCGCAGCCCCCTTTGCCATGGGGCCCGCCCCCGACTATGTCTGGCGGCGGGCCGCGGCCGCCATTGCCGGGGGATCCGCCCCCGCTGATGGCGGGCGCGGGATGTGCGAGGCAGGGGGCGCCACCTCCGCCTCCAACGTGGCCGCCAACGCCTCCGATGTCACCGCCGCCGGAGTCGGGCCGCCGACGCCGCCGCCGGGCCGGCCGCGGCCGCCGAAGGGCCCACCTCTTACCGTTGGCACGCCGCCGGCCCCAGCGGACCCGCCGCCCCCTGCTGGGCCGCCTCCGAGGATCCCGACGGGGGCACCGGGGGCGAGCGCTGCCGCGCCTGCGCCGCTTGCTCCTTCCGACGGGCCACAGGGGGCAGCGAGACCCCCGCCGCCCGCGGGCGCCGCAGCTTCGCGAGCGCCCGCCCAGCCGAGCGACCCGCCCCCGCAGGGGGCGCCGACGCGGTCATCGGGGGGCGCTGTGTCGTCGGGGGTCGCAGCACCGAAGAGTTCAGCTGGAGCAAAGTTTGGCGATGACAGCGGCCGGGCGGCGACGTCGACTGCGCCTGTTGCCGAGGACCATAGAGCTCGACATCGGTCGAGTTCTGGTGCGAACGGCGTTTGGGGGGCGGGGGCTGACGGCGTGAGGCTCGGGGCATCTGCGGCAACAAGGGGCGCCCTACCGAGAGCTGACAATGTCGAGCTTGCTCGGGATCTGACGACCAGGATGGCGGAGCTCCGCTGCCATGGTGCCTCGAAAGGAGTACATGTCATTTGCGCGGACATGTGCGACCGACTCCGAGCTCACCCAGATGGTTGGGCTTCACGCGCGGTTCGCGGGCCAGAAGATCTTCGACTTCGCGAACAGGGGCGTGGCGAGCAACGATTGGCACTGCGCTGCCCCTGAGGGCGCGTGGGAGAAGCAGCCGTGCAACCAAACGCCGTAATAAGGACGCCTGATTTTGCGCAGGGTAACCTTGCGTCCTTGCTCTTCCTTGCTCTTGCGCCCTTGAGGTTTTCATTGTCCGCCGCCCCAAAGATCCCGACTTCGGCTTCGACGGGTCTTGCGTCCTTACCGCGCGTCCTTATCAGGTTTTGACTGTGCCATGACACTAGTGTCATGCCGTTTTCTGATGCCATTGCAATATTCCACGAAGCGCGAGGCGAACCACATCCCGAGGGGGCAAAGACGCTCCTTCGCTTGTGCCTACACAACCAAACAGCGGGGTGTCATGCATACTGTCAGGGCGGGTCCATCCTCGCATCCATCGCAGCATCTGACAAGAGGGGAATTTCAACTTCGACCGTCAGCAGAGCTTCGCGACAAAATGGTACCCGTTGTCGTGTATTGTTGTGGAGTGGAAATGGCATGGGCTCGGACCGCGAGGACAGGCGTCTTCGCGGCACGGCACCGGGGGCGGATATTCAGCAGCACTTCGGTGTGGAGGCGAATTTGCTGGAGCAAGTGAAGCAGCCGGTGGACATGCAGGCCCAGTACGCCCAGAGGGATCATGCTTACATGGTCGTCCTGGGACTGGGCGATGCCCGGTCCTGGGGGGTCCCTCCCACCAGCGGCGAGTTCGTCGCTTGGAACGCGCCAGCGAGCCGGCTTGCTGCCGTCGCCAACAACAGGGGAATATATTGGGAAGAGGCTGGGTTCCCATGCGAGATGCTATGGGCGCGAGGGTCGGAGCTGTACAAACAGGGGCCAATTCAGCTCGCGGAGAAGGTGGCCCGATCGGAGCAGGCCCACATCTAGCTTCGGCTCGGTTGCTATTGTGCCAGTTTCAAGGAGGTGAAGCACGGTGCCAAGAGGAAACCATTGTTCTTGCGGCCGGTAAATTCGCGTGACTTTGCGATGCTCAGAACGCGGCGTTACGCATCGACCTATATCAGTTTGTCGCCTATGTCAGTCGACCCAGCACGCCCTCAGACGACGGGGCATGCACCTCCCTCAGATGACATGGTCGTGGACTCAGGACCCCCTGCCAACGAGCCAGGGCAGTCGTCCGCAGCAGATGCGGGAGGGGGGTGGGCCAGGCTACGCCGCCGTCTCCCCGCTTGATCACTTACCTTCTGCGGCTGCCCCTGAAGCCGATGCTCGAGGACATGGGCCCGTCGAGGGCGCGAGGCCCCACGGGGGCAGCAGGCAAACAGGAAACAGCTGGAGGCTGTCGATTTGGACGCGCCCGATGAAGATGATCCCTTTCCACCCGCCCCACCAGGAGCGGCCCGTGTGCATGCTACAATGCAGGGCATTCATGTGGAGGGAAAAGAAACGGACTAAGGCGAGCCTGGCGTGTCGGAAGAGCAGGTCGAGTCGAGCGAGACAGAGGGCATGGTGGAGGGCGCGCTGGTGGAGGTTATACCCCGCGGGCGCCCCCCTGATCCGATTCCTTCGGACGCGCTGTCCGTCGAGCTTCCTCTGGCCTTTTCGCCCAAAAACCTTCGCCTCAGTCGGGCGCCGGCGCCTCCCGATCGCGCGCAGATTTCGGTCGAAGAATGCCTGCGGAGGAAGGTGCAGGACTGAGGCGCAGCAAAAAAATGGATTCGAGATTTCCGAGAAGGACGAATATGGCGCCCCGCTCATCGATGACAGGGATGACATAGCATTGCGTGCCATCCCCGTAGAACTGGCGCGGAAGCTGAAAGAGCTGCGCGACGCGGGCCCGGAGCTTTCTGGGGCGTAAAAGAAGGGGCAGGGGGCGCGAGAAGACAGCGCTGGAATGGGCGCGTGGAATGGTGTCAGTCTGGCTTTCCGAGTTCATTCGGCAGTTGCCTGCAGGCGACGCTTCAAAAGCTCGACGATTTCTACGTGCTCGTTTCAAACCCTCTGGACCTCGCTGCGTTCCACCCCGGGAATTCCGCCCCGTCCCGATTGATTTGAGCAGGGACGAAGGCTTACTTGCGCACTACTCGGGAATGGGCGTGGAGGAACCTGGGCGCCTGGGCCCGCTCGTCGCCAACCTGGCCATGCGCGGCGCGGCCCGCGTTCGGAGCTCAATGGGGGTGGATGGAGGCGCGCGCCATCGTTGAGAGGATGAACGGCGAAGGGCGCGACATGGCATGGGCGCGCTTTATGCGCGCTCTCGCCCAGTTGCCCCCCTACGCGGCCCAGGTTCTCGGCGCGGCAATCGCGCCGCCATTTGCGTGGGTGCCGTTGATGTTTCGTTCCTGCAGAGGTCATTCAGTTGGGGCTGTAGACCCGAAACGCTCGCGCGTTCGGTGCGAGGCTGCAGCAGATGCCTCCCATGAGGCGATCGTCGTTCCCCTGGAAGACGCTGCCATGAAATGGCCTATGACCGGCCTTCTTGGAGCGCCAAAGAATGTTCCACATGTTGTCCGGCATTTTTGTAGTCTTTTTCCGGCCACGTCTTTTTGATGATCGGACCGTCTGGGCGCTGCATGACGCCACCCTGGCGACTACATGTCGCCCCGAGTGGATCGGCGCCCGCCAGAATTTGCGGCTCACAGCGTCGGGCATCCAGCATGCAGTGCATCTGCTGCAGAGGTGTCGTGGACGTTGGTTCATGATCGACGATGCGCGGCGCTGCTGGTTCGACCGCAGTTTGGCACATGCTGCCTTGACTTTGCGAGGCAGAACTGTGAGATCCGTCTCCTGCCCGACGTGGATGAGGGCGACGAGCTCGTCGCCGCATGCCAGGGGGATGCGCTATGCGCTCCTAACATGTGGGATGGCGGATATCTCCTGTGGTGCAATGACTGCTGACATCGGATCGGGGCGTTGATGTGCGTCGCATGTCTGAAGATGATGCGCTGCGGCAGCGCGATTGTCGACGCCGAGCAGATCGAGTCGCAGATCGATTTCAAGGACTTTGGCCTCGATTCGGTGCGCTTGGACGGCGTCCGCGACCCCGGGCCGACGAGATGGACTGGGACAGACACTGATCGAGTTCAGCGAATTGCACGCAACAAATGGTTCGACATCGCCGAGGCTGCGATGCTCGAGCGCTGGGAGCGCTCTTCAGGGCGCACGCCACAACAACATCATAGATGTCTTCGCGTGGTTGCGCACGTGCCCAGAAGATGCATTGCCTCTCCCGCAGAATCCCTACGGGGTCGACAAGACGAGCAAGCTGGCCCAGAGATGCGAATGAGTGGTTCCCCCGAGTGTTGGGCGATCAATCAGCAGGTGGGCGGTGGAAGAAGAGAGATGCGCTGTCGGGGGGCACTTCATGCGGACCCCCTTCGACTGGGGCGACACGAACCCGGAATGCCGTCGTCGGGGCGCGCCCAGCTGTGGTTTGTCCGCTTGGTGCGCATCGGCGCCAGGAGCGAACGACATCGAGCCACCCGCCCGCCTTGAGGCTGTCGTGAGGGCCGAAATCGCAGTGCACTGGCCTGCGGCCGTGACTCTGCGACCCCTCCGATCAAGACAAGGCCCGCGCGCGCGGGCGTGCCAGCTGATTATGTCGGTGGCGCGCTTGGGCGTGAATCTTCTTCCAGAGGTGCGAAGCGGCCGCGTTCCGCGCGGCCTGAGGGCCGTCCGAAGGCAGAAGACACGGGCGGTGATGGCGCGGGCAAGGGGAAGGACGATGCGAGCACTGGCGAAGGGAGGAAGAGGACCAGCAGCCGGGCGCCTGATGACCAACGAGAGTGTCGGAGGCGCCGCGCTGCCGATCCGTCGCAGCGCGATGCCCGCAGAGAGCGGGGGCCGTCTTTGCTGGATACACGCCGACGCTCCGCCCTCCAGCAGCCCGGGACCTTAGGGCCCCCCCGTGGCGCTCAGGTGCCGAGCCGCCCGTGCGCCAGAGGCGCGGGCGTGATGCCGCGGAGCTGCAGGGCGCGGATGCTTCCAGCCCGTGGCAGGGCAGTGCCGCTGACTGGTTGTCATCGCGGACGTGGAACTCAGGCGGCTGGAACAGCGATAGCTGGGGCTCGCGTGACCGCTGGCGAGGGTGGCAAGAAGGGAACGAGGCGGAGGCCAGTGGCGATGCCGCCAGGCCTCCCCTCGAGCTCAATCACTTTGCGGCTCGACTGCGTCCGTTCGGGGCGGTTGAGCCGCCGCGGGGCCACGGTGCGACGCACCTGCGTCGAGTGCGCGGCGAGCCAGTGTGCGGCCAGACTGGTGGGCGCCGCTGTCGCTGGCGTTTTTACAATCACTTCGAAGCGTGGCCTGCAACCGGCGCGCCCGCCTGCGCGCGTGGGGCACGCTGGGCTGGCTGCGGGGGGAGTCGTTTTAGGCGACCCCTCAGGCCCATTTATGCCCCGTTGGCGCTGAGAAAAAGACGGCGCACTCCCCGCCGTGCGCGCGGCCGGCACCCTCCTAGGGCCAACCTAAGCGTAACGGACACATTCCCACAGGCATTCGTGGCGCGGATGACTACGACCCCAGGTTCATTTTCGCCGGGGATCAACCTGAGCAAGAGGCTTCGAGAATATAATGAGGAACAACCGATCAACATGGTCAAACATAGTTTAGTGTTCCACACGTTTTTGAATCCTCGCCGTCGGTCCCGTTGCCGTCCATCGTGTCCGATGGCCACCTTTGCTCAAGTCTTTTTCCAGGTGATGAAGGACGCCCTCCGCCCCCTAGTCGACGCGGGGGTTGCGGGCGCCCGAGAGCTGGCCCGCGCGGGCCTGCACGCTGGCGCGTCGTGGGCCCTTCTCCCGAGCTGCCCATCGGTGCCGGCGTGCCCGCTCTGCCCCGCCGTGCATCCGTGCCCCGCCTGCCCGGGGTGCCACTGCGCCCGTGGCAAGGCGCCTGACGGGCCCGGGGCGCCGGGAGGCGGAGGGGGCGAGCCTGCCTGGTGGCTGGGCTCGCCCGAGGCCGTGCCGCAGTGCGACGCGCTGGCGGCCGCGGTGCGAGAGGTGGCGGAGCGGAGCACGATCTGCCACGACGCAGGCTGGCTCTGCGTGGCGGCGTTGGTGCTGGGGCTCGTGCTCGGCAGCCTCCTGACGCGGGCCTGGGTGGCGGGCTCTGGGAGCGATGGCGCTGGTGGAGCTGCGCGGCCCCCGCTCGTCGGCGGGTCCTTCGGCGAGGCTGATCCCGGGATGCCGGGCGATGGTCCGCTACGCCGAGGACGACCTCTGGCACGAGCGGATCCTTCTGTATCCGGCCGCCTCGGACGTTGAGGGCGGGGCGCGCTGGGTCGTCCTGACCCCGGACGGCGACGTGCACCTCGAGGAGCTAGAGGGCGGCTCGCCGGAGGACAGCCCCGTGGAGTGGCAGCTCGTGGCGCGTGACCTGCGGCTGCCGCCAGGACTGGGCCGGTCCTATCGCTTTGGGGAGGACCAGCCCGGCGAGCTGCGGGGCCTGCATCGCCGGGCGTACGCGACCTCGACGGCCGACGCTCGGAGTCGCGGGCTGCAGCTGGCGGTGCCCCAGGTGATCCGCTCCCAGGAGGGTCGCGACGTCTCGGTGGAGGACGAGCTCGGGCGCAACTTCTTCGGCGGGCGGCGGGTGACTGGCAAGCAGGGAATGCCTGCCGCTGGTGACGCGCTGGCGGCCAGGACGGGCGGGCCTGGCGACCAGGTGGCGGACGGCGGCGATGCCCTGGCCGCCCCCGCGGTGCCCAACTCGGTGGGCGGCGCCGTGACCCCTCCTCCGCCCGGGCACTTCTGGCGCGCCGCGGAGCCTGACAGCTCGCGGCCGATCGCGGTTGGCGATTGGGTTGGCACTCCGAGTCTGGCCCTGCACGATCGCGGACTGTTTGAGGTGGCGCCTGGGCGGGCTATCGTGGTGCACCTCGCTGCCCTGGACAAGGGCGCCTTCGCGGCCTCCCTCAGGCCCGCTGCCTCCGTCGGCGACGCCCCCGTCGGCGGCGCGGCCGCGACGGGCGACGCCCGCGCCCTTCCTGCGAGGACGGGGCCGCGCGGTCGGGGGCGCAAGTGGCGCGACGTGGTGGACTCGTGTGAGGAGGGGCCCTTCGGTGACTTCCCGGTGGCGGGCCCAAGGTTGACGTCGTGGTGTCTCGACTTCCTTCGGAGGCGCCGCGCCCCGACGGACCGCCACCTGATGTTCAAGACGACGGCCCGCCTCCAGATGGAGCAATGGGGAGTCCAGGAGCATGAGCAGCCCATGAAGTACCTCGAGCTGGCCGGCACCTACGACCAGCTCGACCTCAGCAACTGCGCCTTCGCGGAGGCGATCCTCCGACGGGCGCAGACCATCGAGTGGGCTTATCATGATCGGCTTCGAGAGGCGGACTCCGCGAGCTCAAAGGACAAGATGAGCCCTGAGGAGTTCTCGGCGTTCAGCGGCTTCAGCAAGGCTGGCGACCTCCTCATGGTGGCCCCGCATTTGCTGGAGCACGTCAAGACGCAGGTCGAGAAGGACGCCGCCATCATGAAGAACATTCGGAAGGCCAGAGAAGAACGATAACTCCGCCGCAAGGGCCCCCAGGCAGGGGACGGCGGCGGAGGCAAGGGATGATGCAGCAGCGGGGGGGGGGCCATCAGGCGGCCGCCTCCTCCCCGGACCTCGAGGCCGCCAGGATGGAGGACGCTCCCTCATCCGTGCCTGGACGAATTCAACCCGATTATGCAGCTGATCGTCGGGACCTTTTTCCTGTCCCCCTCCTGCGCGTGGACAGCCAGGCGCCCTCAGAGGGCGTGGTGTGCCGCAGTGTGCGGCGGCGGCTGCTTCGGCGTGACGCCATCGTGCAGGAGTGCAACCGCGTCATCGGGGCCTTGAACGACCTGGCCGGGAGGCCCCAGGCGCCAGGCGCCCCGGGCCTGGCGGAGCGGCGTCCCCATCGGCTGGTGCGCGAGCGCGTCCGCCGCGCCGCAGTCGAGCTGGGCCCGCCACCACCCGACCTCACTCCCGCGGGAGCCCTCAGAGAGCTCCGCGGCGCCAGCGTGTACGAAGATCTCGACTCGCCGGTGGTCAGCTTCGACGATTCCCTTTTCTCGCTGCCGGAGGCCGGCAACATCCCTGCGCCGCTCGGGCAGCTGCTCCAGGACGTGGGCGATTTCGATGCCGAGGCCTCAATACACGAGCAGCTTCTTCGAACTGAGGAGGCAGAATCTTATCTTCTGGCAGCCCCGAGGCAGCCGTACATGGACACGATTTTGAGAGGAGATCCGCGGGTTTATTCCTGTTTGGTCAAGCGGCTCGCCGACGCTGGGATGGTGACCTACACGGACACGCCCCGCGAGAGGTGCGGCCTTTTCTTCGTCCGTAAGAAGTCTGGCAAGCAGCGCATGGTGGTCGACTGCCGTCGGGCCAACTGTTGGTTCCAACGGCCAGCCTCTGTTGCTCTTGCCACCGGCTCGTCTCTTGGCGAGCTGGCCGTGCCTGAGGACAAAGAGCTCTACGTCGGGCACGTGGACATCTGCGACGCTTTTTACCACTTCGGCCTGCCCGAGGCTTTCCGGGACTATTTCGCCCTGCCGTCCGTGAAGGCCGGGGACGTGGGAATGGCGAGGCTTCGAGAGCGGCCGCTACAGCCGGGGAGCCGTGTCTGGCCGGTGCTGGCCGTGCCCCCGATGGGCTGGTCGCACGCCTTGTACTGGTGCCAGACCATCCACCGTTCCATCGTCAGCTCGATTCCCGAGCTGAGTGATGTGCCGTTCATCGCAGACAAGAGCGTAGTGCCGGGGCTGCAGCCGCTGGCAATGACGATATACGTTGACATTTTTTGGCTTTGGGCACCGACCCCGAGGCGGTGCGGCGTGCCGTCACCTTAGTCAACGCGGCCTTGACACAGAAGGGTCTCCCCACTCACGAGGTGTGTCTGTGCGATCACAATGCCGACATTGTTGGATGGGAGATTCGGGGTAAAGAGTGCGAGATTCGACCCAAGAGACCAAGGCTGTGGCGACTTCGGCTGGCTCTCGACTGTCTGGTGAGCCGCAATACCGTCGACCCGAGAGACGTCGAAAAAATGTTGGGCCATTGCACGTCTGTCGCCTTGCTATGTCGTGAGCATTTGTCCATCTTCAATTCCGTGTAATCGTTCGTGCGGAGGCTACGCCATTGTACCGCTGTGCCCCTCTGGGAGTCAGTTCGCTGGGAGCTGAACGCGTTCTCTAGCCTTCTGGGGGTGATCTCGCGAAGTATGTTGGTTGCCTGGAGTCCGACGGTGATGTGCAGTGACGCGTCGTTCTGGGGCTTCGGGCTGGTCAGCAAGGGCTTCAAAGAGGACCTCGTGGGCTCCGTGGGCGGTTTCTCGGAGAGGTGGCGGTTCCTGGAGGGCAACAATGTGCAGTCGAGGGCTTGGGCTGGAGTTGGCGATGGGCCTCTCGAGAGCTCCAAGGATTTCCAGGACATCGTGGGCTCCGAGGAGGCCTGCATCAACGCTCGCCAGTCGGCCGTCAGTCGCCTGCCTGCTGAGTTTCGGGAAGAGGGTTGGGCTGTCGTGGGCTTGCACAAGTGGGGGGACCCGCCCGACAACATCGTAGAGGGGGAGGCCCGGGCGCTGGCGTTCGGGGTTAAGCACATCTGCCGATCCACAGCGTCGTTTGGGCGCCACCACCTTCTCCTCTCGGACTCGCTGTCATCCGTCTTGGCTTTGCGCAAGGGGCGCTCTTTGGCGCCGGGGGTCTGCGGGGCGCTCCGCGCCGTCGCAGCCCATGTCGTGGCCACAGGCCTCCGCCTCGCCGCCCGATGGCTGCCCAGCGAGTGGAACTTCGCGGACGGTCCGTCGCGCGGCCTCCGGCACGTTGGGCATGCCCGAGCAGGAGGCGGAGGCGCTGACGCGGAGGCGACCTCGGACGGAGGCGGCCGATGCCAGGGAGCTGCCGCGGACGCGGGCTCTGACGAGCCCGCCCGCTGCGACGGCGCCTCGCCTCCGCCGCCTGCTGGACGGCGTGGGCCCCGCGGGCCTGGATGGCTTCTTGCCGCCCTCGGACTCGACGAACCTGGCGACCTCGCAGGCCGTGAAGCGGAGGAAGCTGTCTCGGCGGCTGGCGAAGCTCACCGAGGAGGGCTCGCGGGATATGTTGAGGAGGAGCACGGTGCGCACTCAGACCGTCAGGACCCGCTACCAGCAGCTCGACGACGAGTTCGACGAATGGATGGACGAGCAGGGCCTGCCGCGCCGGCCTCGCTTCTCGGTCGACCACGGGGAGGTGGGGCCGCTCTCGGCCTCGGACGTCGAGAGGATCGACTTGGCGCTCGCCGAGTGGATGCTGTCGCAGTACTTCGAGGGTGTCGACCACTGGCGCGGGGTGCAGATGCTGGCGGCGCTGCAGTGGAGCGACCCGCGGCTCGGCCGCGACGGGTCGGCTTCGCTGCCGGCGGCGCGCCAGACGCTGCGCGGCTGGAAGGTGCTGACGCCTGTGCGGGCGAGGCTGCCGCTCCCCGACGAGTTGGTGGCGGCCATCGCGTGCGAGCTCGTCCTCATGGGCCAGTGGGAGGCGGCCGCCTGCGCGGTGCTGTCCATGGTGTTCTACATGAGGCCCGGGGAGTGGGGGCGGGTGCTGGTGCGCCCCGCCGCCCCGCCACGCGCTGCGGGCAGCCCGGCCCTGCGGCGCTGGGCGCTGCTGCTCCACCCTCACGAGGGCGAGGGCGCGAAAGCCAGCAAGACCGCGGAGTTCGACGAGCGCATGGTCCTCGACCTCGACTGCGACCAGTGGCTGTCGGGGGTGCTCCATCGCCTGGTGGCCGGCCGCAGCGGGGACGAGCCTCTCCTCCGCATCGGCGTCGCGGAGTTCGCGGCGCTGTTCAGGCGGGCGGCGCGGCGCCTCGGGGTCAGACCCGAGCCCATGCCGCGCCTGCTCCGCCACGCGGGCGCCAGCAGGGACTTCGTGAACCAGCTGCGGCCGCTCCGCGAGGTGAAGAGGAGGGGCCGGTGGAAGACCGACACGTCGGTGCGGCGCTACGAGAAGGGCGGGCGTCTCAGCGAGCAGTTCGCCCGGCTCCCAGGTCCGCTCCAAAGGCTCCCCGAGGTGCTCTTAGGGAGGCTCGCTGCCCCGCCGTTCCAGGCTTGCTGAAGGCGCGGGTGTTCTTAGAGGTGTTCTCGGGCTCGGGGCCTCTCAGCCGTGCCATGAGTCGACGCGGGTGCCGCGTTTTGGCCTGGGACATCCGTCACGGGGCTGAGTGCGATCTGAGGGGCCCCGCCAAGCGCCGACTTGTGCGCGGCTGGATTTTGGGGGGTCTGGTTCTTGGGTTGCATCTCGGCACTCCGTGTGGGAGCTGGTCGAGGGCCCGCGATATTCAGCCAGGCCCCCCGCGCCTCCGCTCTGATACGCATTTTCTTGGTCTGCCTGATTTGAGTGCTTCCTCCCAGTCTGCAGTCGATTTTGGAAATCTGATGATGATATTTTCAGTGTCGCTCCTCCTAGTGGCGAAGCGCATGCAGGTGCCTTGCTCTATGGAGAACCCAGGCACCTTGCGGATTTGGCTTGCTCCCGCTGTCGCGTCTCTCATCCGATCCAGGGCCTGGGCTCTTGTCAACATTGATTTTTGCCAGTGGAGCGCGCCTTGGAGGAAGCGCACGTCTTTCTTGGCCGCCCACCTCGACCTTGCTCCACTCGTCAAAGTGTGCAAGCGTGTGCACGGGTGCTGTAGCCGGAGCGGTCGCCCCCACCAAGTCCTAGAGGGTCGGGCTCCCGACGGTCGATTTTGGACCGCTGTCGCCGACGCTTATCCCTCGCCCTTGTGTCGACAGCTGGCGCTCCTCTTCGATGATGCTATCGTTTGCCGAAGAGCGTCCGCTATGCAGAATATTATGTCTAGAGTGTAAATGAGTTTTACGGCCTTCGGCCATTCGACTGTTCTGGGCAAGTGTCTGTTCTGGCGTGTTCGATCTAATCTCGATTTAATCCTGGTTTGATCTGGCTCGGCCTGTGGCGTGTCGCTGCCTCCCCGGAGAAAACGGAACGCCTTCTTGTAGAGTTGGCGCTTCGCGCATGGCACGGCCAGACGGCGGGGGATACAGTTCAGTGTCCCACACGTATTTGAATCCTCGCCGTCGGTCCCGTTGCCGTCCATCGTGTCCGATGGCCACCTTTGCTCAAGTCCCCCTCCCTTCCTCCCTCTTTGCTTTCTTTTCCTCTGCGCCCTCAGCCTGCAGATGGCGTGTTCGATATAATCTCGATGTAATCCTGGTTTGATCTGGCTCGGCCTGTGGCGCGTCGCTGCCTCTCCAGAGAAAACGGAGCGCCTTCTTGTAGAGTTGGCGCCTCGCGCATTGCACGGCCAGACGGCGGGGGATACATGATAATGTCATCGATCGACTGGCAATTTACTGTTTCCTCCAGCAAAGCGGTGATTATGCATCGTCGATCTTCGCTTAGTTTCCGACGTCGTGCTTCTATCGCAAATCGGGCCTCGGGCCCTCGGATGTCTCGATCTTTTTTTTGCTGGGGCCAGTTTTCCGTCCAGGACCTTTTGTTTATCTCTTCTGGCGGCCCCCAGCGCGGAAGGGGCTCCCATAATCCTGAAACTTTATGCGCTTTGCCGTCCTATTTTTTCGAGCCTTCAGCGTTCCCCCTCTGTCGAGAGACAGCAGAAGATGCGAATACCCCAACGTGCATGGTGAGAGGGAGGAAGGCCGCAGTGTGCCCCAGGCAAAGACTGCGGCAAGGGTAAATCACACAAGCGTCGAGATAAATCCATAGATCTCCCAAGGAACCTGGAATATATCGTGGAACTTCAGCGTCGCCCAGCCCTCAACGAACCCATCGAAAAGCGGGGGGCCGCAGGTTGCCCTGGGCAATAGGGCCGCGATGTGTACACATATCCAACGCCGCTGGCCAGGCCCATGCTGGACCCAAGCGCGGTGCTCGTGCCTTCCTGTCCAAGCCACTGGGCGTACAGACCCCTCCTGAGCCCACGACGGGCCTGGCCAGCGGCGGTGGATACGTGTAGACTTCGTTGTCCTAGAGCAAAACAAGTACGGTGGCGAGGAGGGGCGCGTCCGCAGGCCACGGCCGGGCTCCTGTTGTCCTGCCTGCTGGAGAGCAGGCGCGCACAGCTGTGGCCACCATTTTCAGTCTCGTGTAACCGACTCCAGTCCCCATCCCCGTCCAGACCCCCACCACTTCAACACCCCAGCTAGTTTGGGATAGACCCTTCGAATCCCGGAGGGAAGTGCCGATACTTCCCATGTAGAGGGGAACATGGGCCAGTGGGGCCGCGGGGGTAGGAATCGGTTACAAGATGCTCACAATGCTCGCTTGGAGACCGGTTTTTCCATCGACATCTTTCGGACGTGTGCATTTTTCATCGGCGACAACTGTCGAAGAACACCGTGGATCATCTTGCTGTTGAAAAAAAAACGAAGCAGAATAATGCACGGGGATCGGACGTCCGAGCGATGGCAAGTCTTGATCCCGTGGCGATAGCGGACGTGACCAGGGCGGGAGCGGATTAGGGGGCGGGTCACGTCATTATTCGCGCCGGCGCCGTCTGGGAATGCCTGGCATGGCTCATTCCCAGGCGGCGCCGTCGCGAAATTCCCAAAATGTTCAGTGCAGGTGCCTTGGAGGCTTTTCCAGCATGTCCCCCCGCTGGAACTTGACAGGCCCAGCGGCGGCTTCGGGTCTGCCTCAGGTGGTCTGGTTGCTAGTCAGCCGGCTCTTGTGGCAGCCGCCTCCCGTCGACCCCGTCGTTCCCGTCGCCGTCGACGCCGTCGATCATAGGAGGAACAGGTGCGGATGCCGACGTCCTTGCCTCGTCCTCGCCCTTCTCGGGCCTCCTGGGAGGCCCTCGTCGCCACCGCTGGACTTGCCTCGAAATGCTGGTCGGAGCGCGCCCCGGGAGAGGTCCAGGGCGATGCGGTGCGTATCGGCATTCTTTGTTCCCCCAGTCGACGTCTTCGGCGTCGTCGAAGTCGTCGGCGTCGTCGAAGTCGTCGTCGTCGTCGTCGTCGTCGTCGTCGTCGTCGTCGTCGTCGTCGTCGTCGTCGTCATGTTTGTCGTCGTCGTCGAAGTCGCCGTCATCGTCGTCATCGTCGTCGTCGTCGTGAGCGACGGCGTCGTTGCCGTCGTCGTCGTGGTCGAGGCGTCGTCGTCGATACCCTCCGCTGCCTTGGCTGTGCTGGACTCGGGTCGAGGTGGCGCGCGCGGTCGTCGGGGCTCGCCGAGCACAGGCCCCCGGTGAAGAGCTCCGCGGCGGCTGGCGGATTGGAGTCTCGTGCCCTCTGCAGGCAAAACCCTTCGTATGGAAGCAGTACGTCAGCAAGGGGGCCCCTGCATCCCTGCCTCGTCGGCCAATCCTGAGATAGTTCCCGCGTCCAGGGTCGTACCGCTCAGACGGTCCGAGGGTCTCGTTTTCTTGCCGTGCGTCCTTACTATCGAATTTGACTCTAGTGGTTTTGTCCGTTGCGGCCTCTTGAGCTGGCATGCTGACCATCACAATGTTTTGGGTTTGCATCGGCTGCGTGCAAAACGACCTTTCGCGGGAGTAACCTCTGGTGCTTGCCCACAGTGTTCCCCCCCGCATTGGCCTGCACGTTCGGATTTAGCGTTCCCGCGGCCCCATACAGCCGCGCACCAAAGATCACTCTTGCCTAGACTCTTGCGTCTAGCCGATTGTGCAACAACTTTAGCGTTTTTCTCGAAAAGGGCGTGGGCCCAGGGTTCTCATCTACGTAGTTGGTAAACTTGTCTTTGGTGCCATGTGTGGGGTGGGCCAGTGAATTTCTGGTTGATGGAGACGTCCAATGTAAGTTGAATAAGTGCGTTCTGTGCCAGCCCCTCGGAGAAAGTGCGCCCCCCATCTCGGATCTCTCATGAAGAACTGGGTTCACAGACCCCCTCATTGCACGTCGAAGAAAATGCGTGCGGAGCGTTTAAAGGAGCGTTTTCCGCCGCTGCTGGCAGGGGGGTGTTCACCCGCCCCTCCAAGACCAGGGGGGTGATCCGGATCCCCCCCCGCCACCCTGGGAAAATGATTGGGGAGAATCTCCTCTGCTCCTGTAAGCGGTGGAGGCTCGCTGGTACCCAAGGCTAGACGCGCGGACATCAATGTTGGTGACGTCACGATTCCTGTGGAAGGGCCGTTCACTGCAACGGCATCTGTGGCAACATCGGTGAGGTATGACAGAGGCCGCAGCATCCAGAGGGAGCCTGACAACAGCGAAATTGGGATACGAATGAGCACTACTATGGTAAAGATGGACGGTGGATGCACCACCACTTCTTCCGCAATTGCCCGTGATGGAATACCTACTAATACAACAAGAGGTTCTGTCCCACGTAAGGAAACTGTGAAGGGGGTAAGGCGTGATACCACATACAATTTTGAAATCGGTTGTTGAGTCAAGCCCATGTTGTCGACTGCCGATCATTTTTCAGGAACGTGCGGTCTAACCGTACGTAGCCTCGGGCCAACACGTCTTTGACCACGAAAATGCAAGGCTCAGCTGTATGATGGTCGGTGATTGCGTGTTCTCGAATATCAAGACACATATGTACTCTGGCCAAGAATACTGCGATGAGCTGGCGCACTGTGTTATTTGTGGGATGCGTCAGTGTGCCTTGGTCTGTTTCAAAGATTTGCCAGGAGTAGATGCGATCCCACCCTGTGCGCCGTTAAAGCGTTTGGGGGGTCGGCGCCGGGAGTGCCAATGCGTCTTGGGAGTTCACGAGATTGGGCAATACCGAAGGGAGCTGTAGCTAGGCCTAAGCATCCTGCCGCGGGGGAGTTCATATGGCTCCGTCCCTGCCGTCGCCCGCCTCCCCCGCCGCTGTTGATCATCGACATTTGTCATCGCGTAGAGTAGACCGCAGCTGCTTGGGCTGCGAGTTTGACAGAAAAGGTCAGCGCGCCCTCCTGTAGCGCGTGCACTCGTTCGCTAGTCTTTGCTTAGCGGGTTCATTCTATATGATGGCCAAGTCCATGTGCGTCCGAGTCACTGAGGTAGTAGATCAAGGGGCGATGGCAGAACAAAGCCATATACCGTTAATTGTGCCGGCATCTTTTGATCCTCCGGCAAATAGCCTGGACGGCCGAACGACCCGTCACCAGCCATACTTAAGTGGCACGGTTGGCCGCGTGAACAGTTCATGCAGCAAGGCAGGTTGTGCCAAGACATCGAAGCAACATCGACGGCCATCGGGCGGGCACCCGAGGGGCGGGCCGCGCGCGAGGCTGCTGGAGGAGAAGGAGGAGCAGGCCGCGGCGGGTGTGAACACCATCGTGGAGGTCGGCTGCGTTCCGCTGTGCGTCTCCCCTCCTCGGCCCCCCTTTGCCCTCCCCCTTCCCCCGCCCCTCCCCTTGCTCTTCCTCTTCCCTCCCCCCTTCCCCTCCCCTGCCCTTCCGCTCTCTTCCTCTCTCTCCCCCGCCCTCCCCCCCCTTCCCCTCCCCCCATTCCTTTCCCTTTCCCCTGCTTTGGCGGGGTTGTCGGCGGGCCGGGGGCACAGGTCCTCGGGCTTCGGGGCACGTCCTGAGGCCGCCTTCCGCGCGGGGCCACACCATGCTCGTGCTCCCTCTCGGCGGCGAGCGCATGGGGGGAAGTGAATACACCAGAGAAAACCCCAATCAGTGGGTGGTTTGATCGATAAGGAGATCGACCAGGAACCCGGGAACCCGGAACCCACCCAAATCGGCCCCGAACCAATCTCCAGGAACCCGGGAACCCGGAACCGGGAACCCGGGAACCCAGCGTGCGACCAAAATCGGCGGTAAACATTCGTTAAATCTTTCAATTATTGCGATGACCCCGTCAGTACACGCTCTGATTGGGGAAAAAAGGAAGGCCTTCCCTGGAGGCCCGGAAGTCCCCCGGCCTTCCGAGAAGCTTACCAGGCCTCCCCCCCAGACAGAAAATTTGGCAGGAGGCCGGGGGGGTCATCAGAGACCCCGCCGCCATCTGAAAAAGGCCCCTTCCTTGTCACTTCCCCACCTCGATCGCCGCCGACCCTTCTTCCGAGCGGGCGCAACACGATAGGGGTCTTATTGCGAGTTCCAGGTCCGTTCTGACATGCGTCCGCATATCGGAAACACATCAACGCAATGTGAACAGATCGGTGGGATGGACGGGAGCAGGAGCCATATTCTTTTGGAAATATCCATATTTTTTAGGGGGTACCACAGTTTATTTTCTGAGGGTTCGACATGTGTGTTCATAGCATATGTATTTGTTTAAACAACGAATGAAGTGAAACGGTCGGTTGGTTGGGTGGCCAGGTGGCCAAATGGCCCGTTGTCCGGTTGCTCGGTTGCTCGAGTGAGTGGTTGGTTGCTGGGTTGATTCGCTGGGTGGTCGGTTGGTCGGTGGGTTGCCCAGTTGGTTGGTTGGTTCCTTTGTTTATCGGTTGCCCGATTGGTTTCTGGTGGATTGGTTGATTGTTTGGTCGATGGGTCCATTGGTTGGGCGGTTGGTTACGGTTGGTTGGTTGGTCACTTCATCAGTTAACCAATCAGGACTGGTCGGTTTGTCGGGTGGATGGCGGCGCGACGCGGGCCATGCACGGCACGTCATGGTTTGGCAGGTGGGTTGGTTTTTCTGGTTGCTTGGCAGACTAAATGGTCGGTTGGTTGGTTGGGTGGTGCGTTGGTCGGCCTATTCCATTGTGTTCTTCGCATGGCGAAGCAAGGTAGCGGAAGCAGTTCGTATTTTTGTTGGGTTACGTGGGAACGTTTGGGGGAAGACCTATTATTCTATTGAATTCGCTACCTGGCAACGCAGCGGGCTGGCAACCTTTCAGGGGCGATCGAACGATATACTATTCGATTCGCCACGTGGCAACGCAGCGGGGCAGAACAAATACACTTCTATTAATTCGCCACATGCCAACGCAGCGAAACGGAAGCCCTTTTTTGGCCGGGTGGCTGGTTGTTTGGTTGCCCAGTTGGTTTGTTGGTTCGTTGGGTGGTCGGTTGGTCGGTTGGTGGCCTGGTTGGTCGGTTGGTCGATCCGTTGGTTGGTCGTTTGGTCGGTTTGTTGTTGGGATGCTTGGTTGGTTGGCGGGTCTGTTGGTTGGGCGGTCGGTTGCGGTTGGTTGGTTGGTCAGTTGGTTAGTTAGCCTACGGGTTGATTGGTCGGTTGGTCAGGTGGGTGGCGGCGCGACGCGGGCATGGCATTGCACGTCATGGGTTTGCTGGTCGGCCTGTTTTCCTGGTTGTGCGGCGGACTGATTGGTCGGTTGGTTGGTTGGTTGGTCGGCCTATTCGGCGGATTTGTTTACTCGCCGCTTGGCAACCCTTCAGGGGCGAACAAACACACTACTATTCTACTCGCCACGTGGCAACACAGCGGGCCGGAACACATACAACTCTATCCTACTCGCGAAATGGCAATGCAGCGAGACGGAATCAGTACCGTTCCGCTCTCTCTCGTCATGTGGCAACGCCAGGCGGGCGAAACAATTCTATTCCATGCGACTTGCGAAGTGGCAGCGCAGCGGTGCGTCAACAACTCCTATTCTACTATACTTGTGATGCGGCAAGGCCTGGGGGCAGACAAACAGATCGGTCCACTTTACTCGTCACGTGGCAAGGTCTGAGGGGCGAAACAAGTGGATTACTGAAATTCTACTCTTTCTCGCCAACTGGCAACGGCTGGGAGCGGAGAAACATTACCGTTCCACTCTGCTTTGTGTGGCTTAAATCTGGGTCGAGCTCCGAGCCAAGCAATCATCAGTGTGCCCTTTCCGAGAGACTTTGACACAACCCAAACATCATCGCATGAAGTACAAGGCCTCTCATGCTCCTCTGCCCCGCATGGCGGTGATGACGCCAGCCTTCCTCGCGACCGTGGCGCTGCTGCTCGTGGCGGCCAGAGGCGCCGGCTGGGCGTTCCTTCCTAGCCCATTTCATGGAGCTGTGACTGCCGGTGCGCGCGGCGCAGAGCCCATCCGCCCCGCAGCAGCTGCTGCGCGCATACGCCCAGATCGCCCAGTGCCTGCAGATTCGCCGGACCGGCCCTGTGCGTATCGCGGCCACGGTGCAGCAGGGCTTCTCGGCGGTGGTGCGTGCCGTGAAGCACTTCATGATGCAACCGCCAGAGGTCTAGCCATCCCAATCTCCGCCACCCTCTTCTTGCTGTTGACCGATGGCGTCGTGAGGCTTGTCCCACGCGGAACCGCGCGAGAAGTGGCGAAATATGCAGACGCGGTGGGCAACCTCTTCGGCGCCGCGGGCGCCAGCCGGGAGGACTTTGGGGCCAGCCAGGAAGCGCAGGCCATCCAGGATCTACTTCGCGCTCAGGGGGGTCCTGGACCAGGGGCCTGCCCGAAAATCTGCGGGACGACGAGACGTGCAAGCTTGTCATCGGGGCCCTCGATGGCATGATCGACAACCTGAGCTAGACTGTGCTGGACTTCACCAGAGACAGGTCGTCAAGGGCGGCTGGAATGCCCAGGAGGCGCGGAAGAAGCGGCGGCCCAGCGTCTGCCCCGAGGGTTTCTGTTGGACTGGCGAGCAGCTTTGCTTGCCCTGGCCCACGCAGGAGCCCTAGACACTTTTTCAGGAGTTTGGCCGCGCAAGTACCGCGGGTGGGCTCGAGCGTGCCGTCGCTGGCAAGGCGGACAGCTCCGTGGGTGCCAAGCAGCCCGTTCCCGACGGGGCCATGGTCGTCCTCTTCGAGGCTGGCAAGTGCACTGAGAAGGTCGGCCGCTGGTGCTACGCCGCCTGCCTTGCTGGCATGGCGTCGGTTGGGTTGCATTGCAAGACGTAGTGCCAAGGCGAGTTCCCGCCCGACGATGGTGCGAGGATGTGCGGGCACAACCTGGGTGTGCTTGGAGAGGCTGTCGTGCGCAGGCTCATTGGAGTCGCCTGGCGCCATCAATTCCGGCCTGCTCGTCTCCTCGATGGCGAATTTCGGGGTTGATACGGTGTTCGCATGGCAAAGCCGTCCAGGCTTAGCCGCGCAGCTTGATTTTCCTCCCTCCTCTCCTCCCCTTCCCTCGCCGCGTCGGTCGCCTTGTCCTCATTCGCCCCTCTCTGTCGTCGCCGTCGTGTCGCGTCCGTCCGTCGTCGTCGTTGGCGCGCCTGCCTTCCATGTGAACTTACGTGTGCTTGTACAGCGTGGGAGGTCCCCACTTGCGCGCGGGCCCGCCCTGCGCCTCCACTCCGAGGCAGCGGGGTCGTGACGCATGGGCGTGTTATCGCGTTTGTCGCGCGTGCTTCCGCGTTCTCCGTGTTATCGTTGACGTGCACGTGCGTTTGTGCAGCATGGATTACCCCCCATGGTGCGTGGAGGCCGCCCTATGCCTCCACTCCGCGGCTGCGGGGCCGTAGTGCTTCGGCCAGCTCGCAGCCCAGGGATAGCTCCTTGCACGTTTCCTGCTTTCGTAAAAAAACATGTTCTGTTGCATGCCTTGCTTTCGCGCCGGACCTTGCGCAGGCCGATCCTTCGCGCCCGCATCACGTGTGTGGCGCCCGCGGGTTGTGTCTTCAAGTTTCGGTGTGTTGCGCGTCGGGTCTCTTCCACTTCCCCTCTCCTTCCCCTCTTCCCCCTTCCTTCGTGTCTCCTCCCACGATGTCATTCTTAGTCACCGCCGCCACGGTCGTGCACTGTCGGTCTCACGGCGTTCGGGCTTCGCGCCTCATTGATGACGCTATCCGTGTCATCCTTTGAGAGTTTTTTCCGATCAGTCGTTGGTCCCCAGCTCTCCACCATATCACTCGCTGCGCTCTACCGTGTGGGTGTGGAGTGTGGCCGTGGCGAGCCTCGATTTCCGCCCGCCCTGCCCGCCCTCGTACATGCCTCCCTTCTCTCTTTCTCGCTTCTTCCTTCCTTCGCGCATGCAGCGCGCTCGTTCCTCCTTCGGGCCGCGGTTCGTTGCGTGAGTTTGCCCATCGCACGTCGGCTTCGTAGTGTTCCCGGTTTGCCCAGCGACCTCTCCATTCACACAGCGGTTGAGGCCGAGTTTAGTGAAGTTCAGTGATCGCGTTCCTTCTTCCTCCTCCTCCTCCTTCCCTAAAGAACACTCGACTCGTTGCGTTGCGACGCCTGGAGGCCAAACAAATAATATTCAACATTGCTCGCCACGTGGCAGCGCATTGGAACGTCAAACATTTGAGCTTCGTTTACTCGTCACGTGGCAACGCCTAGGGGCGGGGAACAGATAGATTCCATTATGTTAGCTGCGTGGCCACGCTTGGGGCGGAACGAAATACTATTTCACGCATGGGGGGGTCGAAACATTTCATTCCGTTCGCTACGTTGCAACAGAAGATGTACGACCATATTAGATTCTACACGCCACATAGGAGCTTCATTTTCCCCGCGATAGCAGCCGTCACAGGCCCGGCCCCGCGCACCCCCACCCATTTGATGTCACGTTCCGCGCCGGCGGTTTCCGCGGAGGCCTAGGGATGCCCGAGGCCAAGTAGGAACAGCATGTCGGTGGCTATCTGCACCACAGCGCTTGTGCACGCCACAGTGCTCGCGTGCACCACAGCGCGCGTGTACGCCACAGCACCCATGTACACCGCAACAACCGTGTGCAACCAAAGCAGCGCCTGCAGCACAACGCGCGTGTACACCACAGCGCCTGTGTACACCGCAGCAGCCGTCTGCAACACAGTGCCTGTGCACACCACAATGCTTGCGTGCACCGCAGCGCCTGTGCACCCCACGGCGCCTGTGTACATCACAGCATCCGCGTGCAACACAGCGCTGGTGTACACCACAGTGCCTGCGTGCGCAGGACAGGTAGAAGGAGCACGTAGGCCAATATCTGCTTCGGACAGCTAAACACCACGCAAGGTGAGTGCTGATAATATAATGCGATTTGTTTCCCTGCTCCCCCCTTCTCCTCCTCCTCCTCCTCCTCTTCCTTCCGCATGCTTCCCCGTGGGTCGGCGCTACAGCTTACGAGCGCAACTCAGTGCGCATCCTGGAAACATGGGTTATTGAATCAGTCCGCTTGGTTCCCGGACGGCCAACCGAGCGGGAACCTTCTGGACGCAGATGGGAGAAGTTAGGATGATGCGGGATGACTCGGACGGTTCCGTCGTAGATTCCAGAGGCGTGCTGTCTACAATTTTTTTTTTTTTTTTTTTTTTTTTTTTTTTTTTTTTTTTTTTTTTTTTTTTTTTTTTTTTTTTTCAATCTTGTACAACACATATGTTTTTTGTGGAATCCACAAGCGCTCCATTTTGGCATAAGGATTACTCGAAACTTCTATATGCAACACTGGTGTTCTGTTGCTCACGGTTGATGTTGTGCACACAGGCGCCGTGGTGTAGACAGTCGTTGTGGTGTACACTGTGTGCTGTGTTGCATACGGTTGCCGTGGTTTACGCAGGCGTTGTGGTGTACAGAAGTGCTGTTGTGCATGCAGGCACTGTGGTGTACGTTTGGCGTTATGCTTCGCACGGCCGCTGTTGTGTACATTGGCGCTGTGCTGTACAAATTGCGGTGCGCGCAGGCACTATGGTTCACACAGACGCTGTGGTGCTAATCGCCGCCTACATGCTGCTCCAACCCGTCCTCGGTCATTCCTGGGCACTCCCAGACGCCGCTGGCGCGAAACGTGACGTCACCCTTCCCCTTCCCCCCCCCAGTGATGGCCGCCATCGCCCTGGAATGAAAAACAGGCTCTAGCAACGCAGCGATGCAGATTTGTATTCGCCACGTGGCGACGCCAGCAGTGGCGAAACGAAAGGATTCTATTCTAGTCGACGCGTGGCATCGCTGCGAGGCGGAGGACGCACAATTCTATTCAATTCGCCAAGCGGCAATTCAGGGGGGCGGAAACAAAACCAGCCACTCTCTGCTCGTCACTTGGCAAGGCTTGGGGGGGGGGGGAATCATGGCTGGCGGCGGGTGGCCGACGCCCGGGCTTAGATCCGGCAGCAATCGGCACAGTCTCGCACAGATCGCGCATCGGAGGCCAGAAGCAAGTTGTAAAGTGTTTGAACCCTCGGCCGGCGGCGGACGCCCGGGCCTCGAGCGTGCGTCCATGGGCCAATGTTCGTACACCACTTGCATGGGTCGCGCCTCGGGGGCCGGAAACAATTGCATTGAACCCTCAGACAAGGTTAGCCATACCAAAGTAGTGCTTGAATCTTCAATACGTAATTTGATTGAACCCCCATCCCTCTCTCTCTACACATATTTCTATACATATATATATATACATTTATGTGTGCATATATATATATATATATATATATATCCGTAAGGGCTTCGCCCCCTGACGCCGGCCCCCTCTCTCGGAGAATGGGCCATGGAATAGCTAAGTCATGAGGCCTTGGCGCTGTTGTGAAGCAGTGTCGAAACTTCATGCGAAGCCGAACGCAATCAGCAAAACCAACTGATCACAAGAGGGGTTACCACACCTGGCGATTGGTAAGACGTGTATGGTGTACGGGCTTGGTGACCACACCTTGCGATTAAAGGGCCGAGGGAGTTCTCGCAGTTTGGGTTACCACGCCTTGCTATGGATGTGCGTGAAGGGTGGCACCGAATTTCAGACATGTGCCAAATCCCTTGTGTTTTTGGACCCTGACCCCGCGGATCTGCGTAAGGGGTGGCGCCGAATGTCAGAAAGGTAGCAAATCCCCGTTTGTTTGGACCCTGACGCCGCGGATCTGCGTGAGAGGGGTGGCACCGAATTTCAGAAATGTGCCAAATCCCATGTGTTTTTGGACCCTGACCCCGCGGATCTGCGTAAGGGGTGGCGCCGAATGTCAGAGAAGGTGGCAAATCCCATGTGTTTTTGGACCCTGACCCTGCGGATCTGCGTGAGGGGTGGCACCGAATTTCAGAAATGTGGCAAATCCCATGTGTTTTTGGACCCTGACCCCGCGGATCTGCGTGAGGGGTGGCACCGAATTTCAGAAATGTGGCAAATCCCATGTGTTTTTGGACCCTGACCCCGCGGATCTGCGTGAGGGGTGTCGATTTCGAGCCCCCCCCAGCAATTCAGACAACGCGCCCAGGGGACGCTAAAAATCCCGTTTGGGCCTCCCCCCCCCTCGCGCGGTCAATCAACTAGTTACAGTAACCAGCAAGAAGTCAACTAGTTACAGTAAGCAGCAAGAAGCAGAACTGTAACACTGGAAACTACAAACTACAACTGGTACAGGAAACTGCGAATCACGCGCCTCGCAGCCTGGTGGCCCCACAAGGGGGCCGGCGGATATATACACATGGCGCAAGTGCCTCTAACTCTAGCTTGCCTCCACTCTCTGACCTCGCCTCTCTGCCCTTACCTCTCTGCCCTCCCTCTCCCTTTCCCTCTCTGCCCTCCCTCCCCTCTACCCTCCAGGGACGAGAGGGGGGCTGCCAGGGCGGCGCGAGAAGGAAAGCGGAGCGAGGGGGCGAGAAGACGATGGGGATGCAGGTTGGAGCCGGCGGGGGGTCCGAGGTGGCTCAGCCGTGGTTCCGGCCAGCAGGAAGGGGGGGCAGTGTTCTAGGTTTTGGGACTCTTTGTTTTGTTCGGCCTCCAGGGGCCGTTTTCGTGCTCTGGGACTGTCCAAAACGGATCCGTGGTGAAAAGTTGCGCCAGATGAACTCCTTGAAGGGTCCAGGGACCAGAATTTTTGGAGGGGGCCTTCAGGGCCCGAAAGGGGAACCTTTCTGCCCCCTCATTAACTCGCGCCCCAAATTTCAGCGGATTGGCCTCGCCCTCCGTCTTGATCGACTTCTCTGGGGCCCATTCGATTCTGACCCCCTGGCCGTCCCCAACGCGGATCGTGGGGGCTCAAAGACAGCGGGGATGCGAGGAAGGGGAGCCCCCAGTGGCTCGAGGATTTTGCCCGAATCGAATCTGCGGGGTCAAGCCAGAGCAATCTGTAGGTGAATTTGAGTACATTCCAGCACATCCAGACACATCCAGATACATCGAGGAAATTCCAGAGATATCGCGGAGGCTGCCGCGCGAGTCGAGGGACTGCAGAAGTCGTTAAGCCCTGAACGAGGGAGTGGGAGGGAGGCGATGGGGATGAGTGGGGGGGCGGGTCTCGAAGGAGAAGTTCCGCGCGAATTTCTTGGGTCGGCGCTGGACCAGCGCAGATCCAAGACATTTGCGCAGATCTCCGACAGTTTATGTGTATGCCATTATTTGTTCTTCTAGATGAGACGGGGGCAATGGTTCTCACGATTTTCTCATGACGTCGACCCCCAGAGGTCGGCACGCCTTCCTCAGGATCGGTTTTCCACCCTGACTGGGTGGACTGAAAGCGTCCACACGTGTCTTGCCAAGACCTTGAGTCATAAAAGTACGTCGGACCAACATGTGTATCCCCTCCCCTCAATTCAAAGTTGACGGGCTTAGGCGGTAGGCCAAAGGCTAGGGACAAAATGTGGACACTTCAACTTTTGGCTTGGGGGGAGGGGTGCGAAGCAAGGGCATTTCGCATTTGTGGCTGTTATCATGTTGCATCGCCTTTCCGCCATGGGTGTGGAGACTTTTTGTCCGGGCACCGGAGTAAGGTTTTTGACGGTCCCGAGGCACCCAGAGGTCGAAAACAGTCAAAACACAACGTCTTGTTGTTTGCAAGACGCTGGATGTCTAGGAGGAGGGGCAGGGGAGGGATGGCCAGCAGGAGATGGTGGCCTGCTCGCCCGGCTGGTGCTCCGCCGACGGCGACGGCAAGACCGCGGACAAGGCCCGGCGGTGCCCCAACGCCGGTAAGAGGAGGACAGTGGCGCCAGGCGATCAAGGAGGAGGTCGGGGCAGGGCTGAGGAGGGGAGCGCAGTGGCCGACACGGAGTGGGAGGAGATGAGGGGTAACGACAGGGCGAGCGTTATCGGGGTTCGGACTTTTCGGGTCTCGGTGATTGTCCAGTTATGGCCCGAAAGCGAGGGAGCAACGTTGAGGGGGCCCAGGTGGGAATGCATCGAGCCCCAAGCGCCCATTCATCACCGATAGGGGCCCGATGGCCCACCCCGCCCGGGAACGTGCGGTCTCGCAATCAGGGGCCTATCGCCGACCAGTCGACGATGTGTCGCCGATGCCATGCCGATGTTTCCCTCCTTTGAGCCAGTCTCCACCTAACGTTCCCCCTCAGGTTTGATGTTCGAGTTCCGAGGATCGAGAATCGAGGATGGAGGTTCGAGGATCTAGGTAAGATGGTCGAGGTTCGAGGTTCGAGGATCGAGGATCGAGGCCTCGAGACATTTCTGGCCATCTTCGGGGGCCTCTCTGGGGAGTCCTGGAGGCTCCAGTTGGCCCCAATAGCCAGTCTTCCTCCCTACAGGTTTGAGCGCGCGTTGCTCCCTCATCATCAATATTACATTCGAGAGGGAGGGGCAGCCAGGCCAGGCGGGCAAGGATGATGAGGAGGAGGAGGAGGGCAGACCAGGGGGGCGTCTTTCCCAAACCAAGCCGGTCTTCCCAAACCAAACCTTCGCTTAGGGTGACCCAGGGCTTTATTTGGGAACACCCGGTTGCTTTGGGAAGACCAGTTCGGTTTGGGAAAGCCCAGTGTTTGGATTGGGAAAACCCGGTTGGTCTGTGAAGACCCGGGAGCTTGGTGGAAGACCTGGGGGCTTGGTTTTTGGGAAGATCCGGTTGGTTTGGGAAGACCTGGAGGCTAGGTTTGGGAAGACCCGGTTGGTTTGGAAAGACCCGCTTGCTTTGGATATACCAGGGGGCTCGGTTAGGCAAGACCCATTGGTTCGGGTGGACTCGAGGGCGAAACGAAGGCGAAGACGAAGGCGTGAACGAAGACGGAAAAGGGCCGAACGAAGGCGAGACGAAAGCGAGAACGAAGGCGAGAACGAGAGCGGAAACCAAAGCGAAACGAACACGAAACGAAGGCGAGAACGAAGACGGGAACGAGACGGAAACGAGCACGAAACGAGCGAGAAGTGAAGGCGAGAGTTATGGCGAGAACGAGGGCGGAAACGACAGCGAAACGAAGGCGAGACGAAGGCTGGAAACGAGGGCGGATACAACAAAAAACGAAACGATGGCGAGAACGGCGGCGAGAACGAGGGCGGAAACGAAAGAGAAACGAAGACGAAATGAAGGCGAGAACGAACGCGAAACCGAGATCGGAAACTGTGGCGAAACAATACGCGAAACGAAGGCGAACGCACAGGCAAAAACGAGACGGACACAAAAGCGAAACGCAAGCGAAGCGAAGGCGAGAACGAATGTCAGAACAAGACCGAACGAGGGTGACACGACACGACACGAAGGCGAGAACGAAGGCGAGAACGAGAGCGGAAACGAAGGCGACACGTTGGCGAGAACGAAGGCGAGAACGAAGGCGGAAACGAAAGCGAAACGTAGGTGGGAACGAAGGCGAGAACGAAGACGGCATTCTCGTCGAGTCGTCCTCCTGACAGCGTTCGTCCTGGTGCGCCTCTTCCTCGTCCTCCCCATCCTCCTTCCCTTCATGCCATAACCCATGAGGCCCTGGCCTCCGTAGTTTCAACCACGGACATATATATATATAGTAAAGCCAACCATGACTTGAGAACACACACCTCTTTCACTCCAGCCCGGTTGCGTAAGCATGCCGAGGCTCGGTTACAGCAGCTTTCAAGCAGAAATGATCGTCTGCGCCACTTGTACGGTCGATGTCCATTGGGAGGGTAGCCCTCTTGAAGGGCATTGGGCTTCACTCTCTCTGTCTCTCTCTTGTAGCTCTCTCGGTATTGTCTTCCCTGATCTGGCCTTCCCTTGCTGGCCAGTGTCGCTCCCCCTCCTCCTCCTCCTCCTCGTCCTCCTCCTCCTCCTCCTCCTCCTCCTCCTCCCAGCCTGGTGCCTCGTGGAAGACGTCGTCCTCCCCCCGTTCCCTCGCCAAGCCGCTTCCAGAAAGACATGAAGAACCGGTTGGTTTGGAAAGACCCGGTTGGTTTGGGAAAACCTGGGGGCGCGGTTTGGGAAGACCCGGTTGGTTTGGGAAGACTTGGGGGCGTGGTTTGCCAAGACCCGCTCGGCTTGGATGGTTTGGTAAGACCCAGCTCGGTTAGGCAAGACCCACTTGGTTCGGTCGGAACCAGAAGAGAAACGAAGGCGAGAACGAATGCGGGAACGAGAACGGAAACGAAGGCCAAACGAAGGCGAGACGAAGGCGAGAACAAGGCGAGAACGTCAGCGGAAACCAAAGCGAAACGAAAGCGAAACGAAGGCGAGAACGAAGACGGGATCGAGACGGAAGCGAGCACGAAACGAGCGCGAAGTGAAGGCGAGAGTTATGGCGAGAACGAGGGCGGAAACGACAGCGAAACGAAGGCGAGACGAATGCTGGAACCGAGGGCGGATACAAAGACAGACGAAGACGAAACGAAGGCGAGCACGAAGACGAGAACGAGGGCGGAAACGAAAGGGAAACGACGACGAAACGAAGACGAGAACGAAAGCGAACACGAGATCGGAAACTACCGCGAAACGAAAGCGGAACGAAGGCGAACATAAAGGCAGAACGAGACGGAATAAAAAGTGAAACGAAAGCGAAACGAAGGTGATAACGAAGGCGAGAACAGTACCGGAAACGAGGGCGAAACGAACCGAAACGAAACGAAGGCGAGAACGAGAGCGCAAACAAATGCGAAAGGAAAGCGGCACGCCGGCGAGAACGCAGGCGAGAACGAGGGCGGAAATGAAAGCGACACACAAACGAAACGAAGCGTGAACGAAGCGAAACTCTCGTCGTGGCGGTCCTCCTGACAGCGTTCGTTCGTCTTGGTGTGCCTCCTCCTCCGCGTCCCCGTCCCCCTCCTCCTTCTCTTCCTCCTGCTCCCCTCCTCCTCCTCCTCCCAAACTGGTGCCTGGTGGAAAACGTCGTCCTTCCCCCCTTTTCTCTCCAAGCCGCTTTCAGAAAAATTTGAAGGAGCGAACTGAATTCCAAAATTTTCCCACCAGCAGCGTGCCCAACTATGGCCTCAAGAAGCCGTCTGTGCCCGCCGAAACCTGAATCCTGCCCCCGTCGTCGGGGGCGGGCGGAACACGCAAGTATATTGCATCATCGAATTGGCGCGATTGCAACCTAACGGGCGGGTCTGTCGGGCGGGCGAGTCGAATCCGGCGGGCGGACCCTGACGGGCAAGTCAGGTCGGGCAGGCGGACCTTAACGGGCGGGTCGGGTTGGCGGGCGGGACATTCGAAAATTATGCATCATCGGACTGGCACACGTGTTCCCTAACGGACGGGTCGGTCCGACGGGCGGGTCGTGTCGGGCGGGTCCTTGACGGTCGGATCAGATCGAGCGGGCGGAACATTAAAGTATGATGCATCGAGTTGGCACGCGTGCGCCCGGCTTCCGTGGGCCCTCAGCGACGACGACGACGACGACGACGACGACGACGACGACGACTGCGACGACGCCGACGACGCCGACGATTACGTTGACCTCGACGTCTACGTGGACGACCATGACGACTGCGACGACGGCGACGACGACGACGACGACAACGGCTGCGACGACGACGACGTCGACCACGACAACGACGATGGCGACGACGACAACGTTGACGTCAACGTGGGCGACGACGACGGCGACGGCGACAACGGGGACGGCGACGACGGCGGCGACGTCGACGACCTCGTCGACGATGGCGACGGCGACGACGATAACGTTGACGTCGACGTGGACGACGATGACGACTGCGACGACGGCGATGACGATGACGGCGACGGCGGCGGCGACGACGATGTCGACCACGACGACGACGACGGCCACGACGACAACGTTGACGTCGACGTGAACGTCGACGACGACGACGACGAAGGCGGGAAAGATCTTGGAAATGAGGGCAACACGATGGCGATACGAAAGCGATAACACAGGCGATACCGAATGCGTAAACCAGAGCGAAGCGCACGCGAAACGAAGGCGAGACCGAAGGCGAAGACGAGGGCGGAAACGGGAGCAGAACGATGGCGAAGCGAAGGCGCGAACGAAGGCGAGAGCGAGAGTGGAGACGATTGCGAAACAAAATCGAGAACGAAGGCGAGAACGAGGGCTGAAACGAAGGCGAAGCGAGGACGCGAACGAAGGTGGGAACAAGGACGGACACCAAGCGAAACGAAGGCGAAACGAACGCGAGACAGATTGCGGAAACGAGGGCGAAACGAAGGCGAGAACAGAGGCAAGAGTCAGCGCGGAAACGAGGGCGAAACGAAGGCGAGAACGAAGGCGAGAACGAAAGTGGAAACGAGGGCGAAACGAAAGAAAAGTGAAGGCGAGAACGAAGGCGGGAACGAAGGCGGAAACGAGGACAGACATGAAAGCGACATTAAGGCGAGAATTAGGCGAGAAGATCCAGGGGAGTGGTTTGGGACGACCCTGATGGTTTGAGAAGACCTGGGGCGCTGGTTTGACAAGACCGGTTAAGTTGAGGAAGACCTGGCCGGTTGGTTTGGGAAGCTTGCTTTGGGAAGACCCCACGGTCTGGTCCCGCGACATTTGGTCTGGGAAAATCAGCTTGGTTTCGGAAAGCGCTTTCCTCGGAGGGCGGACCCTGTGGTGAACTGCGGCAGCTCTCAGGGGTCCCCTTAGAGACTTCCCCTAGACCCTCGGAGGCCTCTGAGAACCTGGGGGGGGGAGTCGAGCCGGACACATCCCGGGGGGGAGGGGGGGGGGGGGGGCAGCCTGGCCAGGCGCGCAAGTAGGAGGGGGGTGGAGGAGGAGGGCGGACCGGAGGTAAGATGAGGCTGGTGACGAGGGGAACGAGGGGGCGGGTGGCAAGCGTACCAGGCGAGGGTCTGTTGGCGAGAGTGGTTGTGGTTGGTTCACGGGACGTCGGTCTTTCCCGGAGAAGGCACGGATATTGCAGACAGCAGTTGTCTTTTTCGTAGGGAGAGCCAGCAGCGAAGGTAAGACAAACGCAGGCCAAACACCGCCCTTGCTTAAGTTGGTGTCATTCCGTTCATTTTCCATTTTCATAGGATCAAAAAAGGACGAACGACACAATTTGTCGGGTCAAAGTCATTTGTTTTTCTGAATGTAGCCGCGGCGCCTGTCACCCGTCCCAAACGCTATTAGCGTGAAGTCCCTCTTCCAGCGGTTGTGCGCGGTCTCTCAAGGTGGCGGGCGAGGACCAGGAATCGAACTTCCATGAGCAACGCTTGGGTATCGTTTCCAGACGGGGTGGTGGGACCGCGCGAAACGTCCAACGCATGGGAGATAGATCTGGCCGCGAAGGACCCCACACATGTTGAAGAGCCCGAGTCAAGCTCTGAATCCGACCGTGAAGGACACCAAAAGGAACATACCACAAAAGCAAGGGCCGACGACACTAGGGCCGACGACAACAAACATCCAACGACGAAAAAAGGGTGGCTGACGACACATTCAATCGACAAGAATGATAATTGCCAGCGGCACAAAAACGGCGCACGACAACATCCAACGGAGGCGCAGAGCCGCGACAAAATCCGAAGTGTCGACGACAAAATGCTTTTGTAGAGCGTGCAACAAGAATTGCGCAAGCGCCGTTCACACAGTAAATGCATGGGGAATGCTGACCAACTGGCAAATTCGTCACGCGGTTTGGTTCGGCGAGATTTTGTTCCGCGCATCCGGAAGGCTCGCGCCTGCGCTGGGATTCCCCGCGCGCATTGATCCTTTCGCGCGCGCGTGGCGTGCGGCGGGAGTGGCGCGCGTTGGAGATGTGCGCGCGCGCCGATTCCATCGCGCGCGCCTGCGCTGCAGGCGAAGTGCGAGGCGCGCGTGCGCGCGCAGGGCAGGCGCGCGCAACTAGTGATTTACCAAGAAGGGTGCATAGTCCGTGCGCGTTGCACACGGCGCGAGACCAGAGTCAACGCGAGAGCCACGATTTGGGCGGGCGCTGGTGTCAGAGTTGAGCTCGCATATGGCGCAACGCAGGTCGGCACGTTTCAGTTGAGACATCTGGACATCAATACATTTTCCCCGTATCCTCAGGTGGGGTTCTTGTAATTCCTTGGGTGCCTCCTACTCCTTCTTCCTCTTCTCTTCCCTTCTCCTCCTCATACCCAGACTTACCCATACACAGACTGACTCACACTCAGATTTACTCATACCCAGACTTACTCAAAAACAAAATTACTCATACGCATACCTACCCATGCCCAGACCTACTCCTACTCAGACTTTCTCATGCTGAGACTCACGCGCGCCCCGTTCGCGGCCGTTTTGTGGGGATGCCTCAAGCGGTTTGCTTGTTTTCTGTCCCAGCATCCTTCCCTTTCGGAACAGATTTGGAGGATGTTTCGAGCGAGGCGCTCATTTTCACGTCCCCAATGGGAGCCGCCGAGGGGTATTGCACGGTCCACTTCGCGGCCGTTTCGTGGGGATGTCTCCAGCGGTTTGCTTGTTCTCTGTCCCGACAGCCTTCGCTTTCGGAACAGATTTGGAGGATGTCTCGAGCGAGGCGCTCATTTTCACCTCCCTAAGGGGAGCCGCCGAGGGGTATTGCGCGGTCCCATTCGCGGCCGTTTTGTGGAGATGCCTCAAGCGGTTTGCTTGTTTTCTGTCCCAGCATCCTTCGCTTTCGGAGCAGATTTGGAGGATGTCTCGAGCGAGGCGCTCATTTATCATCCCTAAGGGGTAGCCGCCGAAGAGGTATTGCACGGTCCAGTTCGCGGCCGTTTCGTGGGGATGTCTCAAGCGGTTTGCCTGTTTTCTGTCCCAGCATCCTTCGCTTTCGGAGCAGATTTGGAGGATGTCTCGAGCGAGGCGCTCATTTTCACATCCCTAAGGGGTAGCCGCCGAAGAGGTATTGCGCGGTCCCGTTCGCGGCAATTTTGTGGGGATGTCTCAAGCGGTTTGCCTGTTTTCTGTCCCAGCATTTTTCCATGTCGGAGCTGATTTGGAGGATGTCTCGAGCGAGGCGCTCATTTTCACCTCCCTAAGGGGTAGCCGCCGAGGGGTATTGCGCGGTCCCGTTCGCGGCAATTTTGTGGGGATGTCTCAAGCGGTTTGCCTGTTCTCTGTCCCAGCATTTTTCCATGTCGGAGCTGATTTGGGGGATGTCTCGAGCGAGGCGCTCACAGATTTTGAGGATGCCATGGTCGGTTTGCTTGTTTTGGTGGCCAGGCTCGTGGGCGCAGATTCTTCTCAGGATGCCACAGGGGGCTCCAACAGGCTCCAGGAGGCCCCAGGAGACCACATGAGGTCCCAGGAGACACCAGGAGGCCACAGAAAGATTCAAGAAACCACAGGATGTCCCAACAGGCTCCAGGAGGCCCCAGGAAGCTCCAGAAGTTCTCAGGACGCCACAGGAGGACCCAGGAGGCCACAGGAAGCGCCAGGAGGCCTCGGAGGGCAACCGGAGGCCCCGAGCGGCCCCAGGAGCAGAAGGCCTCAGAAGGCAATCGGAGCGTCTCCAATCCCATGTGTTTTACGTATGCTCCTATCGATTGGGCCTTACCTGGAGCACGATTCGTTGATGTTATACGTATGTTTCTGTAGATTGTCCTTCTCCTGTGTGCACATTCCTAAATGGTTTACTTATGTTTCTATATTTTGGGCCTCTCCTGGGGCACAAGTCCTTGGTGTTTTACGCGTGTTCCTATATATTGCCCTTCTCCTGCGGCTCTAATCCGCAATGTTTGATGTACGTCTGTTGCTATATATTGGGCCTTTCCTGGGGCACGAAACCTCACCAGGAGGCCCCAGGAGACCCCAAGAGGCTCCTGGAGACCCTAGGAAGCCCCAGTCTGTTTCAGGAGGCCCCAGGAGGCCCCAGGCTCATGCGCAGAGACGCGCTCGTACTACTGAGGCTTATTCACACTCCAATTCATTCGCAATTAGATTCATGTCCAGACCGTCGCAACTGAAACCCGCTTATATTCGCAGCCTCTTTTGCGCCTAGACACTCACGGTGGACAGGTCCATGCGAATAGATGCACATATGGGGAGCTCCACGCAGTGAGTATTTGTCAAACGACTGGTGTGGGGATCCTGCCTTATACGTCGTGCGGAGGTGATAGGTCGCATGTTCTGCAGCCGCGCGAATGGTGGTACCCGCCACTTCTTGCACGACCCTTTTGCTGTAGGCCTCTTCTTTTTGATTGTTAGTTATTCCGCGAACGAGACCGTTTTTGTATGCGTTCATTACGGACGTGCCCATGTAGTCCCGTGGATGCATCTAGTGGGATTCTTGGCGTTGTTGTTTCGCCTCCGTGGACTATATTCATTTGCTGATTGGGGGGCCCCATGGATGGGCCGCAGCCAGATATGTTTCCCAAGCTGTGTTTGTGCCGACGGGTTATGATTATTTATCGCAAGTGCGTGGCTGGCGCCGCAGGGTTTTCGGCCTGTGGGCGTCTCCAGGACGACTGCGTGGGTTGGTGGCGGTGCCGGTCTCG
Source organism: Prorocentrum cordatum (assembly GCA_963575745.1). Classification (NCBI taxonomy): domain Eukaryota; class Dinophyceae; order Prorocentrales; family Prorocentraceae; genus Prorocentrum; species Prorocentrum cordatum. The sequence goes on from CAUYUJ010014589.1 coordinate 278,175, forward strand.
ACTGCTGGCCGTGCAGGGGCGCTATGTGGGCAACCGCGTGCGTTGGCTGGATTTCCCCGTTTGTAGGCTGGGGGCCGCCCGTGGTCGGTCCGTGGGCGCCCATGTGCGCCGCTGGCTGCCTGTGTGTCGAGGGCGCCCGCGTGAGTTGGGGGGGGAGGTGCAGGGTTTTCGGCTGGGCGTTTCGAGACTTTCGGCTGGTGGGGGTCCTTGAGCGTTTCTCGTAGTGGCACTTTCTCTGGAGACGAAAATGGGCGCGCGCGGAAATTCATTCCAAACGACATTGAGTTTTTCTTGATGGTTTCGGCGTGCAGGCGCGCCCTGTCGCGCGGTGGTTTCCATGTGCATCGTAGAGCGTGCTGATGCATAACGCGAGGAATTCGCCCTGCACGTTGCGAGGGGGAATTCGCCATGCACGTTGCGTGCCAATCACTCGTGGCTTGAGCTACTTCGCAGACGCTTTCTGGCGAGGTCTTTCGAGGGCCCTCTCAGGGCCCGCCGGGGCCTCCGAGTGCCCAGAGCTCCCGGCAGCCATGGTCGACAGTTGGCTACAGCAGCGCCGCCGAAAGAGCCGTCGAAAGGGCCGCCGAAATTGCCGCCGAAAGGGCTGCCGAAAGAGCCGTCGACAGGGCCGCCGAAATTGCCGCCGACATTGCCACCGAAATTGCCGCCGAAATCGCCGCCGAAATTGCCGCCAAACCCGCCGCCGAAATTTCCGCCGAAATTCCGGACTGTGCCGCCGAAAAGAGGCCGAAATTGACTTTGGCTGTGACTCGATGCCTGTGACCGCGGAGTCATCGAGCTTGATAAAAATGGTGATTTCGCTTGGGACAGGGCAGTGACAATTTCGGCGGCTGAATTTCGGCGGCGATTTTGGCGGCTGATTTCGGCGGCGATTTTGGCGGAGTTCCCAATTATTTCGGCGGCGATTTCGGCGGCGATTTCGGCGGCAATTTCGGCGGCAAGTTCGGCGGCAAGTTCGGCGGCAATTTCGGCGGCGATTTCGGCGGCGATTTCGGCGGCAATTTCGGCGGCAATTTCGGCGGCGATTTCGCGGACGATCTCTGCGGCCCCTTCGGCGGCCCTCCTGGCGGCCCTTTCAAGGACCATGTCGGCGGTTTTGCTTTTGACAGCTGTCGACGAATGCTGCTGGGAGCACGCAGCACTCGGCTGCGGCAAAGAGTCGATGTGCGGCGGCGCAGGCTGACGTGCCCGCAGCGCGATGATGAATGTAACATGTGTTCTCTTGTTGTATTGGTGGTGGTGATTGCGACGGCCGCGGCGATGTTTTGTTCAAAAAACGGATGTTCGCCGGGGGGCGTTGCAGGCGGGCCTGCGCGCCCAGCATTGCATACGTTTTTTTTTTTTTTTTTTTTTTTTTTTTTTTTTTTTTTTTTTTTTTTTTTTTTTTTTTTTTTTTTTTTTTTTTTTTTTTTTTAAAAAAAAAAAAAAAAAAAAAAAAAAAAACGCAACTCTTTTGGAATTCGGCGGCTATTTCGGGGGTCGTGGCGGTTCCAAAACATGGTCATCGGCGACGTTTCGTGGGCACCCAAGACGGATTGCACCGCATACGCTGCACTACTGACATTGCATCATATATGCGGCACCATGCTTATACAGCAGGTTTCGCGATACACATTGCACCCCGCCGTTTGTACCACATAGAGTGGCACGCGCACCTTTTGCGCCACGGTGACAGCACCGAGTAAAATACACAGCGTAGATAACACCATGTCGCACCACACACACATACATACATACGCATACATATATATATATATATATATATATATATATATATATATATATATACACATACGTATACATTCATATGTGCATGTGTGTGTATGTAAGTGTGTAGGTATGCTTGATTGGTTGTATGCATGTATTACGTTTGCATGCCTTTTATGCATGTATGCATGTTTGTTTGTTTGTCTGTCTGTCCCTATGTATGTATGCATGTATGCATGTATGTATGTGTACATCCGAAACGCACTGTTTTTGGCTCCGCTCGTTTTTGGCGCGCGGTGGGCCGCCAAGAAACTTTACTTAGGCGTAAAACCAAGGGGCGGTTGGGAGGTCCCGGAGGGTCCCAGGAGGCCCTTAAGACGTTTCGAGGACCCCCCAGGCGATTTTCAGATGGATGCCAGCCCCCTTTCAAACTTGCTCTCTCGTTCTGGAGTCACGCGCATTCGTCTTAACACTTTGCATACGTTTTGAGATCGGGGAAAATTCAGTTTCCTAGTGGGACTCTTATTCGATACTTCCGATAATACTTAAAACCTGGATTTTTTTTTTTTTTTTTTTTTTTTTACAATTGATAGGGTCATGGGCAAAAATGTGAAACGGCCCAGCATATGTACAGATGAGTGAGGTCCTCTCTCAATGTGAGCATCTTGATGGATGGAGACCTCGCTTGTCTGTGTGATCATACCTTCTCGCATTCTTTATGGATCGCATTCCTTTCCATTCGCGGGACGGATCCGAGGCATTTTTTGTTCAAAGCAATTTTATCGCTAGAGTGGCAGGTTCACGAGGTGCTGATCTTTCAAAGGGGCGCTTGTGATAGCGAGAGATGAGGCTTGTAGGTAGACTTGTGGGAGCTTGTGGGAGGAGGGGTTAGGCAGGAGGATGCTTTGCAGCATCGTGGATGCATCTTGGGTTTACTCATGGCCTCCTTTCCTCCTCCTCGTACTCCAGTAGAGGGATAAGGTGGATCGAGGATCGATGCGTCTTGTTTGGCTCCTTTCGGACCAGCGGTGGCCTCCAGAGGTCTCCTGCAGCCATGGGCATCATGGGGCCTCCTGTCCTCTTGCCTTCCAGTCCTGTTGTCCTGTTCCTCCTCTCTCTCTCCTCCTCCTCAGTCGGTGGTCGGTCGGTCGGTCATCGGGCAGGAAAGTCACGAAACTCAAGCAACGAGCGGGAACAGAGAGCATATGGGATGCTGATGGCTGCAGTCTCATATTCAGCCAAGACGCTGAACTAGAGACCTTTTTTGGGGTCTCCGGGGGGGGGCTCCGGTTTTCAGGCCGTCCCTCAGGTCCAGGTCGGGGAATCTTTTCGTGGCTGAGGCTCGCCGTGTCCAGAGGCCCCTTCGTTTCTCGTTTGGCGTTCCCTGAGGCTGCGCCATGAACTGTAGAACACACAAACGGGTTACTGCCCTTGAAGGGAGCGTCAACATTGAGGTGGGAGACAAGGATTTGGAGCACAGTTGGAAAATGATAGCCTTCGGTCTCGGGGGCCCCTGGTTGGATCACTGACCGAAGTTGTGTTGGGTTCTTCTTCCTCCTGGCCCTCCCACTCGCCTCGCCTTCCCCCCCCCCGTATCCAGGCCGAGGCCGAGCTGGCGGCTTTTGTCCAGAGCCTGGGCTCCACCGAGGCGCCGGGGGCGGAGCCGTGCGGGTGGTGGCGCCGGGCCTGGGCTCCCCGGGGGGGGGCGGGGAAGGGGGGAGGACTGGCGGCGCGCCCGAACGTTCTCCGACGGCTTCGTCGGTTCTCGGTGGTCTTCGGTCCCGAGGCATGTTGCAGCAGCCGCGCCTCGCCGAGACCGCTCCACGGGGGCGCCCGAGTGGTCCCGAAGGGCCGCCGGAGGCTCGAGGTGCGACCAGGAGCCAGACGGCGCGCGGGGCGGAGCAGAGCCCCCAGAGGCCAGGGCATTTTGGCGAGACGAAGGTCGCCAACACGTTCTTCGAACTGCCCGACGACCCATTGATAACGCATCATTCGCTGCAGGCGCATAAGATGGATGCATTCGACGAGGAGGCTTTTGCCCAAATCGATCACTCTTTGATGGATGCCGGCACGATTTCTTGGATCTGGGGCCTGAGGTCGGACAGGACCATTCCGTTGGTGACCAGGCACTTCTTTTTGCAGCCGCGATTGGGTCCGTCTCTACTGTTGATGCTAGTACACAGTCACCACTGCGCAGCGGTGCAAAGGTAATTGTGACCGAAACGTGGTTTTTGTCGGGCAGTGGGAACAGTGGTGCTTCATCTGACAGTGTATCAGCACGGCGAGAACGTAATCCTTCACGCTTCGCGTATCCCCACCAGCCCCGCCGGCCTGGTGATGTCACTTCCCACCAGCCCGGCCCACCCCCCCGCGCAATGCGCGGTCCTCCGTGCGGCGTCCACGACGCTACCCCTGGCCAGGCTCCCTGGTGCAGTCGCCCCCTGGGGCCTGGTCCATACTCGCCTCGCTGCCGGGGCTGGCGTCGACTTCGGGGTTTACGTGATGTGTCGCGGGTGGTGCAGCCTTCCAGCAGACACCGTGTTTCCCCGGCGCCCTGTCCCCGCCTACTTGGCATGTTCCGCGCCGCAGCCGCGGCTCTGGCCCTTGGCGCCCCGCGGCGACATGGTCAGTCTGTACTTGGTCACTCCTGGCCACGGTACCTGAGCTCGAATGCGTGGTTTCCAGCTCTCCGTTCCTGGTGGCGCGCCGCTTTCTAGGTTGCCCGGCAGTGGAAGCGCCCTCGCCAGTGTGCTGCGTGGTCGCAGGGCTGCAGGAACCAAAGGGCACTGCAGCCGAGGTCTCCCTCAAGGAGCTCCAACTTCGCACGACGCGCCGCTGCCGCCCCACCTGCGCAGGCGCCGCGCTGCCACCGCAAAGGCTTTCAGACGGCAGGTTCGGTGCGGAGGCGCACCGTGGCAAATGCTACTCGGCCAAGTGCGACTTTTGCCCCGCGCACACCCCAGGGCTCGAATGGTCGGCAGGCACGCCCGCCCTGGGGCGCTTCATTTGGCGCCCTGAAGAAGGCGCACAGTGCTGCGACCACATAGGCCTCCCAGCATGGGAAGCAATGCTAACGCTGTGGACCAAAAGGCAATGGGACGCCAGCTGGGCCTGCAGGAGACGCTCGGTGCACATTTGGGACGTCGCACCCAGCGTTCCCAACAAGGTGCTGGACGCATGCTCCAACGAGATCTACCCCCCAGCCCTGTCCCCATGGTGACTAGCGAAGGCGCTGAGGAGTGGGACATCTACGACATGTGTGCACACCTGTCTCCTGTCAGCACATCCGCAAAAGGACGCTCCTCCGCAGGCAATCCCCCCCGGGCTCGGGGCGCGGTCGGTGAGGATCCCCAGTGGCAATGCCACGCTCGGGCGCACTCTGCCTGCGCTCCCTCCTCCCAACGCCCCCCAGCTGCCCACGCACGCGACCCTCCGCCTGGAAGGAGAGCAGTCGTACAGGCCAGTACGCAAACTCGTGAAGTTCCTGCTGGAATGGAACCGCGAGGCGCACATTCGTTGGTCGACTTTCGGTGGGGAAATGGTTGGAGACAAAGTGGGTGAAGACAGCGAGGTATCGGACTGGCCGCGCAGCCAGCTGCTGCGCTTCCTCCACTCCATCTACGGTGCGCAGCTGGTTGGAAGTAAAGAAAAGTTCGAGGGGGACTGGCGCTCCTTCTCGGCCGCGCTCGACTGCCAAAGAGGGCGAGGCCCCCGGCGGCAGCCGTTGGAAACGCTGCACCGCTCCTTATCCTTCAGGAGGGACGATCTCGCAGGGGGAACGCTGGAATTCCTCGCTGGCGAGCCTGGCGCCCAGAGCAGCAACGACGCCTGAGACCGCTCCCCAGCCGCTGCCTGGCACAAGCGCCCTCCAGCCTCGGGCGGCCACGCCCCCGGTGATGACCTCAGCCAGCAGCCCCCAGGAGCCGCGGAAGCGACCGAGGAGATAAAGGAGGAACCATCCTCTGATAGGGGCTCCCACGGTAACGGCGACAATGCGTTCGGGGTAGACTGGGGGGGGGACAATCCAGAGAGGGCCGTCTCCATGGTCGACAGCCCCCCGCAGCAGGACGGGGAAACCGAAATCAACGGCCCCAGCGGCAGAGACGGCCCCCACAAGCGGACAGTGCTGTGGACAGTCCCCCCCGACAAGGAGGAAGCGGCCACTTGGGCGCCTTGCGCGACGGCCCGCTTCCGAGAGGACATGGAAGAAATCCGCGACAAAAGGGCTGACAAAGGGAAACTAGGAGGGAAAGGGGGCAGGCCAGACTGCAGTCAGGAGACTATCCGGGAACTCGCAGCCGCAGCGCACGAGGCCCGCCAGGCGCCCAGCCCCCGGCAGGGCAGCAGCCCAGAGAGACGGCCGCGCCCACAGGCTGAGCCACTCCCATCTCCACGCCAAGACGACCCCCTAGGAGGGCCCTCCTGTACATGAGGTCCATCGACGAGGCCGACATCCAGAGGGACGAGCCAGCCCGAGAGAAAGTCACCAGACTACAGTAGGCACTCGGAGGCGCATTCAACGGGGCGTGGACAGGATGGGTTCGCAGGGCAGGCAGCCTGCAGGGTCTGCCGCGGGTCGACATCCACTCGGGCCCCAGGAGGAACACAAGGGAGCTGCGCGAAGAATTCCTGCGGGCGTGGGAAGCCGCGGGCTACGACGCTTATAAGTTGGTGAGGCACCACCATCTCCGTGTGGAATGGCGAAAGGCCACAGAGAAGTATCGTAGCCTACTAGATCGCGGCACAAGGGCCAGCGCACCCAAGGGACAAGACAGCAAGGGCCACCCATGCCCTTGGTCCGACAGAAGGACAGCACCCGCCCCCCCTGCCCCACCCTACAGGGCAAGCCACAACGAGCAGACCCAACCCTCCAGCACATACAGCGGGGCATCGCAGCAGCGCCCATGGAGCAGGCCCAGAGCCGGCACAGCCGCCCCGCCAGCGTACACCGACTACAGGGAGACCACCTGGTCGGGAGCATCCAGCTCCCCCGACCATCCCAATCGTCTGAACGCAAGAGATTCTCTTAAAACTAATTTATAAACAAAGGATAGGAGATGAATGTAGGAGACATCGTTAAGATTTGACTCTTGTTCTCTTAAATACAGGAGATATGGTCTATATATAAACGATGTGTTGCCTAGTCTCCTGTCCAATCTCTTAAGCATTGGTGGTATCACTTGTTTTGAAAATAAGAGACGGAAGCCTTAAATTCGAAACCTCAACCCCAACCCCGAAACCCGAACCCCTAACCCTTAGAAGTTGGCGCACGCAACGAAGGACAAATGAATGACTGAACAACTGAACGAACGCGTGAATCCATGAGTGTACATACCCACGCTACACTATATGTACGTGAACATGTATATGTACATGTACATGTACGTGCACGTGTAGTAATAGTCACAAATCACACCCACAAAAACATACCCATGAAGAGAAGCAAGATACATACTAAAAACACACACAACACATAATAACACACACACGCGGACAACATACCACCCCAACCCCACACGCACACACAACGCACCACCCGCGGCAAGCAAACATAAAACAAAACAGCAACGCCTGCATAACAAAAAACTATACACCGACAAGAGGCACACCCACAAACATAGACACACACACAAGGAACGCCCGCCACACAACAAGCACAAACACATACAACAATCACACTCACACAAATCACATCCACCAGTAACATAACAAATAAGCCCACCAAACAAACTAAAAAATGGGAATGCCCCTTTGACTTATGCCAGCGACGCAGACCATAAACAAACTATACATTGCAAGTTATCGTGTGGGCCACGCGCACAAAGCACAACAAGTCACGCCCAGAGAACATCACACCAAACAAAAGAACACACCCACAAACACCACACCATCAACAATCACACCGACAAAAAAACACACCAACAAACACACACCTACAATGATTTTACTTTACACAAAAATAAACCACGAAACAACATACCCACAAACACCACGCCCATAAAAAAACACACACACACACACACAGAAAACAAATAAAAACAAAAGGGGGGCTCACCGCCCATGCTGAACAAACGGGCACAAACAAACACGTGCAACCAACAAACACACAAACTGGACGCCCGCAAGAAGCACACCCACACAAACCATACCCCCTCAAGGCACACCCGTCACACCAAAACACACACACACACACAAAAGTGCCAAAACAAGAACACACCCACAAAACCACACCCAAATCAAACCCACTAAAAACACATTCGTTAGTTCATTCAAAGTAACTAAAATACCTGGCGTCCCAGAGATGGGTCGGCGGATTCATGTCTCTCTCGCTCGCCCTCACACTCTCTCGGTAGCTGGGTGGCGGCCGTCACGCCTGGTCGCGCCTCGCGCGCTTTTGTCTCGATCGTTAGCTGGGTGGCGGCCGTCACGCCTCGCAACGCCTTTCGATCGTTAGCTGGGTGGCGGCCGTCACGCCTCGCCGCGCCTCTCGATCGTTAGCTGGGTGGCGGCCGTCACGCCTCGCCGCGCCTCGCTCGCTTTCGCATTGATCGTTAGCTGTGCTTCAACAAACAACGCCAACCTAACAACCCCTCAACAAAACAAAACAAGGTGTTTGCAATTCGCGGCAAGTTTGAGGTTGGGATGACGCGTGTCCAATACAAATCCCACCCCAACTCTTTAGGGCTACGTTGGTATAACGAGTTTGTTCTTCTCTCTTCCCCCTCCTTCCCCTGCTCGGGGGATGGGTTTACCCCTCCCCCTACCCCCTCCCCTGGACCTGGAGGGGTGGGAGGGACGGATGCGCCGCAGCGTCCAAAATGGCCCAGGATGGCTCCAAGAGGCCAAGTCGCAAGATGGCCTCCAAGATGGCCCAAGGTACTCCAAGATGGGTCAAGATAACCTCCGACATACCTCCAAGAGGCCCCAAGACAGCCCCAAGACGGATCTAAGTGCCCTTCGAGCCCCCCACGGCGCCCTCCAACACGCCCAAACCCTTCAAAAAACCTAAGGACAATCAATGGTTTTGGCATTCTCGCCGTTTCGCGTACGATGGGCCTCTGGGACCTCAAGATGACCCCAAGATGGCCCAAGAGAGCCCCGAGAGGGGCCCAAGAAGGCCCAAGAAGGCCCCAAGATCGCCCAAGATGCGCCCAAGAGCGCCCCAAGACGCCATTTGTGAGCCTCCGAGGGGGCGGTGCTCATTGAGGGGCCTCCTCTGTTTGAGCCATGGGGCCCAAGATGGCCCCACGAGGCCTCCCAGCCTCTTCCAAAGACCCTCCACCCCGCCCTTGTTGGCCCAAGATGGCTCCAAGAGAGCCCCAGATAGCCCAAGATGGCCTTCAACATGGCCTAATATAGCCAAGCATGGCTCAAGATAGCCTCCGACAGCCCTCCAAGATGCCTCAAGGCAGCCTCAAGATGGCCCAAGATAGCCAAGCATGGCTCAAGATAGCCTCCGACAGCCTCTAGCCGAGCATGGCTCAAAATGGCCCCCAAGAGGCCTCAAGAGGCCCCCAAGAGGCCCCATTATGGATGGGCTGGTGGGGATACGCGAAGCGTCAAGAATTTCAGGGCTAATAGTTGCAAGATCCCCGTGCCATATCGTTATGATAGCCGTTTGGGCTGTCAGATTTTTGAGGCAGCACAGCTGCCACATGAAGGAACGCAGATTCACTGGCGTAGATCTCAGCAGCGATGTTGCCCAGCGTCTACTGAAAGACCACGTTTCGGTGGATGCGATGCAAAACCCTTGCAATTTGTGGAAGTACGGAACGCCAGGCACTGAGAGCACGTTATGGAAAAAAGGGCCAAAGTGGGATGATTTGCACAGGTCCAGGTCATTTCTCGAAGAGTTGCTCGAGGAAACGAAGGGGCGTACCTTACTGCAGGCAGCTTGGCATCAGCAGATCCACGCGTTCTTCATGGACCCAACGTTGGGCCAGCACAAGTTCAAAGCAGAGGACATCACGAAAGCGAGCTACAGGAGCCGAGCGATGCTTGCGCATCTTCGCGACGCAGCTGTCTCGTCCAAACACCCACCAGCCAGATTCAGCAAACTCCAAGGCCTCATCGACATGACGTTTGTGCCACCACGGAAGATATCAATGACATCGGCCGCCATAGAGGAGCCCCAGAAGGCGCTTCCCAAGATGGCGGAGTCCAAGGAGAAGCGCACCGTCGACGACTCAGACGACGACGTCACGCTGTGCCCCCCCCACGTGCGCCAAGAGCAACAAGGACCTGATCATGGTGAAGAGCGACTCCGAGGACGAGTACGTCTTCAACATCTTCAAGACAGGATGCGCGCCGATTGCACCTACGATCGCAGACGCCGAGGCCAAGACGTTGACTGGTGGAGATGATGAGTTGAACAGTCTTGTATGCGAAGCTTCGAAAGAGACCGCCATAGACCCTCGAGTCGGCAACAAGAACTTCGGCTGGGGGCAGTTCGCCTACAAAGAGAAGATTGACGCAGATACGCCATGCTGCCCGAAAAAGAGAATCACAGGAAAGAGAGCTGCAGGACCACCGCCGCCTTCTTGCGGGGGATCCACGGCCAAGATGACCAAGGCTGAGGTACCCCACGTGGCCAAGGCCAAGGTGGCCAAGGCCAAGGTGGCCAAGGCCAAGGTGGCCAAGGCCAAGGTGGCCAAGGCCAAGGTGGCCAAGGCCGAGGTTGACACCGTCATGAAGCCAGGGTTGAAGAGCTCAGCGAAGAAGCTCCTGCACTCGAAAGTATACCATCAGGAGAGGAGGCAGCTCGAGAAAACAATGTGTAAAGCCGTCGCCAAGAAGGTGGCAGCCGTGAGGGCCCGAGCGGCCGTTGCACATCTTTAGTTTGTTCATTCGTTGCATGCGCGTACAGCTATTCGCTAGTGATTCTTTGATTGCAATAGCTGCCAGGGTTTCTAGACGTGCACAGCACATAGGAGAGAACGGCCCCTCCCATCCCCTCCGTCATGCCTTCATGTGTAATTCGTCACGTAATGTTGGCACGGCTGACTCTGTCACATGGTCATACTCATACTCATACTCCCCCCCCCCCCTCTCCTTCCTCGTCCATCCCTGTCTCCCGCCCTCCCTCTCGCCTTCCCTCTTCCCTCGGTCCCGCCTTCCCTTCCCCCTCCTTCCCTCCTCCCTCCACCCACCCTCCATCCCCCCTCCCTCCCCCCTCAGTTTCATTTCAAACGCACCATCTGCAAACGTCAGAAACATGTCGGAAGCTTGAGGGCGCAGCATGTCCAAAGATGAGCAACATCACAATACGAACATGCACATAATGGCCAGAATGCAACAGCAACGCAGACGCACAAACAATAAAAACAACAATACATTTAACAAGTGAAGAGGAGGTAAACACGCCCACTGAGGCATGGCCACTCCCTACCAGTCAGAAGCCGTTTTGGCCCACGAGTGTGTTTCAATTGACTCTGTTTATCTTGGCGAGTCCGCCCTCCCGTGAGTTGGACACAACCATGGTAGATGATTCTTCTCAGAGCTTGGACATCGAGAGCGAGCTGGAGCGCCTGATCGAACGGGACGATACTGATGAGCCTGAGGTGGTACCAGTTCCAGAGAGTCAGACGGATTCGCAGATGGTGGACGCAGACACTCAGCAGTTTATCTACGCAGTGGAGCCCGAGAAGGACTACAGCGAGCACATCGCGATCATTGAGAAACTCTAGATGGTTGCCAGCCACTACGACTCCAAGATTGAGGACAACGACTACACGAGGTCTTTGAAGTCCAGCATCCAGAACATGATTGTGCTGGGCAAGCTTCTGCAGACCTACTACGAGCATCACGACCCCGAGGACGTTCCTCCGACGAGCTTGAGCGAGTTGAAAAACGAATGGGTTCGGTTGAAGCCCATTGTGAAGAGGATCGCGGATTCGCCATGAGAGAAAGGGTAGGCACCTAGGGAGCAGTTGCCAGATCCCCCAGGTCTCTTCTCGTCTTATCGCGCAGCTCTCCCAGATCCCCCACTCGCACGTGTGCTGCGATGGCAGCTGCCTCGCACGATAGAGTTCCAGAACTGTCGGTGGAGGTTTTTGGTGGCGGCTGCGCGCTGCCCTCGCTCGCTTCCCCGTCGCAAAAAATAGCCAAGTGACAGTGACATACACGAAGCAAACAAACGATCGCGCCAAGAGATGCGCCTTTCGTGAACACGACATGCGCCCTGGGAGCCCTTCTTGGGGCTCTCTCGAGGCCCTTGAGCTATTCCCTAACGCACGGCACCTAAACATCCCTAGAGCACGGCTCCTAAAACATCCTTAAAGCACGGCCCCTAAAACATCCCTAAAGCACGGCCCCTGAAACATCCCTAAAGCACGGCGCCTAAAACATCTCTACAGTACGGCCCCTAAAACATCCCTAAGGCACGGCCCCTAAACATCCCTAAAGCACGGGGTGTCTGACGCAAGTCCTGGGCAGAAGAGTCAATCCAAGCTCAGACAAGGCAGTTAAGCAGAACAAAGACACGAAACAAAAAAAAGTCAGAGATGTCAGAGAAGTCAAACAAAAATCAGAAAAGTCAGAAAAAAAGTCAGAAAAAAGTCAGAAAAGTCAGAAAACTATGAAACTATATATATATATATCGTTTTATAGATGTCTGACTTTTCTGACTTTTCTGACTTTTTTCTGACTTTTCTGACTTTTGTCTGACTTCTCTGATTTCCTGTCTGGCACGTCCGGTACTGGACGTCTTGTCTGTAGCCATTGTTGGTCCAAGCGTTCTGTGGGCAGGACGCGATCGGCGCTGCGCGGTGCTGCGTGACATGGCGCCAAAGGCCAAGCCCAAGGCGAAGCCGAAGGCATCCGCTGCCAAGGCAGCACTGGCCAAGTCGAAGGAGTCCCTCCATTCCTTGGCAGAGACCCTCTCACAAGAGGAGATCACAGCTGCCGAGAAGGCTTTGAGAGACATCGAGAGCAATCGCGACGAGAAGAGGAGGATGGAGGCCAGCATGACTTACTACGTGAAGCAGTCTGGAGACGTAGAAGAGGGACAGCGGATTTCTGGAGACTCGCGCCGAAAGTTCATGATCACCTTTTTGGCAATGAAGTCTCGAGAATCTAATGCCAATAAGACCTTCCAGGGCAATCACGACATCATAAAGACCCACGGTAAGCACGCCAAGAAAGTATGGCAGGGAAAAGAGGAGATGGAAAGGAAATATGGTGCAAAACGTGTGAGGGCGTGGCTGGACAGCAAGAAGCTCGAAATGCGGCCAGATCCGATCACTGGTTCTACAGAGGAGGACATGGCCGAGTACTCCCTGACGAAGGACTTCGAGATCGAGGGCCAGGACGACAAGGTGAAGCTCGGCATGCAGACCTCGGGCGAGAACGTGAGCGACGAGGCATGGAAGGAGATGGCTGGCCAATTCGCTGACATGGGAAGCTGTCTCCTACCTCAAATGGGGATTCAAGCATCTACAGATGAGGCCGCTGGCAGCGACGGCACAGGCATCAAGAAGGAGACGGAGCAGATTGGCAACCCGCTGGACTCCCTCGCTATCATGAAGGACACGAAGATCAAGCTGTTCAAGTTGAAGGAGGCAGAGCTGGAGGCTAAGCAGATGAAGACTGATACAGCTGGGGTTCCATGCGCAGGTGCATTGGAGAAGGATCTCGACGACTTCGCGCCTAAGATCGGCGCGTGTGTGAAGGCAGTGGAAAAGCTCATCTTGGGCGACAGCGAGGAGGCCTTGGACGTGGAGGAGGTGAAGAAACTCGACACGAAGGTTAGTCAGCTTGAGACGGGCTTTGAGAAAATGCGCGAGTGGGCAATCAAGTTCGGCTTCCAGTCTGCCAAGCCAGCCCGCAAGAAGACGCAGAAGGAGTAGATGGGCTTCGCGGTTGCCGCTCGACTGACGGTCGGGGGGCTTCGGGTTTACAGTGTCTGCGCAGACGTCCTCGGGAGGGGCAGTCGCAGAGGGCGCCCATCAGGCCTTTGTGGTGGAAAAACAGGAAAACGCCAAGATATACATCTTGTTAAAGAGAGGGGAGAGAGAGAGAGAGAGAGAGAGAGAGAGAGAGAGAGAGAGAGAGAGAGAGGGAGGGAGAGGGAGAGAGAGAGAGAGAGAGAGATAGAGAGAGAGAGGAGTACCAAACGATACGAACAAAAACGATTAAACAAACTAAGCAATCAGTAAGGCCATCAACAGTAGTAAAGACAAGGCAACACAGACATACCACGCAGAGTGCCTGGGTGTAAACAGCTTGATGCATCTCAGGGAGCTGGGTGTAAACAGCTTAATGCATCGCCGAGCGTTTGGGAGCCAGCAGCTAGATGCTTCGCCGAGTCTGTTGTCAGCGAGCCCGTGCACCCCCGCTTACAAATATAGACATGCAACGCATTGCAGATTCGAACATAGTTGCTGATGCCCCCCATCCAAGGAAGACCTGTCAGGAACTAGATCATACATACAGAAGCACGAGGCACATAACACATGGCCAAACCCACATCCACAAAAACGTGACCGATCTCCGACCCGTAGCCATTTTAGTACAACTTTCTTGCTAAATGAAGCGTTTGTTGAAGCAGATATTGGCATCATATTCTGCAACATATAATACTGTAGTCGATTCATCGCCATGTGTTGACCTAGTGCCGCCTAGGGTCCGTCGCAGATTGGGCAGCCATGAGAAAATAGAGCTCGAGGCCAAGCACAGCTCGATCGGCGATGGTTCGCGTGCACTTCCTTTGAATGAGACCCTCAAGAGGAAGTGGGCCAGGGCTGAACTCAGCACGGCAGACGTGCAGGAAAAAGCCATGAGCGCGCAGAGTCAAGGAGCGATAGACATCGACAACATGGCGCGGATAGGGGCAGCAGGTCGCCTCCCAGGTAACATGTTCCGAGATCTATGCCAAGCCATTGGGGCCCCTTTGGGGGCACCAGCAATTACTTGGAGACGATTGCCACTGAAGAGTGGAATGGCTATGTTTCCCGTAGTGATGCCCCATCTTCTGTTCGAGCAGTTTCACAAAAGGAGAGGCCAGGCGAATTTGCAAAATCTTTTTTTGGTGGCGCAGGTGATTGCAGAGAGTTCTGGACCACATCAACAGGTGCACGCATTAAATTATTGACGCTTCGCGTACCCCCACCAGCCCACCCATAATTGTTTGCCAGTGTTCTTGAGGCCTCTTGGAGGCTATCTTGAGCCATGCTCGGCTGGAGGTTGTCGGAGGCTTTTTTGAGCCATGCTCGGCTTTCTTGGGCCATCTTGAGGCTGCCTTGAGGCATCTTGGAAGGCTGTCGGAGGCTATCTTGAGCCATGCTTGTCTATCGTATGCCATGTTGAAGGCCATCTAAGGCTACCTGGGGCCATCTTGGGGCCATCTTGGGCCAAAAAGGGCGGGGTGGGGGGTCTTTGGGGGAGGCCGGGGGGGTGGGGGGGGGGGGGGGGGCTCTTGGGGCCATCTTGGGCCCCGTGGCTCCAAGAAGGAAGTCCCTCAGTTAGGACCACCCCCCTGGCTATCTTGACCCGTCTTGGGGTGCATTGGGCCATCTGGGAGGCCATCTTGCGACTTGGAGCGCCTCTTGGAGCCGTCCTGGGCCATCCTGGACGCCGCGGCGCCCCCCCCGCCCCCCCCCCCCCCCCCCCCTCCAGGTCAAGGGGAGGGGGTAGGGGGAGGGAGGGAAAGGAGGGGGAAGAGAGAAAAACAAACTCGTCATACCACCGTAGCCCTAAAGGGCTGGTGGGATTCTGGAATCCGACATTGCGCAATCGACCGAAGCGGTTGCTCTGCGAAACAATTCCCCTTGGGCTGCACGGTGATGGGGGTTCATATTCGCGCAACGAGTCGGTGTATGTTGTTTCCTGGAACAGTATCCCCGGCCTTGGTGACACAAGGTCGAAGAAGATGTTGTTCGTCATCATTAGAAAATCGCAGCTTTCCAAAGAAGCATGGGACTCATTGTGGGACATTTTTGGAGAATCCATGAATATTCTTTTGGGTGGCTTGGCGTCGGCTGGGAACTTATCTTGCTGCTTATGTCAACTACGCGGCGACTGGGATTTTCACGCTGAAGTTCTGGATTTCCCTCGGCAGAATACGCAAGAAAACAATTGCTGGCTCTGCAAAGCCAGCATCATTAATCCACAGACGAGGTTTACTGATGCTACCGATCAAGCAGGCCGGCGCCACGCGCTGAGAACTACAGAGAGCTGCGAATTTGAGTTGCGCGCTAAAGGGCGAGAGCTTCCCATGTTATTTCGAAAAGTGGTTGGGTTCAGGCTCGAGTACTGCATGATCGATGTGCTCCGCGCCATCGATCAGGGCGTCTGCTCGCACGTTCTCGGTTCGATCACGTGGGAACGTATGGCCCACATGGGCGCAACTCAGCAGGAGCAAGTTACCGCCCTTCATGCAGACCACAGGGAGTGGCAAAGGCAGCAGCAAAGTGGATTCAATCACCTTCAAGGCAAGATTGCTTTTGCGCGTTTGCGGTCCTCGAGCGGTTACACAAAATTCAAAGCCAACGCTGCCGATTCGCGCCACATGCCAGGGTGCGCAGTGTATTTGGCGCGTAAGTACAACGATGGAACTGCGCATGCCAAAAGAAGATTAGCAGTGGCTGAGATTTTGGGTAGGTTTTATTGCATCTTGAGGAGCCAAGACATGTTTTTAACACCCTCCGCAGTAGGTGGATTAAAGCAGTTGGGGAAACGCCTTGCGATTTTGTACAACGCGTTGAGTGTTGAGGCTGCGCGGTCACACAATGAGCTTTTAGAACATTGTTCCGAAATTTCACCTTTGGCTGCACCTGGGCGAGACACAGGCCAGCTTCATGAACCCCAGGTTCTACTGGACATACTCGGATGAAGATGTAGTCGGCATGGTATGTGAAGTCGCCAAGACTTGCCATCCACGCACGCTGTCAGAGACAGCGACATACACATACTTGCTGTTTCACTTTGGCTGATGAGCGAACAGCGAACTGCTGTTCCACAGGAAAACGATGGAACATTCAGTCGCCATGCCTTCGGCACCATTCGCCATCCCCACGTGAATGTTCCAGTGCCGTTTGGGGGCCGGTTGGAGCCTTCTTTGGGAGTTCTTGGAGGCCCATCTTGGGCCGTGCTGGGCAATATTGGATTGTCTTGGGGCTGTCTCGGGCGCCGCCTGGCAGCCGTCTTGGAGCCGTCTTTGGGGCGTCTTGGAGGCCCATCTTGGGACGCTCTGGGAAAAAATGGCCCTCTTGGGGCTGTCTCGGGCCGTCTGGTATTCTTACTCGGGTGCATGTGCACGCATGAACAGGTATGTGTACGAGCCTGTATGTATGTATGTTTGTACGTATGTATGTATGTATGTGTGTATGTGTGTATGTGTGTATGCGTGTATGTGTGTATGTGTGTATGTATGTATGCGTGTGTGTCTCAGCGTATGCGTGCAAACATGGGTGTGTGTGTGCGTATGACACCTGTGTGTGTAGGTGTGTAGGTGTGTATGTGTACGAGTGCATGTATGTATGTGTCTGTGTATATGTGTTTGTGTGTATGTGTACGTGTGTGAGAGAGTGTGTATAAATGTATGCATGCAAGTATGCGTAATGTGTGGCGACGCATGTTTATATTAGTGTATGCATGCAGTGCTATACGTATGCACGTATGTGCGTATGTATATGTGTATGTATCGACGTATGTCTCTACGTATGTATCTAGATAGTGATATGTTGATGATCGTTCGCATGTATGTATGTACATATGTGAAATAGGAGACGTCGATCTCTTATTTGACATAATATATCATAAAGTTCGAAAAACAAGCTTGCTCTTAGATATAGGTGACGTCGGATGCTCGGGGTCTGGAGCCCCATGGCGCCCAAGGCCGCGATGGGAAGGGTGGGGCCACCACGATAGCTCATGGAGGGGAGCTACGCGGGGGAACAGGGAGAAAAGGACCGCCCCGAAAAGTGACGAGCAATACGCCGACAAGCGGCAGCGAGGAAGGGAGCTCGCGCGCTGGTAGTCCGGCAGCGGGCCTGGCAGGGCCCCCCCGACTAGGGCGAGGCCGGCCCAACCAAAAGCCGCCAAGGCGCACGGCGTTGGGCTTCTGGGGCAACGCGTGACCCCCTTCGCGGAAGATTTGCCGCGCACGTGTACCGTGGGACTCCTTCCCCTAGGACGTTCCCACCCCAGGCGACGTCCTGCGGCTCAGGCCGCTCGCCCCGACCTCTCGCCTCACTTTCCAGTTCCGCGGCTATCGGCTGCGCTCCCCTTCCCTCGTCGCCACGTGCTGTCTGTCATCTTGCGGCTATCGGCTGCTGACCCCCTTTCTCGTCGCCACTGCTTCTACACTCATGACTGCGGCGATCGGCTGCTACCCCCCCTTCCTCGTCGCCACAGGGAAGCGACTTCCGATGGGGGATGAGTTGCCGTGGGCCCCGGGGCCACTGGGTTCCCACCAGGCGGCCACACCTGTCGGCACAGCCAGCGACAGGACATGTTTCACCGATGCAGTGGGCCACTGGGGCGGACTGATGTTACCTCCTGGGGTTGAGGTACCCCCCTACCACCGCGATAGTTCCTGCGTTCTCGTGGGCCTTTAGCCCGTTCGGCCGGCTGAAATAATCCCGTCGTCGGTTTGGCCGCAGTGGCGGCCCGTGGTGCTCCGAGATGGCTCGCTCAAGGCGCTTCGCCCGCTCTCGGCGTGCTCCACTCCATCATTTTGCCCGCGCCGCATGCGGGCCGGGACGCATCGGACGCTGGCTTCAGCCCTTCCAGGTGCCCCATCCTTTGGAGTCGGCAACGCGCAGTGGCTTCCATTTCGTCGCCCGCAGGGACGGCGACTTCTGACCCCCTTTCACATGGGCGTGCGCGGTCGGCCGCTTGCCGACATCGGCGGACGCGAACGTCGGTCAAGGCACCGCTCTGACGCTTGTGCTAGACGTTGGCTACTGCCACAGGTGGGCCTTCTGGGAGCGGAGGCCTCGCACCTCCTTGGTACCTGAGGCCATCGCGGGCGCTCTCTCCTGTGGTCGGCTTTCTCCAGGCATTGACCCGAACCCCCTCGGTGGCGTGCAAGCTGGCCCACGTTCCAAGAGGGGGAAGTGAGTGGTTTTGGCACGTTCCGCCTGGCAGTCTGACCCCACCTGCGGGTTTGGCCTTTCCGCCCTCCCCCTTCCGCTGGCACGCGCTCAGCGGCTTTTGGGGTCCGCGTGGTGGCGCCAGGGCTTCAGCTGGTGTCTTCGCGGTTGCCTGTTTGCTGGCGCATGTCCAGCGTAGTTTATTTTGTGTTGGTGCCTTCTCGGTTGCTTGTATTGCTGGCACAGTGCCAGCTTCGCTAATTGTCTGTATTATTTCCCCCACCCCCGTCTGCTGGCACACGCTCAGCGGCTTTTGAAGGTCGCGTGGTGGCGCCTGGGCTTCAGCTGGCGCCTTCGCGGTTGCCTCTTCGGCAGGCATTGTCCAGCGCCGTTAATTATCTGCTTTCCCGCGCGTTGTGCCCCAGCCTCGTTCACACCGCCCTCTGGGCTTCTCCTTGCGGGCCGCAAATCAAAAAAATAATCCCACCATCCCATCCAGAAGCGATGCCCAGGCGAGTTGCCCTGATCAGGCATGTGGGGGAGCACGCAATGGAATACATGCCTGGGAAGCCGTAGTACCCAAATATTGGGAGGATGGAGACGGAACCGAAGAAAGAGGAGGAGGAGGACGAGGAGGATCAGGAGGAAAAGGAGGAGGAGGGGCACGGGGAGGGGGAGTGGGAAGACGGAGGAGGGAGGAGGGAGGAGGAATATGAGGCGGACGAGTAAGAGAAGGAGGAGGAGGAGGAGGAGGAGGAGGAGGAGGAGGAGGAGGAAGACCAGGAAGAGGAAGAGGAGGAGGAAGAGGAGGAGGCGGAGGAGGAGGAGGACGTGCAGACAGGCCAGAGGTTTTGGGATGCTTCTCGGAGTCTCTTCGGCTGTTTCTTGGGAGTTTCTTGTAGGCCTCTTGGGGCCTCTTGGGGGCCTCGTGGCGGTCCCGGGGGCCTCTTGAAGCGTCTTGGCTGCACCGGGGGAGCCTTTTCGGGCATCTTGCAGGTCTCTTGGGAGTTGCGTAGGGGGCCTTGTGGAGGCATCTTGGGGGCATCTTGGGGGCGGCCTCTTTAAGCTGAAGGCTGAAGGGGCGCCTTTTTGGGGCCCTCTTGGGGCACTCTTGGGAACCTCGGGGGCCATCTTGGGGCCATCTCGGTGGAGATCGATCAAAGGAGGGGCCGTAGTAAATTACCGTTGCCCCCATGAGGCCAAACTGTGGCCAAAACCTTGTTAACATTAATGATTTTGGCTTCCCGGAGGGAAGAAGAGTATCCACGACTCTCAGCAGCAGCGCCACGATGGGTTCCTTGCGGATGCGTGCCGTTGACACTGGTCGGATGCATTCCCTGGGAGGTTACTTTCGGCATCGGCGCTGGTAGATCCGTGGTCGAAAGGCGACCTAATCCGGCAGAGTCCCGCCCGATCTCGCCTCCTTCCGCTCAGTCCGGCATGCTCGAGCTCGATCCTGGGCTTGATTTGGTATAGTCTGAGTTAATGCGGCCTATTGGCCCCCTGATCGGTCCCGATATCCCTTAAAATCGTTTTTTGTTTCAAAGATCTTCCAGGAGTTGCTGTCCAGCTACTGCCTGTGCCCCCCCACCGTCGAACAAACAAAGGCATGCACATCATTTCTTGGCGCTCCGCGCGGGTTTCTTGGATCCGCGCTGGGCCCTCCAGCAAATCCGCGCGTAGCTCCCAAAGTTTATGTGTATGTCTGTTTGTCTTCCTCTGAAGCTCTTGGGAGTTTTTTTAAAGCATCGGCGGTGCCAGTATATCCTAAGCTGGCCTAGTGGCACCCTAGTCGGCCTCAGTAGCCCTTGTTCGTTTTTGCGACTGCCTCCTAACTACAGCTTGTGTTTTTCCACCACTCCTCGAAGAACAAACAACTGCATACACAGAAACTGTCGGAGCTCTCCACGCCGATTTCTCGGATTGGCGCTGGAACCTCCTCAGACGGGGTCCAGCGCAGATCCATACACCCGCGCGGACGGTCGAACGTTTATGCTTATGCCATCTTCTCTTCCTCCATGCTCGTGCTCCCCCCGCCACCTTCCCCCCCAAAGGAGCGCCTCGCCAGGATCCTCGCCTGCGCCGACGCCGCCTGGCGTCTCAACGGCGGGACCGGGCCCGACCCCCGGCGCCGCGCGGCGCAGGGCGGGCGGCGGTGCGGCCCTGGGCCTTCGCACCCTGGGCGGGAGGCCTCCAGGCCTCTCCAGTGGGGTCGAGGTCGAACAAGCTCTCGTCGGCGGCGAGCGAGGGGGGGGGGAAATTGAGACGGACAAGGCATTATCAGAAGGCTGCGGGACCTCTCGGAGGTCTTCGCGCCTATTGAGGAGCTGCTTGTGTCTTAAGGGAGGGCATACAATCTTCTCAGAAGGCCAAGGGACTTCCGAGCCTTCTGAGCAGGCCCGCTCCTTCTCACTCACCCCCCGCACTCGCCGCCAATCTTGGGTGGACTTTGGATCCATCCGCGTTCTTTCGGTCCTCTTTCTGTTCGGTCGATGACATCTATTCCTGCTTGCGTCATCTTGTCGTCCATCCGCCCGCCGCCGCGGGTGTTTGGCTCAAGCTTCTGATGCCTCCTCGAAGGGGGAGGTGCCAATACTGCCTGTGGAGCGCGTGCCGCGCATCGTTGGTGGTAGAAAGGAGCGGCGAGCGCGCCGCCAGACCGTCAGTTAACATGAAGGGACAGGTCCCGCAGGGGGTCTTTACGAAGGGACCTTCTGGATTGGGGTAACATGCATAACCTACATCATATGCGTCCGGCAATTATGCAGATATTGTAGATGCCCTGGCCAGATACAGGTTATCGACCGAAAAGGTGCCGGGTGGTGCCACCTGCCTTGACGTGATCACAGTTCCCATCGCCTTGCAGTGCCGAAGACGACCTTGCGAGTAGTATTCTCCGGAAGGCGAGCTTCGTTGAACATCGTCTGAGTTCTATTCCCGGAAAGTGTAGCAGTGATTCAGATGTGAATCCAGAGCGAACGTGGATCCCCGCGACAGCGTAATCCTGGGTTTCAGGTTTCGTCGATTACCCGATCAATGCCAGGATTTCCAAGCAATAGTTAGAC
>CAUYUJ010014589.1:305000-322500 GCA_963575745.1 Prorocentrum cordatum
CGCGGGCAGCCGCCGCGAGCGAAGGCGCTCCGACTCTCGTCGCGGCGCGACGACGAGGCGAGGTTGACCCGTGCCGGGGGGCTACCCGCCCGCGCTCATTAAGACAACCAAAGTCGATTGCGACTGCGTCTGATCTGCTACCCGAAAGGAATGAGCTTCGGCAGATGCCGAAATCGATGGGTCAGACGACGAGGCAGTTCTTGGCTGATATCAACAGACAAGGTGATATGTTCTCGGGGGGAGAACTGGTTCCTTCATGGAATGGGAATCGCGGGGTCATCGTTCAGCTCGTGTCGGTGAGATCTGATCGCGAGTCCGCATGCTAGTTGCGGGATCCTCATATGTTTGAGGTAGTTGGGACAAGACGTGCCGTTCGGTGGGCAAGTTTGTTGAGCTGGTAGCGGCTGTCTTCTTGAGCGCGACTGGTCGCCCAGTGCTGAGAGGTGGGCCCGAAATCAAAAGGGGGGTGGTGGTCCTCTAGCCAAAGGTCCCGAGGGGGGTTCTCAGGGCCGCGCGGCCGCGCCCGCCCCGAGCGGCGGGGGCGCGTCGGGGCGCGCGTCTTCGGCGTCGCTGGCCCCCCGGGGCCCCCGAGGGGGGCGGGGGCGAAGCGGGGCCGCGGGCGCCCGAGGAGCTGGCCCGACTCAGGCGGCGAGCGGGGCCGATCGCATCCGCGGACAGAGCCCGCCTCGCGAGCGCCCCGAGGCCCGCGGGAGGGCGGAGAGAAGACAACGCAGCCGAGGAAGTCATGCCGGCCGACGGCGCGCCTCCGACAGAGCGGGGGGCGGGGGGGGGCGAGGGCCGCGGTGGCAAGAGCGCAACGGGTAATGGTGGATTCCGGTCGCCCTTGACGGTTGCGCGCGGCCTCGCGGGCCTTCGCCCCGTTTCGTGCGCTGATCTGAGAAGACGTGGAGGTCGCGTCCGTTGTGGGCAGGGGCAGCGTGGGAATTCGCTGCCTGTGCTTTTTTTTTTTTTTTTGGGGGGGGGTCCTAAGGCTCTGCTGCGCCTGATCGGAGCGCGAAGAAGGGTGTTATATCTCTGTGGCCTGCCATTCCCGGGGCCTGCGCGGGGCCTGGAAAAAAGGTCCGCTTGCAGTTTCGTCGTTGGAAGCGAGGCTATTCGTTGCCCACCGGAGGGGGGGGGGGGGGCGAATGATCGGTCGACCGCTCTTCTGGATCGCCGGGGCCCTTCTCCCCAGGGGGGCCATGGATGGGGCTGCTGCTCTGGCGTCGAGAAGTCCATCGTCGCCCGAGGCGGGGGCGGAGATCGTGGGCGGGCGAGGAAGGCAGGTTTCGATCGGACTCCTGACAGCACCTTCGGGCGCTGGCCATTCGGATCCTGGAAATCCTGGAAAGGTCTTGTTCCCGCGCCCGCCGCCCCGCGGGCCGTTCCCCTGGTGCGCTGGTTAATTTTGTTTTTCGCGTTCCTGGCGCCTGCGGCCCTGGCTTCCGCCGCCGGGTGCGGTCGCGATCCCGCCCCGCGCGCGCTGCCGGGCTTATCCCGGCATGGCTGGCCGCTCCGGTGCGCTCGTCCTGAAGCGCTTGCAGTCGTGAGCGCCCTCCCCTCCTTCCTGTCCCCCGCGGCCGCCCCGCCCGGTCTTCCCGCCCTTCTTCTCTTGCGGCCGGGCGTTTCGTTAGTCGGCGCCGTCGACTAGCGCAGTGCCCGCTAGGACTGCCTCTTGGCGAGCGGCAGCGCGTAAAGAGTGAAGGCGAGATAGAGAATTGATCGTGCTGTAACAGAGAAGGTCCAGTGATTTACCAGGATTATGAGCTATCCTGACATTGGGAACCGTTCTCCTACTGAACACGCTGCCGCCGCGCCCGCGACTGGGCGCGAAACGAGCGCGGAAAGCGGCGGGACCGACGGCGCCCTTGCTGGAAACATGGCGGCTCGGCCAAAGTGGTAGGGGATCAAAGCAGTCAATGATCAGGGGCTCAGGAGGATGGGGCGCCTCCAAGTCTGGCGACCGCTGGGGCAACGACAGCAGCAGGAACCGAGAGAAGGACAACCAGAAGAGGTGCAGCACATCCACCGAAACCGGCGGCGCCGGCGGTGCCGAGTGCATTTCGAGCGTCAAACATACATGCATCACGAAGCTGGTAGCACTGGCGGTGCTATCAGGAACGCAGGGGGGGGAAGGGCGCGAATCTCCCATGTAAGGGCGAGTCTGGAAAGGGGGCGGATGAGCAATGGAAGTGGAAGGGCGAATCTGGAACGCGGCAGGGCGAGCGCGGCCACCCTTCGTGGACGCGCGACTCTGGCAAGACATGAAAAAAGACGAACAACATCGACGACTGGAAATCGAAGCCGTCGCGAAGCACGTAGTCACTTCTGCGACTCATCGGCCAGCGTTGGGATGATCCGCGGGCCCGTCTAATAAATCCAAGGCCCTTCGAGTGACCAGGCCTTCGCGGAATGTGAGCGCTGTAAAATGTTTTTGGGGTTGGCGCTCCCAGGCGCTGCGTGCTGAAGATTGGAGCGTTGTTGTTCGGCCGCCCTGGCGCCCGACGCGGGGGGAGTCGATGACATTCATTTCTGTTTGCTTCATTTAATCATTCAGCCACCCGCCGCTGCGGACGTTTGGCTCAAGCACTTGATGTATCTTCGACGGACGAGGTGCCAGTATCGACTGTGGAGCGCAGGTCGCGTCTCGTAGTTGGTAATTGGGAAGCGCGCGCGTCACCATGAAATTGTATGTCATATGCGTCAGCCTGGTTTGAAGATGATGTAGACCGCCTGGCCCAAAAACGCGTCGTCCTCATTCGTTCATTCATCTTCCGTTTCGCTATTTCCTGTTACCGGGACGAACTGGCATTGGACGAACGGAAGCCTCTTTCGCTTCGTTTTCGTTCGAGGCCCAGACGAAATACAACTGGGCGGATTCAAGCGGACGGACCCAAGCGGACGAGTCAAAGTGCACGACATGAAACGAACGAAGTGGTATCTTGACGAAAAGGAAGCGGAATTTAGCCTCCCCGAGGGGAATGATCGTGATTCGGTCGCCAGTCTACGCCAGGATCCCCATATGGGGTCTGAGAGGATGGTGTCGGAGGATCGCGCCGCGTCGCCAATGCATCGACGATGTGGTTCCATGTGGAGCGCGATATTTTCCACGCCGGCACCGCCGATGCATCGCCGACGTCGCCGATGCATCGCCAATACATTGGCAATGCATCGGCGATGCGGCGCGACACCATGACCCCAGTTACTTAGACCTCATCTAGGAGGGGCATTTCTCATGGCCTCACTACCTCCTTCGGTTTTCCCTTGTCCCCTCCCTCTCGTTTCACTCCCCTCCCGCTCCTCCCCCCGCTTCCCGTTCTTGACGCCGCTTCCACCGCCGCTTCCGCCACTGTTTCCGCCGTTGCTGCTGCTCGCCCCAGTTGCCGGCGTGAGCCCCAAGCATCAGGCTTTTCCGCGCTGTGCAGTGCAGGTCGTGCGGTGTACGCTAACGCGCTATATGGTGCACACCCTATGCGCGCTGCAGGCGCAGTGTGGTGCCCGTTTTGGCAGGATTTGGCCGTGTCCCCCATCTTGATCGACTTGATTGGGGACCCATCCAAATCAGACCCTTTGGCCGTCCCCAAGGTACAGGTTGTGTTGCGTAGGCAGCGTGGTGTAAGCGATGTGTGGTGCAGGCCATATGTGGCGCAGGCTATGTCGCGCGAGCTATGCGGTGCAGGCTATGTGGGAAAGGTTTGCGGCAGTCTATGCCGTGCGAGCTGCGTGTTGCACGATGTGCGAGGCGCCCAGGAGGTGCCCGCGGCTGCCCACCAGGCGAAGCCTCGACACATCTGGCCAGCGTCCGGGGCGCGACCGAGGGCGCCCACGGCCACCCACCAGGCGAGACTGCACCACACCAATCCAATCCCGTAGGTCAAATATCTGCCAATGTTGAGTTTTGAAGGCGCCCGAATGCGCTCTAGATGCTTGAGGTAAGCTCGTACCGCCTCGACGCGTCGGCGCCGCGCGGGCGTTACAATTTTGAAAGCTTGCGGGGGTTCGTTTCGGAACAGGGGCATTTTCTGTGGCGCAATCTACGAGGCGCAATCTGTGCGGTGCAGTCGACCCACCGCGCAACATCCGCGCGTGACCACCTCCCATTCTCGTACAAGCATCGCACACACACACACACATACACACCTCCGCAACTCGTCGGTCAAGCTCATATCGCTATGATCTCAATGAGCGCGCGGGCGCGTGGAACTCACCTGCGCAGGCGAGTCCGTCCTCCAGGTCGCGAAATGCTGGTTGCGATGGTGACGGGCGCGACGCCAACGCCTATGGCGATGACAAAGGTGATGGTTCTGATGCCGATGGCGATGACAGTGGGCATGGGGTCGATACAATATCGACGGGGACGACGATGGTGATGGTTATCAAGTTGATGGCGATGATAACGACGGTGGCATGATGACGATGTCGATGCTGCTGATGATGATCACGATGATGCTGATGATGATGACGAAATGCCCGCGCGCAGGAAGTCGACGAGAGAGACAACCTACCTCAACGATGGGTGCGATGACGATGACGACGATGATGCTGATGATCATGGTGACGCTGCTGATGGCGGTAGTGGTGATGACGATGATGGCCCTGATGGCGGTGGTGGTGGTGGTGGTTAGGATGATGATGTTGTCGATGATGCTGATGACAATGCTGATTTTGATGCTGATGATGGTGCTGATGCTGATGCTGCTGATGATGATGACGATGTCGATGACGATGACGATGACGATTTCGATGCTGATGACAATGACGATGCTGCTGATGCTGATGCTGATGCTGATGATCATGATGATGGTTGTGGTGGTGATGATGATGGTGGGGTAGTGGTGGTGGTGGTGATGATGATGATGATACTGATGATGCTGACGATGATGATGATGATGATGATGATGATGATGATGATGATGATGATGCTGATGCTGATGCTGATGCTGATGCTGATACTGATGATGATGCGGATTATGATGATGATTCTGATGATGACGATGATGATGACGATGATGATGACGATGGTGATGATGATGATGATGATGGTGGTGGTGATGATGATGATGATGATGATGATGATGATGATGATGATGATGGTGATTGCACCGATGATGATGACGATGATCAAAACGATTGTCCTTACAGAGTGTTGTCCCGCACATGTCCAGACTCCGTGACATGCTTTAGTTTTGGGCGGACGGCGCCGTGCGCAGCAGGCGGCCGCCTAAGAGGATCCGAGGCGCGCCCCTTTGGCCGCGCGCCCGGCCGGCGGGCGATGGGCGGCTGCCGCTGAGCGCCGCGGCCGCCAGGCCGTCCCGCCGCGGGCGCCCTCCACCGACCCGCCTGCCCCGGCGCTCGAGCAAGAAAAAACGTCATGAACAAACTTTCGGAGCTCCGCGCGGATTTCTTGGATCCTCGGTGGGCACCTCCGCGCGCCAGGGTGTCCCATCCTCTCTCGCGTTGGTCGCCGTGCAGAGGGTCTAGCATCGTTCTATTCCCTCGCACTTTCTGTGCAGCTTGGCAAAGCATTACCTCCCTCGCCGCGAATGTTTGCTGAACCTGTGCGTCTCTGGAGCTATCGACCTCACTTTCTCTGTGAGCGAGTTTGTCGCCGTGGTCGGTCCTCCCTGGGCCCAACTGATCGGAAGCCTGGCCGAACGTGCTTCATGTTCCGACGATCCGCGCGGATTCCGTGGACCGGCTCTGGACACTGGCGCGCTTCACGTGGCAGGGAGGGCGCCCAGCCCCGATCTGGGAAGTTCGCGGGGCTCTTATGCAGTGCTTTGGTTTTCTTTTTCTTCTTCTTCTTTGTTTTATTTGTCTTCTTCTTCTTCTCCTTCATCTTCTCCTTCTTCCTATTATTGTTCATGATCTTCTTCGTCTTACAACGGTGGGGGCGTTTGTTAAGGAATGTGCCCACGGGGCTTCGGACCCCTGATGAATCCCTGTCTAGTGAGGGTGGCGGTGATATCTATCGCCAACCCATGACTGCAGTTCCACCAGCTTCCAGACCCTGGGTTTCTTGTCCAATGGTTCCATATCCACTGCCTTCGCCGTATTCTCTCTTTTGCTTGGCCTATCGCGAGGGCGAGGGCATGGCTTCCTGGGACCGGCGCAGGTATGGCCGCCTTTGCCGGCGCGGTGGTGGCCGTGACTTTTGTGCTCGGCGTGCTCGTAACCGTTCTCGTGTACGTCTTCGCATTCCGGCGGCCGCCCGCGGGCCAGAAGGAGGGGGTGCGAGGCTGCTCACGAGCAGGAGGACAGGAAGAGGAGGCGGAGGAGGAGGAGGAGGAGGAGAAGGAGGAGGAGGGATGGAGGGATGGAGGGAGGGAGAGAGGGAAGGAGGTCATCGAGGATAACGAATCCTATCCATAATAATACGGTGAAGACGTAGCCTCACTGAGGCCCCCGTCTCTGCATTGGGGATGATAGTTCTGTGCGGTTTGGTTCGATACATCTGAAGAAAGACCCCCTTATCCCTCATGTGTTTGGCCCTCCTCCCTTAGGGCCCCTCCCAAAAGGTTTGGGGTGCTCTTACATATCAAGAGGGAAGGCGGAGGAGGAGGAGGAGGAGGAGGAGGAGGAGGAGGAGGAGGAGTGTAAGGACGAGGATGAGGAGGAGGGGGAGGAGAAGGAGGAAGACAAGGAGGAGCAGGCGGAGGAGGAGGAGAAGGAGGAGGAGGAGAAGGATGGAGAGGCATGTTGGAACGACTGTGCGAGGCGCTAGGGCGAGAGCCACGTCTTGAAAACGACCTGCCCTCCATCTGTGGAACCGTTTTTCATTTGTTAACCTTCAGAGTAATGAATGATGAGAGAGCCTGAGGAGGAACGCCCGGCCCGCCCTAACAACTTGCCTAGGGGTGCGACAGGGAGAAGTTATTCACGAGGAAAAGGAATGGAGGCGGAGGACGAGGAGGAAGAGGAATCTTCTTTCACACCTACATCGACACGCTCCGTTCGCATCAGGCACGTTACGAGCGGTACCTCGCCAGCCTCCATAACAACTACCAGCCAGAGGTACCCTTCGAGGAACCACCGTACAAGGCAATGCCACGATTGTGCAAGATGCCGCCCAAGCCCAAGCCTTAGACCTACGACTACGACAACAATAATACAACTTATCCGAGACACAGCTTGCCGCAAGCATTCAGGAAACACAGGATACTACGACATCGACCACAAATACCATCTGTATCCCGATGACCGTGGAGCTTCAACTACTGATCTTCTCTCCTCCTCAATGTCGGCAGGCCAGCGATACAGTAGGCATTACAGGTGCCACTCTCTCAATACTCTGCTGGCGTTGACTTCCGCTTCGTTTCCTTTTTCTTTTCCGCATACGTTGCAATAGCAAGAGGATTTGGGGCTGACCATTTGACTTTTGGAACAGAGGACGCACACATCAAACTGACCCTCCTGCCGTTGTCATCCTCTCTCCACTTATTTCACCTGCCGCACCCTTTGTTTCACATGGTCACCTGACCATGCCAAGCTAGCTATGTTGGAACCCCCATCCACCCCGAGGGGTCAGACCCTGAAGACAGCTCATACCCTGTTCACCCCTCGGGTGCACAGGGGAGCAGGTATGTTCTCCTTCGGATTCCCTCTCCAGTCGTTGCTGCTTGCTGTGCGTTTGCTCACCCGTCTGCATACCGCCCCATCGCAGCAGCATTTACTCTGCGAGCGGAGTAATTTGTTATGTCCATGTGTAGCAGCCCAAGAACTCCACACAGAGCATCGCACTTTGTATGCAAGCACAGTTGCATCGGCAGCCACATTCGGCGGGCCTCCTCCACCCTAGCGCGCCTTGCAAACCACCGGTATATACAATCTTTGTTTCCCAGACTGCGCGCAACGCAGCCACGTACATTCTGATCTTTGGAGAACGGGGGCGGACAGGATACCAGCGTGATATCGGGGTATTTTAGGTTGGAGGTTTAGTGCCAGTGTGGTTTGGGTTAACCCCAAAAAGCCCTGGGCAGCAAACTGGGAACTGCTACAACAATAACGGCCATCCGTATCTTTCCCGCTCCAGGCTTCTCCTCACCATAAGCGGTGACATCTTGCAAGCCCGCAAACACAGCGCGGACTCTCGTATTATTTCCTGATATATAGTTGTACCATATAACCGGCCAGCCCGCAGGGCCAGTTCACTCACACCTTGCTTGGCAGCGCGCAGCGCAGCCAGCCGCGGGTTCGTGCTTAACCATGCAAAACTACAAAACGCACGGGGCCCCAGGTCCAAGTGGTTCGGGGTATGTCGAAGAAGTCCTGGGTAGCAGCCCAAGACTTTGGCGATTGTCGGAGCCCCGTTCTACGGTTATTGAGGCCCCAAAGAGTTTCGAGACGAATTTGTATTGTTTGCATGCATGTGTGTCTGCTACTGTTTGGGATAATGTTGTTGTGGCTGAGTAGACGGGACATTCCGTTCTCATGGTCGTGAAGGGCGCCGCGGGTTCCAGCGAGGTCTCCGCTGAGAACTGCAGTGGCTGGGGCGCCATCGACATAGCCTGTCGGCGGGCGGGGATTGTCAGAACGGCGAGAGGGTTGGCGCTGAAACGACGAACGCGCGCTGCCCACGGACCCCCCCCCCCGAAGGAGATCAAGGCGCGCGGCCGAGATATCGATGGGTGCCAAACAGCAGTGAGCTGGAACCCGAGTCACGATGGCGTTGGAGCCAGATTGGCGCAGCTGGAGCAGGCGCCCCGGGCTGCGACGCAACCGGCAGGAGCAGCGGAGGCCGCCGCCGACAGGGCAGAGGAGGCCGCTGCTGCCGGCGGGGCCAAAGGCAAGGGCGCGCGCCGTGGCGGCGGCGCTGAGCAGGCAGGGAACATGCGGTTGTTGGGTAGGCCCGACACCTTCGAGGGGGTCGAGGCAAAGTAGGCTGACTGGAGCCCGGTCATGAGGGCATGCGCAGGCCTGTGCAGAAGCGCGCTGGTTGGGCTGATTCCGACGGCGGAGTCGCCGGACGAAGCCGTGACGAACGACGACCTCGGCGGAGAGACTGCCCAAGCGAGCGCGTCCCTTGTCTATGCGTTGGCGATGCTGGCGCGGAACGTGCCGCTCGACGTCGCGGCGAACAGCGGAGTCGGTGAAGGTCTACAGGTCTACAATCATGGAGACAGCCCAGCCAGGGGTGCGACGGTGCTGCGGCGACCAGGTCCGCAGGTCTCCTCCGCCAGCTGATGGGTGGGAGTTTCGCGGGCGACATCCAGTCGCGAGTCGAGCTGTGCGCGAGAGAGAGAGAGAGAGAGAGAGAGAGAGAGAGAGAGAGAGGGAGAAAAGACAAGAAATATATATATATATATATATATATATATAACTAGAGAGAGAGAGGTATGAGCAGAGGTCAGGCGAGAAGATCGGCCCACACATTCGCATTGGGATGGCGTTGAAAGGGCTCGAGAAGGAGGTCTTGAAAGACCCCCTGCTCCTGAACTCGAGCAAGCGCGCCAGCTGGGTCGACTTCGAAACGGAGATCGCGAACTGCAGGCGGGCGAAGACGGTCGTGGCGGACGCGAACGGCCCGACCCCGATGGACATCAGTGCGTCGGGCGGCGGCAAAGGCAAGGCGGGCGTGGCGCGCCGCAACTGCGGGGGCCGCGGGCGCTACAGGAGGGATGGCAGGGCGCCTGCTGGCGGCGCGCTTCGGCCCCAAGGTGGCGCCCCACTCGAGATGCAGAAAGGGTTTGGCAAAGCAAATGCAAGACAAGCCAGGGCAAGAGTCGCCCGGTGAAGTGCTACAACTGTGGCGGCAAAGGACGCGCGAAGGAGCAGTGCCCGACCAGGGACATCAACGGGCTCGATGAGGACGGCGACTGGCTGGGCGACTGGGGCCAGGGCGAAGGAGAGCACGGCCGCGCCGAGCCCGAGCGGGAGAAGACGTTGGAGGGCTCCTTCATCCGAGGACTGAGCCAAGATATTGACATTGGCGAGACGGAGGGCCAGGTGCAGGACATCGGGGTCAACTCGCGCGCGGCAACATCGGTGCTTCCTGAGAACTGGCCCCTGGAAGCGCCGCTGAAGAACGACGGTCTCGGCGGTCACGCTGCGCGGCGGCGAGGGGGGCAATCTACGATCGAGGCTCGAAGGTCGCGAGCGGGCGGGCGCATGGCGATTGGGCCCAGCTCGCAGCCGGGTGCTTCGCGACGGAGGTTCGCGGGGCGCTCGCGTCGCTCAGTGAGATGGTTGACCGGGGAGTGCGATTGGAGTTCGGCAGCGACGGCGGCTGCGACGCCAGCGGCGTCGTCGCGAGGGCCGCCGGGGGCGTGATCCCCATCACCGGGAAGCAGGAGGTCGACGTCCTGCCGCTGCACCTGGGTTTTCCCGGGCAGGGCGGTCGCCCGCAAGGCCCAACGGGGCAAGCCTTTGCCCGGTTGAGGAGGCTGAGGCGGAAGCTGGAGCTGCAGACGCTGGGTCGGCGGCTGCAGAGGAGTGGGCGATCGCGGAGGAGCTGGGGCAGCAGGCAGGAGAGTGACCGGCGGGAGCGCCAGCGCGGGCGCTCGACAGGCGGGCCGCCCCTTGGGGGCCGATGGCTGAGTAGATGCGGTTGCGCTTGCCGCTCCGTGAGCCCTACTGCTCGCGGTGCCCAGCGTGCGTCGCAGGACGAGGGGCATCGGGCAAGCGCGTTTGGGCCGCGCCGCCGGAGGGGGCCATCGCGGCGGCCGGTCGGCATCAACAACGGGCACCTTGTGGGGCGCGGCGAATCTTAGATTGGCGCCGCCCCGCTGCTGCGCGGCAGCGACTCCAGGCGCAAGCGGCGCAACTGCGGAGCGTTGCCGTCAAAGGGGCGGGGTGCGCGCGCAGCGCCGAGGCACGTGTGGCGCTGACGCGCCTGGTGGGTCGCTGGCTGGCTGTGCGCCTCGGGGCTGGGATAGTCCCAGAGAGCTCGAGTGCCCGGGGCTCGCAGTCGGACGGCGTGGCGGAGCGCGCCGTTCGGGATATCAAAGCGAAGACGAGGTCGCTTGCGCAGGAAGTGAAGGAGCTCGCAGGCGCGGACCTCCCGGGCAACTCACCAGCGGTGGCGTCGTTCGCTCAGTGGGCGGCGATGGCCATGAACATGGGCGGCTGCGTTGTTGACGGGAAGACGCCTTGTGAGAGGCGGTGCGGCGCGCCGTGCAGCAGGGCGCTAACCGAGCTCGGCGAGAAGGTGCTGTTCCGATCGGTCGGTGGGAGGGCCGGCAGGCTGGAGGCGAGATCCCAGCCTGGCGTGTTCCCGGGGATCGCCGAGGACACCAATGACGCGTTCATCGGGATCCCGACTGGCCAGGTGAGCAAGGCACGGACGTTCCGACGCTTGCTTGGGGGAGAGCGAGCTGATGGGGAGCTTTTGCGAGGGGTTTGAGGCGCGCCGTGGGGTCGACGCGGGCCTGGCGCGGCGGCCGAGCGCGGGCCTGGTATCAGGCTCGCTGCGGTGCCAGCGGTGCCCCTGGAGGAGCTGCCCCCCGCGCCGGCGGGCCCAGAGGCGGTGCCGCGGCGCGTCTACATCAAGCGTGATGACCTGGAGAAGTACGGGTGCACCGAGGGTTGCGCGGGCTGCGACGCCGCGCGCGTGAGGGTCCGAGCACGGGCTCACGCAGAGGCGCGCCAGGCCCGGGCCGAGACGGGCACGAGGGGCGACGCCGAGGCTGAGGCGAG
Source organism: Prorocentrum cordatum (assembly GCA_963575745.1). Classification (NCBI taxonomy): domain Eukaryota; class Dinophyceae; order Prorocentrales; family Prorocentraceae; genus Prorocentrum; species Prorocentrum cordatum. Next base: position 316,635 of record CAUYUJ010014589.1, read on the forward strand.
GCTCGCGGCTCGCGAGGGCTGAGATCCAACGAGCCCTGTGCGAAGCAGTTCAAGGCGAGGCTGCAGGGCCCGCAGCCGAGGGAGGCAGAGGTCCGATGGAGGTCGAAGCTCCCGCGGCTGGGGTGGCCGCCCCTGGGCTGCCGGCCATGGCCGACCCACCGGCGCCGGCCATCGCGCCGCCGCCGCCCGCCGCGGCGGGTGGCCCAGCACCGGCGAGTGGGCGCCGCGCCCGCGACGGCGGCTCGCCCGGGGTGGAGCCAGAGGGAGCTGCACGCGGAGGTGGCTTCAGCGGGTTGAGGCGCTCAGGCAGGAGGTGGGCTGCATCATCGGGGCGGTGGGACTGGCCGAGGTCTACGACCTTGGGTGCTTCGCGGAGAAGGCGCGGGTCTTTGGGCCCACTGCTGACGGCGTCTATGACGCCAGGCACGGCTAGGACCTGTCAGACTCGAAGGTGCAGAAGAGGTGCTAGGCGGAGATCGACGATATTGGGCCCATGCCGATGATTGGGCCCCCGCCTTGCGGACCATTCTCGATCGCGATGAAGCTCGAGCGCGTGGTCACCCAGAAGATAAGCTCAAGAGGGGAGAGGCCGTCCGCCACCTCATTCATCATCAAGCTCGACAAGAGGCAGACCACGAGCAGCCGGGCATGGGGGGCGCGGAGTGTAGACGTGGGGGCTAGTGTTTTTTTTTTGCCGGCATGTCCGAGGCCCTGGTGGTGAGATGATGCCGGTGATGAAGCCGACGGGGTGGTGTTGCAATTCGCCGGACATCCTGGATGAGGTCGCGGTGGACTGCCTCAGTCGCCGCGCGACCCGCACGCGCGCCCACGCCGACGCCCTGGACGGGAGATGTTCGCATGCCGAAAGATCCCCAGTGACCCTGATCCACTCGATCCTCCGAGGATGCCGACGTGCACTTCGACGTGGCCATGACGGAGGCGGGTTCGTGGGCGCATTGGGCGCTGGTCCGACGCTCGAGGAGGCTGGGCTTGAGGACACCATCGACTACCAGGTGCCAGAGGTCGCCGAGAGCCGGCGGGCCGAGCCCCCCCAGGCGGAGTTCTTCGACGACGCGCCGGGCATCTCGCTGGACCCGGTCCTGGCGAGGCACGCGAGGGAGGAGGAGATGAAGTGCTTGGGGTTCGACCTGGACATCTGGGAGCTCGTCGACATTCGGGACGCCGCTCATTCGTGTGCGCTGGGTGGGTACTTACAAGGTGTTGGACGAAGACGAGGGGCACCGATCTCGCCACGTGGTGATTGAGACGTGGAGACGAAGTGGAGGAGCACCATCGACGCTCACGGCAATGGTGCGGTCATCAGTGCTACGCCACCCTTGGGAGCTGTTCGGATGCTAGCGTAGGTGGCTATGGCGTTGGGGGCCATGATTATGAAACAAGATCCTGAGGTTGACGTCGCACTCGCGTTCTTGGACATCAGCCGGGCGCGCCCGCGCATATACATCAGGAGGGAGTTGTGCGCGGAGATCCCAGCGGAGCACCCTGACCATGCTGCGGGCAAGGACGGGCAGCTGAAGCATCATCTGCATGGGGCGCGCGATGCCGACCAGAAGAGCTGAAGGGCCAGGGCGTGAGCGAGGAGGCTGTAGCCAAACGCGGGGTTCACCATCCCTGCGTTTTTTTCATTGGGGGCTCGTTCCCTACGCATCCTACACCACGGAGACGACTTCATTCTACAGGGGCCGAGACGAGAGTGCAAATGGATGAAGGACCCGACTGGCGACGCGTTCATTGTCAAGGATCGCGGGGTGATGGACCCCAGACATTGGGACAGGAAGTCGATCGCTATTCTGAACCGCGCGGTGCGCTGGTCTCTTGCTGGGGGTGGTGGACCAGAGAGCGTTGAGTATGAGGCGGGCTTGAGATATCGAGTGGTCCCACTCTTGCAGCTTGGCACCAATGAACAGACCACTGGAGTGACCTTCCTGGCAGAGAAGATCCCTGTTAACCCTGAGACCGATTAGTTCCTGAATGATTATGTCGAGGGCGTCCTCAGGAGCGCAGTGATGAGGCTGGTTCTGTGCGCCCTTGGTCGGCCAGACATCTTGTTTGCGGCGAAGGAGGCGGCTCGCGGGATGGCGAGACCCACGATCCGACACCAGGGGATGCTGAAGAGGTGCGTGCGCTACCTGATCCACGCGCCGACGTTGACCTGTGTTTGAAAGCGCCAGAGATTGCCGAGAGCCACCGTGGCCTTCAGCGACACGGACTGGGCTGGATGCCCGTTGGCGAGGAGATGGATATCGGGGACAGTGGCGATGTTTGGTGCGCATTTGTGGCGCGGCAGCTCCAGCGCACAGATGCCGGTCAGTTTGAGCCGTTGCGAGGCGGAGACCTACGGTGCGACGACGGCGTGCAGCCGGCCATCGGCGTGAAGTTCCTAGCGACAGATCTGGGTCTCGGCTTGCATGCTGTCCTCCAGCTCGGGCTTGCGACCGGCTCGAGCGCTGCGGTCGGCGCATGCCAGCCGCGCGGGAGCGGGGGGATCCGACATCTTGAGGCGGAATGCTCGTGGACCCAGGCGGCCATCTCCAGCAAGAAGATGGACGAATTCAACAAGGTGCCTGGGGAGCTCAAGTCGCCAGACATCCTGACCAAGGGCGTGGACAGGGCCGCGCTACAGCGACGTTTGAAGGCCATGCCCCTGGAGGTCCGGGCGACGCGCGCTCCGGAGATTCCATCCGCGGTCGCGGTTGAACGGAGTTGAACCCAATGCCAGTGTTGTGATCTGCGGATGACGAGTGGTCACCTGTAGCCGTGGCGCGGCGCCTCCCACGGACAGCGGCTGCTGAGCAGGCGTGCGAGTCATTCAATGAGGCTTGCGCCTGTCAATGAGGCTTGCGCCTGTCTTGATCGCCGCGCTCCCCTGCCTGTGTATTTTTTCGTGGAAGTTCGAGCTGGGTCTGGAGTGGCTGGCCACGCGGACTGGCTGCGAGCTTCTTGTTGCGGAGCGGAGCGGCGGCCGTGGCGCGCCCCGCCCCAGGGGGGCCGGCGAGAGCCTGAGCCCCATGTTGTGGCTGAGTAAAACGGGACATTCCATTCTCAGAATTGCCAAAGCCTGCATTCCCCCAGCGTGCCTCACTTTGCCTGAGGGTTCTGACGCCTTGGAGCCCTGACTTGCAGGGGGCGTCCTTACATTGTAGCGCGCATTGCCACCCAAGTTTTGCAGTCTCGCGGCGCCGCTTCCCTTCGCATGCTCTGTTGCTGTGCCGCGTTGCACAGGCGAGAGTACCATGCAAGCAGAGGCAACACCTTACGGCCGCCCGTACCTTCTTGCTGCAGGCCTCCCCCTTTGCCTGCGGACACCCATATCTGATCTTTTTAAAATGGTGAAGGTGGGGTGGGGGGGGAGAGGGCGTTCGCGCCAGTGTGCATGCCGTCCCTTGCAGCAGCACTTGTTTTGCGAGCCGAGTGTTTTTTATATGATTGGACAGACTAGGAGCCAACACGGTAGCAATTACATGGCAGCACCCTAGCTTTACCAGCATTTGTTTCTGACGCCTTGGTTTGCAGCCAGGATTTGCGCCACGGACTGGCATCGCCCACTCGAATACGGATTGGGGAGGGCAGGGGGAGTGAGATATGGCGCGGCCGTGCGGTAGCATTTGACAGCCTGTACCTAGTTGCACAAACCAATTCCCAGGCCAACATTACCCATTCTGGTCGCGCACCCGACCGTTTGACAAGTTTACTTGCAATCTTGACAACAAATGACCTTTTTTCGCAAGATGCTTGCGCAGACAGGAGCGTGCACTCACTTACCTGCCGTCCTTTCTACTTGGCAGCACGTGCCACTATATCTACGGGGGGGGCTTATCCTTTGGATATATTTGAACCATGGGGTTTCGTCACACTAAGGTACGTGCTGCCGTACCTGGCGGGAGCCTGCTGTTTTTTTTGTTATTGCCGCCGTTTTCTTTTCCAGTTTTCTTGTCGCGGCACCCGCCGGGCACTTTGTGCGCCGAGCCGGGTACATTACATGTCAATACTGCTACAGCTGTTCAGCTCAAGTCCGATCAACGTAAAAAAGGAGGAGGAGGGAAAAGGGAGGATAATGTGAGCGACCCCAGAAGGAGGAGGCGAAAAACTCCGTCCACGACAAACAGATACCCCTCCTCGTTGGCACGCGCGGTGGCGAGCCGGCTGGCCCGTTCCGCGGCCCACCGCAGCTTCTCGCGGCCGAGCTCCTCGGCCTTGCCGCGCGTGCTGGTTCCAAGTGCCAGTAAGGCACCGCTCCGTGCTGCGCTCGGGCACGTCGCGCTCCACCGAGCTGGGGGGGGGCACGCAGAGTTTCGGCAATTCGGGCAGCAAGGACCCCTCCCGCCCTCTTCCGAAGCGAAACAGATGCCCCAGGACGTCCGTACCGCCTCGGACGGGCAGCGTGCCTCGTCGCTGGCCGCATCACGTGTCCAGTGGGGGTGCATCCCGCGGCTGACGCTGCTGCTTGAAACTCTTCGCCCCGGGGGGTGGCTGACCGTCCTTGCGCGGACACGGCGCTAGCAAGTCCACTGCCCCGACCAGGGCACGTGGCGGCGTGACTCTAACAAGTCATGCAGATTAACCGGCGTTTCCCCATGTCATTCTACGATCCCAGAGAAGCAGGGATACTTTGCTGGGGGCCGTTCCGCGTGAGCGGGTGTAGTTTAGATAATCGTTATCGCGGCCGCGGGGTTGCCTCGTTGCCACCGCCGTGACCGCCGTCGCCATCTTCCCATCCGCGGCGGTGTCATCCGTGGCCACATCGGCTCAATCTTGACTTCCATATTCGGATGCCGAGTGCTCGGCGTTCCTTGTCCGAGCTTCGCGACTTGGCATGCGAGGTGGGCGTGCTGGCGAACAGCTGCAGGCTCGATTTTTTGGAGCGCCGACTTAGGGGGGGCAGACGGGAGGAGGCCCGGGAGTCCTAGAGGGGGAGGACGATCGGCAACGAAAGTGCAGAGTTCCGCGGCCCACGGGGTGGCGGGGCCCAGGGGGGCCAGGAGTGGGCTCCGCGGCCGAACACGGAGGCGGCCCAGAGAGGCCAGGGGCCAGGGGGATGAACGACCAGGGTGGGCTCCACGGCCCAGATGGGAGGAGGCCAGGAAAGCCCAGGGTGCAGGAAGAACGACCGCGAACATACAACGTTCCGCGGCACAGGGGCGGGGGTGGGGCCCAGAAAAGGGGGTCAGGGGCGGGTTCCGCGGCCCAGAGAGGGCCCAGAAGGGAGGAAGCCATGGAGGCCCATGGGGGGAGGACGAACGACTGCGAAACCACAGAGGGTTCCGCGGCCCAGTGGTGGTTCCTCGGTCCAGACAGGAGGCGGCCCGGCCAGTGGTGGGTTCCGCGGTCCAACGGCCCAGAGCGCACGAGGCCGGGAGTGCCCAGGAGGGAGGACGAATGACAACGACACATACGAGGCTGTGCGGCCAATGGGCGGGGGCGGGGCCCACGGGCCAGGGGCGCGCTCCGCGGCGCCGCCCAAAAAGGAGGAGGCAAAGGAACGCCTTGGGGGGATCCTTCAGGATTCCTAAGGTCCTACGACCTCCTAAGGATTCCTTGGGGCTCCCAGGGACGAGGACGAACGGCAAAGCACATACAGAGTTCTGCTGCCCAGGGGGCGGCAAGGCCCAGAGGGGGTCCGGGGCGGGCTCCGCGGCCGAACAGGGAGGTGGACGCCCAGAAAGGGCCAAAAGCCAAGGGCACGACCGACCAGGGTGGGTTCCGCGGCCGGGGGGGGGGGGGAAGCCAGGGAGGCCCTGGGGGGGGGACGAACGATTTCGAACATACAGGATTCCGCCGCCCAGTTGCGGCTCCGCGGCCCAGAAGGGAGGCGGCCCAACCAGGGGCGGGCTCCACGGCCCAGCGG
>CAUYUJ010014589.1:325000-391865 GCA_963575745.1 Prorocentrum cordatum
TTGGGGAGTTTCAAGCTACTGGACCATGAGCGGTGAGGAAGTCTTAGGCGAAACGCTTCCGCCCTATCAGTACGTCCGGGGGTGCGACAGGGATGGGTTATTGATGAGGTCAAGGGATTGAGGGAGGAGGAAGGATGAGGGAGGCGGGAGGTGGATGGAGGAGGATGCAGGAGGAGGGCCCTGGAGGACGAGGACGACGGCGGCGACGGGGACCATCCAAGGTCCTCGGAGCGTTCCGACGGGTTGGAGTTGCTGGGCGTCGAGCCGGAGCAGCGGGTCTGGGAACGCGCCTGCCACCAGTCCTCCTTCAAGGGGGAACTCGAGGGCGGGCTACGGTTGGGAGCTTTGGCCTAGCATGTCGCGCAGGCGATTCTGGCCCACCACGCTTCGGTGCGACACGCCCATCACTTCCGGGTCCCCAGGCGTCAATGTCTCGCCTTTTTTTTAGACCTTCCCGCCCCCGCGGAGCGGAGCGACACGCTATCCGCTTGCAGGGCATAGCGTGTCGCCATGGTCGCCGCCGCGAGACGCGCATCGGCTGAGATCTTGGCTCCAAACGGGCCCGTTGTGTTCGCGGGCCGCTTGTTGGAAATGGGACTTTTTTAATTTCCAGGTCTTAGCATACTTCCCTTCCGTCTGGTGTCCTTCTTGGTCGACGAGGATTCCTTTTATCTTAACCGATTGAGCTTCCCTCTGCCCTCCTTGGTGTGACCTCCGTTTGCCTTCCCTTGCCAGGGGCGGGCCCAAACCAGTCTACCTTTGCCATCGGCCAGCTTCACATTTTGTGCTTATGCAGGCGCCTCCCTCCTCGTCTGGCCTTGCTTCACGTTTCCAGTGGCAGCGCCATTTGATTCGCAATGCTGGTTGGGTCTGCGCTTGGTTTGGGGATACATGTATTTCTCGACGAAGGACAGACTGCATAAGCATACACTTCCGGAGCTCCGCGCGAATTGCTGGGATCGGCCCGCTTCTCTGGCGCGCGGAGCGCGCCATGGGCGGCGCTGGAGGCGCCGCAAGGGGGCCCAGCGCGGATTCAAGAAATCCGCGCGGAGCTGTGGATTTTTATGTTTATGTTGTTTTTCTTCCTCTGAGGATAGAAGCATTTTGTGCTTCTACGATCTTCCTCCGGACGACCTGCACTTGGTGGTAGATGCTTGTCGGGCGGACCCAGGACAGGGATACATCGTTCCAAAGCGTTCATGAACGCTCTCAGAGCGCTCCAGAGCTTTTTGGAACGGCCGCGGTGCCTGATACATTCTCAATCGGCGGATCTCAGATGTTACCGAGTCATCCGTGTCTGGTGTTATTTTGGTCATGACTTCGTCTCAGCCTTTCTCTTCGGCAGGAGTACTCGAGGGTCACCCTGTCTGCCGCGAAGATCGACGCCTATCTCCCGGGCCGACGCCTGTTCCTAGTCAGGGCTCCTGCGGGAGGCTGAGGGAGAGGAGGAGCTGGAGGGAGGGAATGATGAGGGAGGCGAGAAAGAGGGAGGAAGAAGGAGGATGAGGTGGAGGAGGAAGAAGAGAGGGAACGGACGGAAATGGAATGAGGGAGGAGGAGGGGGATGAGGAGGAGGAGGAGGAGGAGGAGGAGGAGGGGCAGGAGGAGGAGGCGGAGGCGGAGGCGGAGGCGAAGGAGGAGGAGGAGGAGGAGGAGGAAGTGGAGGAGGAGGAGGAGGAGGAGGAGGAGGGGGAGGGGGAGGAGGAGCAGGAGGAGGAGTTGGAGGAGGAGGAGGATAATAATGATACTACCAATACTAATAACACTAAACATATCAGTATGAATACGACGAACAGGAACAATACTAACATAACTTAAAATAAGAAACCGTCGTACACTACGAATCAAACTAATACACATCATACGAGTAAGACGAACACTCTATTCATAAGACTATTCGTCATACTTATAATAACATTCGGAGCATGCCACACATGATATTAATAAGAGCCATACTACTAATTCTAAGAAGACGAATAATACATATGGTAAGAGTAATAACCATACTAATAGCAAGCACTATACACATACGACAAATAACACGAATAGCATTCATAATGGACAGACGAAGACGAGTCAGACGAATCACACTGCTACGAAACATAATGACACTATTAACAACATAATTCTAACGAGTTGGAATACCACGACTAAGACGACGAATGGTAAAGCCACTCATATTAACAATACTCGTTGAGAACATTACTAATCATAATATAATAGTGATGCGGCTAAACATCAAACCAATCAAAGTAATGATGGTAAGTCATGGAATAGGATCAAAGGAGGGAGTAGGAGGAGGAGGAGGAGGAGGAGGAGGAAGAGGATGAGGAGGAGGAGGGAGGAGAGAGGAGTGAGGAGTGAGGAGAAACATGCTGGATGGTGACGAGTTGTGGATGTACGTTGACATCCCTCCCTACGGCCGTCTTCGTTGGCCGAGGGGCCGTAGGGAGGGCCTCGGCCCCTTCCAGTGGCAACTGACGCCGTAATGTACTGGTGCATTAGTGGGAGAGGGCGACCCAAGCGGCCCCGATGATGACAGCCGCAAGGTGTTTGAGGCCTATGATGGTCCTTACGGGTGAAGCCTATGATGGTCCTCACCGGGGTGGGGTGGGGAATAGGGCAGGAAGGTCGAAGCGGATGTCCGACAGCGGTGTCTTGGGGATGTCCGGCAGCAACGTCCTGGCAGGGAAACGAGGCGGGAGTTCCTGAAAGGGATAGGGTGAACACACAAACAACACTGGCATACATAGTTTCGACACCGAAGCTAAGCAGGGCTTGCGCACTCGGTATCTCACGGGGGGATAACGAGTGCACACGCTACGCTCAGGTGCCGGCTTGCTGCTCGCCCAGCCCAAGGGGCAGCTGCGCCCCGCCGAGAGCAGAACCGAAGAGGGGCGCGTCAAAAAGTCGAGCGGCCGCGGGCGGCCATGCGCGTTCCTGATCGGGGCGGGGGAGGGTCCTGGCAGGAGTCGGTTTTTGACCGGAGGCGGCGAATGGGGGCGGGTAGAAACAGGAGCGGTCCCCCAGCCCCCAGGCACCGCGACACCCAGCCCAGGGGGGGCAACGAAGGCGAGGAGGGGGACAAAACGGAGACGAACGGGCAGAGGAGCGGCGAGGGGTAGGGTACGTGTGGGTATGATTTTGTGTCGCCCAGTCCCGTCCTCGAGGGGCACGCAGGGGGGGCGGGGAGCGGGAACGACCACACGAGTGACACCACAGCGACACATGTGCCACTGTGGCGGCACGGGTCGGACCATCACCCTGGTGGGGGGCGGGGAGAGGGAGTGACCGCATGAATGACGCCACAGCGGCACATGTGACGCTGTGGCGGCGCGGGTCAAACCGTCACCCTGGTGGTTGGGGCGTGGACGAGGCGGCCGCATGAGTGACACCGAAGTGGCATGGACAGCCGTCCAACACCCAGATTCAGCACTTTGGATAGGTGTGGGGTGGCCAATGCGCCATAATGCGTAGGTGAACTGTCATTGGCAGGCACAATCAGCCAGCAGAGGAATAAATCCCGCTCGCGGCCCTGAGGAGGAAAACGCTGGATGGTGGCAATTGGCGCCTTAGGGTATTCAGGTATGAGTTGTGGATGTACGTTGACATCCCTCCCTACGGCCGTCTTCGTTGGCCGAGGGGCCGTAGGGAGGGCCTCGGCCCCTTCCAGTGGCAACTGACGCCGTAATGTACTGGTGCATTAGTGGGAGAGGGCGACCCAAGCGGCCCCGATGATGGCAGCCGCAAGGTGTTTGAGGCCTATGATGGTCCTTACGGGTGAAGCCTATGATGGTCCTCACCGGGGTGGGGTGGGGAATAGGGCAGGAAGGTCGAAGCGGATGTCCGACAGCGGTGTCTTGGCGATGTCCGGCAGCAACGTCCTGGCAGGGAGGAGGGAGGAGGGAGGAGGGAGGAGGGAGGAGGGAGGAGGGAGGAGGGAGGAGGGAGGCGGGAGGGAGGGAGGGAGGGAGAGTGGAGGAGGGAGGAGGGAGGAGGGAGGGAGGGAGAAGGAGGAGGAGGAGGATGAGGAGGAGGGAGGATAAGGGAGGAGGGAGGAGTGAGGAGGAGGAGGAGGGAGGAGAAGGAAAACGGAGGATGATGATGATGATGCGGCGGAGGACCAGAGCGAACAGAACTTGCATCAGCGGTGCTGCAATACACCCTCCCGTCCAAGGTCCTCTTGTCTCAGGGTTCTACGGGAAGGCTTCCTACTGATCCCAAGAAGCACCCTCGAACGACCAGCCCCACGTGGTCCAGTTATTCAGGCGAGCGCCGCGTTTTCTCAACGGGAAAGCCTCTACACCCTTCTAGCGAATAGCAAGAACATGTGAGAAAGGTGTGATCCGATTGTGCAGTCCAGTGGGGTGCCCAGCGATGCGATGGTCTCCTTGTAAGAACCGACAGCCCCCCCCATCCCTGTTACCGCTGCACAGACGTGCACCTGGCCGTGGGCTTCCTGGATGTCTGAAGCGAGAGCCCCATTTTGAGGAGGAACCGCCCTCCATCCGTGTAGCTGCTTCTGACTTCAGTAAACCCCGAGCGAGCGTACCATGATGAACATAACCGTTCTTCATCGCTGTAACTGTCGAACCTGCTGTTGAACGCTTTTGCAAGGAATGTGCGCAGCGCTCAGGTGAGAGCCTCATGCTAATTTCCTTTCATCGCTGCAAGTGCTGCCGGCTTTCATGTGAAACGTGCGCGGCGCTAAGGCGAGCTTGATCTCGAACACGACTTCCCTCTCTCCTTGTAGCCGTTACTGGCATATTCGGACGACAGCACGTCGCTAAGGTGCCAGTTCCACGTTGAACACTATCCCAGCAGAAGATCGGCGGCGAGGCCGGGGGGAAGTGATAAGGTTCGGACCTTCTCAGAAAGATCGGAAGTCACCCGGCCTTCTGAGAAGTTTTCTGAGTTCTCCCGGAGACACAGACAACTTCTCAGCGGTCGCGGGGGCTTCTGAGAAGTCCCGCCGCCTCCGAAAAAGGCCTTCTCCCTCTCACTTTCCACCTCGCTTGCCGCCGAAATCGTTCATCATCCGAGCGATGATGAAAGCTTCCGAGGCCGCCACACCTGGCACGCCAGAGTGCGCTCCCGCGCCGCCCCGCCCTGAAAGAGGGGGGGCGGGGAAGAAAAGGAGGACGAGCAGGAGAGTGACGACTGGCGGGCGGAACGGGGGGAGGTGCCGGAGGGTGGAGTTGCATTCGCAGGAGGACGCGGAGAAGAACGGCTCACCGAACGCCTTCCGCTGCTCGCAAACGTCCGAAACAAAACATGTCTTCCTGTACGTGATGGATCGTAGATCGTAGATCCCCCGCGGCGGATCCAGGCCATTTACGAGCAGCTGCTTTGCGACTAGTGGAACTCGCTCGTCCGAGGAAAGCGAGGAGGCCAAGCGCCCTCCGCACGCGCTTCGGCCACACTGTGAGCCCCCCCGCCCTCCATCGGTGGCCCCCTGATGGGGCGAGGGCGCACGCGCCGTGGAGCCACTGCTCCGATCGCCTGCTCGGGGCCGCGGTCTCCCTTCGGCCGGCCTCCCGCCGCTGCCTAGGAAAAGGAGGGGGGTTGGAGGAGGGGGAGGGAGGGAGGAGGAGGAGGAGGAGGAGGATCATGAGGAAGATCATGCGGAGGATCATGCGGAGGAGGAGGAGGCGAGGAGGAGCAGGCGGAGGAGGAGGCGGAGGAGGAGGAGGAGGAGGGTGAGGAGGACGAGGAGGAGGAGGAGGAGGACCAGTGTAAACCGAAGGATCATCAACGCTGTTGGGAAACCCTCCCTCCAGGCTCCCTCTTCATAGGCCCCTAAAACGCTTCATTTCCATTGAGGGAACTCCCTCGTTGGAAGACAACCGTTTGAAGACCCTTCAGCATGCCAAGACATTATTCTCGGGATTCCAACGCAACGGATCAACCTGAGTGTTTCGTCTTGACGATCCTGAATCGTACCAGAAATCCATTCCTGGGACTTCAATACCGCGAATCAACGTAACTGATGCGATCGCATAATCCCGAATCCTTTCAACATGCCGTTTCTGGTACGCTGATCATGGGAACCCGTGGAACTCTGAAGCACTTTATAAACCAATGTGCGCGGCGCTAAGGCGAGAGCCACATTTTGGAAAGTAGCCGCCCTCAATCCGTGAGTCTTCCGCAACTGATAACACTGAGTGTGCGCGGCGCTAGGGCGAGAGCCACATTGTGAAAACGGGTCGCCCTCAATACGTGAAGCTCTTGCAAGTTGATAAACGAGTGTGCGCGGCGCTGAGGCGAGAACCACATTTTGAAGACCACCCGCCCTCAATCCGCGAAATTAGTGCACATGTTTGAAACGAATGTGCGGGGCGCTAAGGCGAGAGCCACATTTTGAAAACCACCCGCCCTCAATCCGAGAAACTCGTGCACATTTCTAAAAAGCGAATGTGCGCGGCGCTAAGACGAGAGCCACATTTCGAAAAAGGAGCCGCCCTCCATCTGCGAAACTATTGCCACATTTCAGCTTCTTAGTCATACGTGATAAGGAAGTCTCAGGCGAAATGCCCGGCCTGCCTTAAAACTTGGTTCCATGGTGTGACAGGGAGAAGTGTCTTATAAGGAAGAGAAATGGAGGAGGAGGAGGAGGACCATTGTAGACCCAATCAGTCATCAACGATGTTGGAATAAACCGTCCCTCCAAGCTTTCTCTTCACAGGCCCCTACAACGGCTCATTTCCACAGGGTGAACTGCCTCGTTGGAAGACAACCGTTTGAAGACCCTGAAGCATGCCAAAAAAATAGTTTCGGGATTCCAACGCAAGGAATCAACCTGATTTTTGCGTCTTGACAATCCTGAATCGTGTCAGAACGCCATTCCTAGGATTTCAACACCGCGAATCAACGTAACCGTTGTGCCTTCATAACCCTGAACCTTTCCCACACATCATTTCTGGTACGCTGATCATTGGAATCAGTGAAGGTCCGAGCCACATGTTGAAAAGGAACCCCATTCAATCCGCGATTTGCTCGCACATGTTTGAGACGAGTGTGCGCGGCGCTGTGTCGAGAGCCACATTAAAACGACGCGCCCTCCATCCGTGAAGCTCTTGTAAAGCAGTAGTACGAGTGTGCGCGGCCCTAAGGCGAGAGCCACGTTTTCAAAACGACCCACCATAAACCCATGTTTTAAACGAATGTGCGCGGCGCCTAGGCGAGAGCCGCATTTTGAAACCGACCCACCCTCCATCTGTGAAGCTGTGACCACATTTCAGCTTCACAGTCATACGTGGTAAGGAAGTCTCAGGCGAAACGCCCGGCCGCCCCAAAGACTGGCCTCGGGGTGCGACGGGGGGAAGTTGGTTATCAGGAAAAGGAATGGAGGATGAGGGAGGAGGAGGAGGAGGAGGATGAAGAGGAGGAGGGAGGACGAGGAGGTGGAACAAGGGAAGGGAGCAGGAGCAGGAGGAGGAGGAGGAGGAGTAGGAGGAGGAGAAGGAGGGAAGAGGGGGAGGGAGGAGGAGGAGGAGCAGGAGGAGGAGGGAGGGAGAAAACGGGAGATTGTGGAGTCAGTCTGTGTTCCAGTGCCGCGGCTCCCCTCGTTCGGCCTCCCGCTTCTGTCCTGGGTGGTGCCCACACTCAGGGCCTTTTGGCTTGGCACCGCACGGACGTGTGCATCCGTTTCTCGGCAAGGGCCTTCGACGAGCATCTTGGATCATCTTGCGACACAGATATGCAAGCACGACACCAAGAACAAATTACGGGGAATGGACGTCCGAGTGATAGCGAGTCGAGCTCAGGACATTGACACAATCATGGCTCTGGAAGGTCTGAAGGGGAGACACGAGGGATGGAGAATGTTTGGAGTCGCCTAAGCAGTGGTTCCTTGTTTTACGGGCCCTGGTACAACCGCCCATCTTTGCTCTGGGCGAACGGGAAGGGTCAGGGGGTCGGGGATCGGGGCGAAAGGGAGGATCGGGACATCGTGGGAGGGATGGAGAAGGTGGAGGAGAAGGAGGAGGAGGAGGAGGAGAAGGAGGAGAGGAGGACACTCGCCTCCCCCTTTTGCTATCCCTAGCTGTATAGATCCGCCCCGCCAGGCGGAGGAGGGTCATACCTCGCCGGGCGGGGGATCGAAAGACCTCTGATCCATCTCGTGACTGCCTGCGGGCTCCATTCGATTCGTTTTTTGTCCCAGTTTTCCCAGACTTCCTTAGGTGCACTTGAAGAATAATAAGAAACATAATAACAAGAAGGGTACTACCATAATCCAGACTGGTAAGGCAAATCATAATGCCAATAATAAGAATGATAGTAAGACGACAAGTGAAGACAAGAAGCAGAAGCCTAGCCCTGATGGCAAAATGGCAGATTGATCGAGCTTGCGGATCACATGCGTGCTTGCAGGCATGAACGCACGTGGCTGCACAGGGCCTCGGGACACCGTCGTCGTAGCCTTTGTTCCCAACAAAGTGCAAGGGGGGGTTGCGCAGTATGTTGAAGAAGGGGGAAGGGGGGATGGGGCGGACGAGCAGGGAGGAGCGGCGCGAGGCGGGCAGGGGGAATCTCGTGGCAATGAAGACCGTTCCAAGACTACACTGCGCAGCGTCGGGCTACGGCCGCCGTTCACCACTCTGACGAATGTTCCGGCTCGGGAGCCCTGGCGCCGTATGGCGGCGACGAAGTTTTGGTCGGCGGCGAGGCAGAGAAGCTGCTCCAGCGGGCGGCGATCCTGGGCGACCAACGCGCAAATTGGCCGGTGTGCAAGAGAGGGAGCAAGGCAGACAAGGCGGTCGCGAAGGACAGGAGGAGGCGGAGGGCACTCAGACGCGGAAGAATTTCAAGCTGAGCGACGAAGCTTCACGCCAGCTTCCGCTGGGATCAGCGTCGAGCGGCCCTGGAGCTCAAGGAGAAGCTGCGGGGCCAGTACGCCAAGAGCTCCCAGGCGCTGCCCGCGCTTTTGCGGAGGGGTCCGATCCGGCCAGTTTGTCAGTGGTAGTCGCTTGGATTGTGTGTATCGCTGAGGTGAGGGTACGGCGGTTTAGGGTAGGTTCGCGTCAGTCTAAGAAGGAAAGCAGCATAACCATACACGTTTGGAACTTCTTGCGGATTCGGCCTGGCTTTCAGTTGAAGTCGCTTGGATTCTGTCTATGCCTGAGGTGAGGGCAAGGGGGGGCAGGGTAGGTGCGCGTCCGTCGAAGAAGAACCATCGATGTAACGACACACATTCGGAGCTCTGCGCCGATGTCTTGGATCGGCGGCGGGCACCCCATGCGGCGCCTCGGTCGCCGCCCCTGGCGCGCTCCGCGCGCCAGTGAAGGGGGCCCAGCGCGGATCCGAGAACTTCGCGCGGACCTCCAACAGTTTGTGCTTATGCCGTTTTTGTTGTTCCTCCAAGGATGGGGATGGATTGGTTGAGGGAAGTGGGACGAGTAGGGATGCGGCATTAGGAGCTCGTTCGTTCTGTGCGGGACTCCGGCAGGTCCGACGACCGATTTGCTTGCAATTTCTGTGGTCCCTTCCATTGTTGTTGTCATGCGTTCGATCGGAGCCGATCTGTCCGCATTGTCCCTATCAGCTGAAGTATGCATCGGGCAAGGGGTTGCCACCTCTCTCCCCGCCTCTCCCCCCAGGGCGGCGAGATCTAGAACTACCCACCGCCTTTTACCAGGCCTACCCTGGGCCAAGCTTTTCGTCGCCAGGCTCCCCCTTGCTCCTGTCAGCTCCCTCCATCCCTTCTCCCCCCCCCCTTACCTCCTTTCGACCCTTCTCCCTGCAATTCTCACCCATCTGGACATCTCCCTGTCAGGGCACGTCTTCGAAGAGGAAGTAGAGCACAGAATCATGAACTGTCGGAGCTCCGCGCGGGTTGCTTGGATAGGCGCTGGAGCCCCCTTCGGGCGCGCGGAGCGCCCCAGAGGCGTCAACAGAGGCGCCGCCAGGGGGGTCCAGCGCCGATCCAGGCAATCAGCGCGGAGCTCCGGCAGTATATGGTTGTGCAGCTTGCTCTTCTTCCAGATCTCCCCAAGACCCTACGATCCGACGTTGCGCGACGTAACATCGCGAGCAGTCACTACCAGAGCCCTAGACCCCATCGTTCTGTGGCATTCTTTTGCCAGATCGATATGTGAGGGTCCCAGAGCCCAACATCGGCTGAAACCGCCTGGCGTGCAAACATTGCGACGCGTGGATCTCAGGGCTAGACGGCTCAGGCGGACGAGGTCTGGATGAGCCAGCTGCCCATACAGGCAAAGGAGTTGCTCAAGTACCGGCTTATGCAGCGCGCCATAGGAGGCATGGCAGCGCTGCAGCGGATCGACGCCGACGCGCGCGGCTACTGGCGCCTCTTCTGCAAGGGGGCGATCACAAAGCAGTACTGGGACTCCGTGGTGGAGGTGGAGAAGGAGATCTCGCATGAGCTCGACAAGGTGCGCGGGCGACTGGGGGACCCTGAGATCTGGGCGTTGCAAGTTGTTCATGCCAGGCCTTCTCGCCTGGTGTCGGGCCCTGGGGCTATCATAGATCGATCTCGCTTCTCGCTCGGGTGGTGTCTTGGGCTCTGGTGGTGATGTTCCGCGACTTTGTATTGTTTCGCAGTGGTGCATGTCAGGGGAGGGGGGGGAGTATCGTTTCGGATCGGACCGGAGCCCCTCGGAAAGGCTTCCGTCTGAACTGTCTGAAGCCATTGCGGGGGGGGAGTGCTGTGACCACATGGCAAGCAGCCCTGATGATGATGATGATGATGATGATGATGATGATGATGATGGTGATGATGAGGAGGATGATATTGTTGTTGATGATGATGGTGATGATGATGAGGATGGTGATCAGGATCGTGGTGATGATGATGGTATGATGATGATGATGACGATGTTGATTATACTATTGATCCTGATGCTGATCATGATGATGATGATCGTGGTGGTGATGATGCTGATGATTATGATGTTGAGTTTGATGATGATGATGCTGATGCTGATGCTGCTGCTGATGATGATGCTGATTAAATATGTCGATGAGAAGGAAGAAGAGTATGAGGGGGATTTCTGCAATAATTTTTTGGAGGGGCCGATGGCCAGTTCCGTCTACTGTGAAGGGCGCACCAGATCCACGGATCCGTATTCC
Organism: Prorocentrum cordatum; assembly: GCA_963575745.1. NCBI lineage: Eukaryota > Dinophyceae > Prorocentrales > Prorocentraceae > Prorocentrum > Prorocentrum cordatum. Next base: position 336,092 of record CAUYUJ010014589.1, read on the forward strand.
ATGTTAACGCGTACCCGAGTTGTACGGTCAGCAGCACCCATGAAAACGCGATGTCTGCTTTTGGGCCCGTCCAGCGCAGCATTCCGCTGACCCTCCTCCAGAAACACAGCGGTGCAGCGACGGTTGCACGCATGGCACCTCTCTGGGGAGGCGAGGAGAATGGCCTGATCTGCTTCCCGTACAGAGCTCACTGTTTCGGATTGGTTCAACGGTTAAGAGAGCGAAATTGGGTCAAAGCGTAGCACATGATTGTGGAATCCAGGATGAAGTTTGCCAGGCGACTCGATGAGGGAAGCGACACTGCAAGCAACATACCAGGACGAGGCAGGGAGGACGATGGACGACGAGCAGGAACGACAAGGCCGCGGGCGAGAGGAGGGGAGATGGGAGCCGGGATGAGGCAGGCGGGGCATGGGCAGCACACGGCGGCAGAGCCAGGGAGTGACTGAAGTCAGGGGCAACGGGGATGTGTTCGAGGTTCGCGGTTTTGAGAGGTTCCTTTTGGTTTTCGGTGGTTTTCCAGGTGTTCTTCAGCAGCTGCGCCTCGCCGAGGGCGTTCCAGAGGTTCCCAGGTTTTCCCGAACGGCCTCCGTAGGCCCGAGTTACGGCTTGAAAGCCACCAGGGACGAGAATAGGCTCATGGGGAGATGCATCGATTTTCAATCGCCCATTCATCGCCGATGGGGGCCTGACAGCCCTCCCTTCCAGGAACGTGCGGTCTCGCTGTCGGGGGCCAACTCGCCGATCTATCTGCGACGTATCGCCGAATTCTGCCCGATGCCTCCCCCCCTTCTGCCAGTCCCTCGCCCGAGCGGTCCCCGTCGTGGAGGACGGGAAGGGGCTGATGGCACGGTGGTTTCGCGTTGTGTCGACCGGCGGCGACCCCGCCGCTGGTGTTTCATGTTGAACGCCGCCAGCGCCACAGAATCGATCGATGTTGAACGATCTAACGTTTCAGAAACGACCGCTCGTTCAAGGTTGAACTATCCAGCGCGGTGTCAGAGACCAACCGCTGAGGTCGGCACGACGCGAATTTGCCGTACTTGCTTCGATTTTCGGGTCTCGCTTTTCTCTGCGGCGGAGCCTGCAGCCGTTTTTCGGAACTGCGCATCTGCAGCGGCGCGGCCGGTGCATGCACGCTCCAGCGCTTGGGGGGCGCAGAGCGTCTCGAGGGCGAAGTCGCAAACTGAATCGAGATCGGAAGTGCTCTTGATGCCTTGGGCTTGGGCCACGAGGGAAAGGAGGGAGGAAGGGAGGAAACTCAGAGGAGGAAGAGGTACCCATGCCTCTACCTTCCCTCATTCTCCTTCTCTTCGGCCTCCTGGGAGGCTCTCGTCGTCAGGGCAGGATTTGCCTCGAAATTCTGGTCAGAACGCACCCTGGGAGAGGCCTGGGGAGTAGCAGTATCGGTACATTTTGGTCTCCCAAGAAACGACGAGGGCGGAGCAGGGAGAAAACCAACGTGCAGCAGGACGAGACTCAGGCGGGATGATGTTACCAGCCTGAAGCATATCTTTACCCCCATGTCGTTGCCATCACCACACCTTGGTGCCGATCTTCTTGAGGATTCCCTCAGCTCCTGAGTGCTCATCCCTAAGATTGCTATCGCCCTGGCCCTTCCGCGGGGAGCTAAACTCCTCACCAGCCACACCGACCACAGGCCAGGAAGATTGCCACCGCCCTGGGTTTGCCAATCATACGAATACAGTCGGAGCGATATGTAAGATCGAGGTCGGTTCGGGGAAGGTGCCCTAATGTTCTGCGTGCTTGTTGGATTATCTTGTGCATCCTGGGGAGGGTACCCTTGGATGTTATGTGTGTTCTGGCCGGCGGAGGGTCTCATTCTCTTGAAAGATGTCCTTCTGTCCTAGGTCCGACTGTAGACATAAGCTCGATGCTGGTTAGGCTGGGGGGGGCCAGCCCCGCCAGCCGGAGGTGAAGGCCGAGGCGGCGGCCGTCGAGCCGACGCAAGACCCGCGCAAGCTGATCTCGGAGGCGATGCAGTTCCTCACGCGCTACGGCGACCGACTGCCGTCTGCCGAGGACATCGCCGGCAGCGCCGACGTCTTCGCGGACGCCGCCGCCCTGGTTGGGGGGCAACTCGATGAACTATAATCTGGAGGGCCGAAGTGGGCACTCCTACTTTCATTAGGAGGGTCGGTCAGATTTGGAGGGGGTCTGATTTGAGCTGCCTTGGAGGGCTCTGGGGGGCCTGAGCAACAGGCTGCCCTGTCATGGCTTGTCGGGGGGATTTCTAATCTTGCTTGTCTTGGAGGTCTGTGACCCCCCCTTTGATATGGGATTCGGAGTGCGGAGAGGACGGTGGCGAGGGCCGACAGCAGTTCTTGCTCACTCTGCGCACGACTCGCTGCCTGCACCGCCGCGGGCGTTGTCCATTTTTGAGGCGCACGGTCGCCTGCCTAGAGCAGCGGCCGCTGTCGCATCTGGAAAACGTGTGCTGCTGGACGTCGTACAATTTGTTCGCACCATCTCGGGCGTGCTGACGTCAGAGGGGGATAGGCTCAGGCGGGGATGTATCGACCCCGCCCACAATCGCCCATTCATTGCCGACAGGGGCCTGGCAGCCCAACTCCGCTCAGGGCCATGTCGTTTTGCTATCGGTGGCAAATCGCCGATTCATCGGCGTGTCGCCGACTCCAGGCCGATGTTCCCCCACCTGAGCTGTCCCCCCCTGAGCTGCGGCCCCCTTAGCTGGCTGGGTTCTCAGGTTGCCCAGCACTGGTTCGGGCCAGCAGGAATGAGGGAGACAGAGGCCTCCTCGTCGCCACGGCTGGTCGCGACTCGGGGAGCCGGTCAGCTTCGACTCCGGGTCCGGGGACCGACTGATGGCGGATTTGCCCTCGCCACCCCCGCTCTTGTTAGATTTTTGTGTGGCCCCATGCAGCGCAGACCCCCTGGTCGCACCCAAGAAGAAACTGCGTTCGCGTACATTTTCGAATGCCAGCGCGGATTTCTCAGGTTGGCGCTGGCCCCCCTGGAGGCACCTCTGGCCAGCGCCGACCTCCGAAGTCCGTCCGGAACCCCGAAAAGTTCGTGTGTTCGTGTAGCTGTACTTGTTCTGGCCATCTCTTTTTTACTGAGCCCCAAACTGCTTCCTACAGTGCAATATTCGTGGTGCAATGTATGCAGTTGAAGTGATTTTCGCAAACGAGTTGACACTTCCCATGCTCTTGCAAACATCCCACACACCCACCCGCAACTTGGGCGCGGTATCGTGGCAACGTCGACAGCGGCATGCACGATTATGCTACTAGCGATGCTGGTGACGATGTTGACAACGACGAAGGCCTGGTCAGTGCGGGCGCCGATGCTGATCACGCCGACGACGATGACGGCGTATTCGCGTCGGTGATGAAGGTTATGGAAAGAGTTCGACATGCGCGCGCGGCCGACGCGCGAGAGTGGCCCGCATGGTTTTATTTGGCACGGATTGTGCCCGCCCCCAGCACTCGCACAAAGGGCGCGCGGATGATGTCGGGAGGCGGCGCGAGAGGCCCGCTTGGCAGAATTCGACCACAACGTTGAGCAACTTTTGGTTTTCTCAAGAATTCTCACGGGCGCGAGCGCACGCTTTTTTGACAACTGACGTTGCGAAAACCATGTGTTCTCTTATGTTTTTTGGACGTTCGGTTTTGAAGTGGTTCCGGAACCAAAGGTTCTTGACGGTCTTCGGCATGCGCGCGCGACGACGCGCGCGCGTGCGTTTCGTTATTTATTCGTTTTTCCGCATAAGGGTTCTCGCGACGGCACGCGCGGAAGGGCGTCCGACCGATGTCGACGCGCGCGCGAAGCCCGCTTGGTAACATGTTGTGGCACTGCTTGCTGAGTTTGTTTTTAGGATTTGCAAGAGCGCGCGCGTAAGTTTGCTTTGTAAATCCGCGTTGCGAAACCAAGTGTTTTTATATGTTTTGTTTGGCCACTCGAGTTCGACATCCTTACGGTGCAGACGGTTTTTGAAGGATATCGGCATGCGAGCGCGACGACTCGCGCGTTTGCACGTCGTCCCGGATTTTGCAAAAGGATTTCTGACATGTCAGGAGTTGTGGTGAACGAGTGCGCGCGAATTGCATTTGTTGCCGAGGATGGCGGGGGCGGGGGGGGGTGCAATGCCGGCCGGGCTGGGTGAGTTTGCACTTAGGATGGGTGATGGGGCAGAATCCAATGCAACCTGCAAGTCGGACGGGGATGGGGTAGCCCCGGGGGGTAGAGTCCTTTTAGACAGAGAATTAATAATATAGGCATGATGCAGTAAAAGTGGCGGAGTTGACATTGATTTCCTCGCGCGTGACCGCCTCCCATGGTCGCGCCGACATCCCGCCCGCCCGCCGGCAACTTGGTTTGCAAAAAACACGCGGCGGCTTCTGCGATGAGTGCTTCGCGCTGTCTGGCGCGTCGCTGCTGCCGCGCTATCGCGCGCAGGCTCGCGCGCAGAGCGGCCAACTAGTCTGGGGCGACCGGCGGGGCTGGCGCTGGCCGTTGCGAAATTCCCGGCGCGTCTTGCAGGCCGCTGACGCGCGGGCGCATCAGTGCGAGTCGGCGATCCGGTCGGGCGCGGTATCACGGCGACGTCGAGAACGGCATGCGCCACGATGATAGTAGCGACGCTGGTGACGATGACGATGACGGCGCCGACGCTGATAACGCCGATGACGATGGTGTCCTCGCGTCGGCGATGAAGGTCATGGGGGGGCTTCGATGCGCGCGCGTGGCCGACGCGCGCGAGTGGCCCGCGTGGAGTCATTGTCGCCCATCGTGCCTCCTCCCCGCTCGCGCGCAAGGACTGATTTTCGACGTGGGCGCGCGAGGGGCGCGTTCGGTAGCATTTGATGAACGCGTGAAATACCTCTGGTCTGCTCAAACATTTCGTTCGGTAACATGTGATGAACGCGTGAAATAGCTGCGGTCTGTTCAAACATGTGCAAAAGCCCGGGCGCAGTTTTACCGTGCATGACATGCTTGTTGCAACGCCGTGTTGTTTTGTTTATATATATAATGGTTTCGGGGCATCCGGTTTTGACCTCCAAGCTGAATGATGGCTTTGCAGAATTTCGTGACGCAGCGCGCCATGGTGCGCGCGCGTGCACTTTATCATGTTTTCGTGCTCGATGGTTTCGACGACGCGCGCGCGGGCAAAAAGGCGCTCGGAAGATTCCGACGCGCGCGCGCGAGGGCCACGTTTGGAAACGTTTGATGAGCACGTTGGAAAATACTGTTGGTTTTCCAGGGATGCGGCAACAAAGTGAACGCAGTTTGTTGCATGCACTTCCTGCCGCGGAATCGTTGTTGTTTCTGCTGTTTTCGGGGCGGCGGATATTGGCCCCCCTACGAAACCGCGCGTTTGTTGAGAGGGTTCGGGGGTGCGCTCGCGACGACGCGCGCGCGCGTACTCCGTCAGTTTTCTTCCGCAGATGGGTCGTTGAAGCAAGGGTTTGGAGATGGGAAAGTGCGCGAGCATGTTTTTTTTTTTTTCCCCTTTGCCAGGGGCGGCGAAGGCGGGGGGGGGGGCGGGCGGGGGGGCGATGCCAGGTTGGTTGAGATTTTTTGAGTTAGCATGTAGAGGGGGGATTCGGTTTCAGCGTTTGTTCTTTGTGCACTTCCCAAAGGGTTGCGGATCATCGGGGGTGGCTGATCATTATTTTTTTTTGGAATCATTATCTGCGTGGTGCAATCTACCTTGTGCAATCTATCTCGCAGTGCAATATATGTGGTGCAGTTTCTTCGGTGAAGCACATAAGCATATGCAGCGTGCTGTCCGCGTGGCGCAATCTACGCAGTGCAATTAATTCCTCTTCGCAGCGAGTTGCCCACTCCACTGCTCGCGCAGACATTCCACCCGCCCGCCCGCAACCTGGTTTTCAAACCTCATGCGGCGGCGATTGCGATGAGTGCTCGACGCTGGCTGGTGCATCTCCGCGCCCGCGCCGGCCCGCGCATTCGCGCGCTTGCAGCGGCCAAGTAGTTCGGCGCGACCGACGCGGCCGCGGCGGTGCTGACCGCTCGGCGCATCCAGGCGGGCACTTGAGTGCGAGTCGGCGACTCGGGCGGGCGCGGTATCATGGCCACGTCGGCAATTGTAGACGCGACGATGATGATAGTACCGATGTTGGCGACGATGCTGACAGCGACGACGGCGCGGCCAGTGATGGCGCCGATGCCGATCGCGCCGACGACGATGACGGCGTCTTCGCGTCGGTGATGCAAGTTGTGAAAAATGGGATTCGACAGCGCGCGCGGCAGACGCGCGGGAGCGGTCGGCACTGTATTCTCTGACGCGCATCGCGCCACCCCAGCACGCGCGCATTGACGTTCGAACGATTTCGACATGTGCGCGCGGAGCCCGCTTGGTATCATGTTCTGAAAATGTCGGAAAATGCGTAGGTTTTTGTTTGTGTTAAAAGAAAACGAAAAATAATTGAAACCATTTTTAAAATGAGAATTCGCAAGAGCGGGCGCGCGTGTTTTTTGGTGCAACTTCGCTTTGCGAAACCAAGCGTTTCGCATGGTTTTTTGGGCGCTCGATTTTGACATCCTTCCGACGCCATGAGGTTCTTGCAGGATTTCGGCATGCGCGCGCGACGACGCGCGCGCGCGTGCTCCATTTTGCACGGGGTCATGGCACATGTTCCATGAACGAATTTGCGCGCATTAGGGCTCTTTGCAGCAGATGACGGGGGGGGGGGGGGCGATGCCAGCCTGGCCGCGATACGCGATGTGATGAACTCACAGGTAGGATGGGCACTGGGTCAGAATCCCTTGGGGGGGGTAACCTCAGGGGGGGGGGGGGGCTGGTAGAACAGTTTTTTATATATATCCTTTTCGTAACACGTCCGAATGCCGACTGCGGGGCTGCAAACCCCGCCGCCCCGCAGTCTGCATTCGGACGGTCTGCGATCCCGACCTCGTTTTCGTCTGCGCGGCATTGAGGAGGAGGACGTAGGAGTAGACTGAGACAGTGAGGGTGGGGACGAAAAGGTTTCTTGGGGCGTTTTTGGTGACTCCTGGGGCCTCCTGCGAGATTCCTGAAAGCTTCTCGGTGGCTTTTTGGGGGCCTCATGGGGCCTCTTGAGAGCCTCTTGGGGCTTTTTGGAGAACTCTAGGCCCGTCTGACGCCCTCGCAGGCCGTCTTGAGGGCCTCCTTGGGTAGTCCTAGTACCCCTTTGGAGTGCTTCAGGGTCGTCCTGAGGCCTTTTTGGGAGTCCCTTGGGCGATCTTGGGGTCGTCATGCGTCGACTTGGGGCCATCTTGGGGGCCTCTTGAATTGTCTTTGAGCTATCTTGGAAGGCTCTTGGCTTGGGCCCTTCTGGGCGGTCGGAGTCCGAAGCGGGCGAGAACCTCGCAATCTTTCAAACGCGCGAGGCTAATCAATGATTTTAGTTTCTTCGAGCTCTCCGGGCCGTCATGGCGGCCTCTTGGGGCTCTCTCGGGCCGTCATGGTGGCCTTTTGGGCCGTCAGGAGACCGTCTTGAAGGACTCTTGAGCTGCCTTGGGCCATCTTGAGCTGCGTTGGTTGTCGTCATGGCTGTTTCGGAAGCCGTCTTCGAGGCGACGATGCCCCTACGAATGCCCGAACCATCTCAAGAGGCCCCCCCAATACGGCCCAGTAGGTCTCCAAGAGGTCATCCAGGAGGACCGAGGCCAGCAGCGTTGATTTCCCACAGATGTTTGAAGAGTTCGAACTTCTGGCATGTTTGGGTTTCCGACCGCCCAAGACAGCCTATGAGGCGTCAAGTTTCAAGGCCGTCTCGGGGCTTTCTGGGTAGCCGCTTGGGCGGTCTTTGAGCCGACTTGGGTTCCTCTTGGGAGCCCCTTGGACTGTCTTAAAGCTATCTCGGAGGCCTCTTGGGGGCTTCTTGGGCCGTCTTGGGCGGTCAGAAACCTGAACATGCGAGAACTTCAAACTCTTTCAAGCACCTGGGGATCATCAGTGGTTTTGCACCCCCCCATCCACCCCCTCGGGCTCTCCAGGAAGGCCTCTTGGAGCTTCTTGGGCCGTCTTGAGGGCCTCTTAGGCCGTCTTGAGGCTGTTTTGAGACACCCTTGCGCTTTCTTGGGTCGTCTTGAGCCGCGTTGGCGCCGTCTCGGCTGTCTTGGAAGCCCTCTCGCAGGCCATCCTGGCCGCCCGGAAGCCGAACTGACCGCCAGGCAGTATTTTCAGAGGGGTCGTTTTTTAGGGGCGCGTGCGTCGAGGGGGGGGGGGGGTCGGGCCTAGAAAATTCAAACACGCCTCCCAGGAACATGTTGGCATTCTAGCACGCCCACTCCGTGCAGGCACGGTGGCGGTTATGGTTTTACCCCTATACGACAACCCTCATGAGGATGATGCGGAGGTTTTTGGGGAAAAGGGGAGGAACAAACGTCCCACTCAATCGACATCGCTATAGATCTCGTTGCCGATCTCACAATCGATATCACTATCCCTCTCACTGTCGATCTCATAATCGATCCCACTATGGACTTCCTTGCCGATCTCACCATCGATCTCATTGTCGATCTCATGATCGATCTCACTATCGATTCCACTATATATCTAGCTATCGATACCATCATCGACATCATACGGATTATACTAAGTATCGCACAGGCGATCTCAGTATCGACCTTACGATCGATCTCACTATCGATCCCAGTATTGTTTTGACTATCCATTGTATTATCGACCGCACTATCAATCAAACTATCGATCGCACTGTCAATTCTTGACGCGCCGCGGAGCACCCCCCTCTGGACTGTCTGTCCGACTGTGACGACGATGCTTCCGACGAGGTGGCCTTGCTCTGGTGGCGTTTTCCCCCCCACCAGGCTGGCGCCTTCCCTCTGTCTGCTTTCCGACTACGCCTTGTTGGGTCTTCGACTGCCTGTGTCGCCGCATGGCTCTCTTCCCCCCCCCTTGCTTTTCTGGTTTGCGGCTATCGGCTGCGCCCCCCTCTTCCTTCGCGACAACTGCAGTGGCGGTGTAAAGGCCTGGCCCGAACATTGGGCGCCCCCGAAGAGTTCGTCGTGATCTTTGCGCGGGCCCCGCGCGGGGTTGGCGCGATGGGTTATTTCGCGACTGAAAATGATGCGCCCGATCTGGTTTGTGCTGCGCTTGTTTTACGCGCCACGCATGCACCGATGTTTTACATGATGTCGCAACTCCGCGTCGCATTCGACGCATGGATGGAATCGGGGCACACAATTTTAGCACACCAGGTAACATGTAAGCACGTGGGTCGTGTGAGTAGGTTCACCGAACCCCAACATGTCATTTAGGGTTGGCCGCGGGCACCCAGGGTTGCATCCCGCGGCCCCGCGGCTTTTTGGACATCAGTTAAGCCCAATTGCCTCCCGCCCGAAGCTCGCGCCATGGCGCCCGCTGCGCGCAGATAAGTCACGACTTTCCTCTAACTGTGACGGGGTATTGCCCACCGTATGTTAAAATCAGTGGGCCACTATTGGGGGTTTCGGGTGAGTTTGAGACTGATTGGGAATGATTGAGAAGGTTGGGTGGCAACGGTGGACCGAAGGGCCCCAGGCGCCACAAGTGCGCGCCCATGGCGCGACATCTGTGCAACTCTTATGAGACCGTGAAGATAGGTAGACGAGGGGGGCGGGGAGGATGAGGTGGCATGAACAGGCATGCGAGCGGTCGGGGGCCCGACGACCGCACCTTTCGTCTTCGGCCCACAATGTTTCTTGCGCGGGTGCTCCAGGGGCCCCGACTCGACCGTCGCAGCGGTAGAACCTTGAAAGTTTCATCTTCGAGTTCGGGGCGTCGCTCGTCTCACGCCCCTTCCTCTCCGCAAACCCCCCCTCTCTTCCTTCGCCCCGCGCAGTGGGGCAGAAAGCAGTCGAGACGTGCAATGCGGGGACGCATTGCCGGAGCTCTAAACCGATACTTGCGCAACAGCAAACGAAGGGTTGAATAAACGAGCTTGAACTGGCACTACGGGGGGCGCCATCAAAACTTTGACATTGAGATTTAGGGTTCTACCGACGCTCCACCCTATAAGATGATATGACCGCTTTCGGGCTTACAGAAACCCCACCCTCTAAGATGCGACTTTTGGGCTGCTATTGGATCCCCCCCCCTGCTCGTCGCCCATCTCCGTAGCCATTTTGGCTCAAGGCATTTTGCTCTGGCCACGCCGTGGGCTCCAGCGAGCTCATGGCAGGGACTGCCGTCGCCGAAGATGGCATCCGAGGGGACGTGGGCGACGCTGGCAGTGATGTTGGCGGCGGCGCTGTGGCCGTTGAGCCCGACGGCGTCGGGGGTCCGCCGACCGTCGCCGATGCGTTTACGCGACCTCGGCGCAGACGGGCGCCTGCGCCGCCGCCCGCGCACGGCCAGTTTTCTGCCTTGCTTGTCGGGCGCCCCGACGACGGGGAGGTGGCGCCTCAGAGTTTGGTGGATCAGTTCGAGGGCGGTCGTGGCATGAGCGTTGTTGGGTATTGTTCGTGCCAATGGTCTCTGGAGACGCCGTGTAGCGACGCCAAGGACCGCCGCGCTGCTGCTCTGGTCACTTCTCCAGCATCAGCTGCAGTGGCATTTGGATTTGTCCACTACGAGGTGTCCGACGTCTGGCAGCTGTCGCAGGTCGCGCCCGTCCCTGCCAGCTTGCAAGGAGACGTAGATGACCCATCGCATCTCCCCAACCTGCTGGAGATGATTGTTGACAGAGCCGCTGGCACCCGTTTCACTGCGAACCGCCGTTCGGCGGCGGCAGATGCGTTGGACTCAGTGTGCCACATATTATTGTTGAGTCTTCCTGTGCTGGCCAGCGCGCTTGTGTCCACGTCGGAGGTCGCGCTGGCGTCGTGCAAGTTGTGCGCTCGATTCATGGCGGCAGGTCTCGTGCCGAACCACCCGACGCGAGCCATCATCCGACGATGGCGGCGCGCGCATCGCCCGCCCAGGGCGTCTGCGAGGCAGGCTCGACCACTGGCGCCAGGAGCACTGCCCTCGCGCGAGGACGTCGCGCTGCAGCTGCCGCCGCCCAAGCGCCAGCGCCAGCAGGTCAGCGCCGGCGGCGGCGACGCCGAGCCAGCTCGCGGGAAGAGGAAGGCCGACCCCGTCAGGTTCTACAAAGCTCTGAAGTTCAGGCGCCACTTGCGATCGGCTCGAGACTTCAAGCTGGCGCTGGCCGACGCCAGCGCGTAAGACCTCGACGCGGGGGCCGAGGAGAGGGGCGCCATCGGCGACATTGACAGGAGTTGGTGGCCCAACGCCGTCGCCGATCCCTTATGCCCGCTGCCATTCCCAGAGCCCGCCCCGACGCTCGCCGCCCCGCCTCCTAGTTTGGCGGCGGGGGGGTTCGCGTAGATCCCCCTCGTGGCTCCCACGGGCTTTCGGGGTGGGGTCTGTTTTCGGGGTCGGGGCGGTGTTGGTGCCGACCGTGAGGACGAGTCTCGAGGGTGGCCTGCAGCGCATCGACATCTTGGCCATGCTCCTTCACCGTCGGCGGCGGCGCGCCGGTCGGGTCCATGACCGCGTCGGATGCGAGCCCGAACTGTGGAGAGGAACTCCAGGGTGCTATCGCGTCGGTTCTCCGCGTGGACGGCTCGTTTTACCACGTTGCGTTTGCTGGCAGTTCACTTTGCCATGGACATGCAGACTTAATATCAAAAGGCATTGCCTTACTCTGGGGCGCGTAGCTATTATTTGGACAGGGCGAAGAAGATCTGCAATATTTTTGTGAGAAGGTTACTTCAGTGACGACCGACATGGGGACGGAACGGATGACAATTCAGTTGCCGAATTTGCGGGCTGCGTTCTGGCTCTGGTTGCGCGGTGAGCCCGTCGGCAACCTCATGGCGCACGCGGTGCAACATGAGAGACTCTTGCCCAACGCCATCCGCATGAGTGGATGGGGTCATACGTTCGGCAATTTGGCTAAGCATTGCTGTCAGACGTGGCCGCAGTGGCCTGCGAAGCCTTCACGCTCGCGGCGTTTATGCAGCTTCTTCAAGAACGCGACGCACCGCAATCACATCAAGAAGACGTTGAGCGAAGAGCCCCCCACTTTAGGCGGGGGTGTTCTGGATCGCTTCACGGCGGGCTTCGCGAAGTGGAGGTACCAGGCCTTGGAGGTCATGCTTCGCCAGTTGTCTTCTCTGCGTGAGGTCCGCACTTGTATTCGGTCTGAGTGGTTCCGCAATTGCCAGGACTCCGATGTTGCAGCAGTGTTCGACTCCTTGGCAGATGACACGTTGCGGTACTTCATCGCGCACGCTGGACGGCATCTTTTTACGCCGCTGGAGCATGACCGCTTCTGGGGGATGACTTGCGCGCGCCCAGAGCGCGCCCGGCAGCGGTCTGAGGCGAGAGCCCGAGGGCGCAGCATCCACGCCGTTTTTTTTTTTTGTTTATATATATATATATATATATATAATCTCGGAGATTATCGACAGCATACGCCCGAGTGAGAGAGTCGTCGAGACAGTGCGTGGCGAGGTCGAGGACGCTCGCGCTTGATGACGTTGGGACGGGCGCAGAAGTCCACGGTGCATTGGTGACGATGTTGGAGTTCGCAGGCGGGAACATACTCAATCGCAACAAGTACCTGGAGTCTCCGCCTTGGTCAGTCGTGCACACCCTTTCCCAGGGCGGAGCCAGGATGCTCCTTCGCAAAGTACGTCGTGCTGCTTTTCAGTACCACGACTTCGTCACACAGCAGCTGATGAACGCTCGCGGTGATCACATGCAGCAGGTCGCAGATGGCGGCCAAGCGGGCCCGCTCCACGCCGAGCAGGTGCGACGCTATGCTTTGACCCCCTTGGACGAGAGCCGCGGCGAGGGGCACCACAGAGCGACGACGCGCGAGAAGAAGCGTGCCCCAGGAATTAGTTCACATCGCGTCAAGCAGAGCGTGCCCCAGGAAGAAGGCAGCATTCCAATGCATCGACGAATTTCGGAGACTCTACGGGCCTCTCGGCGATGATGTGATTCGCTTCGAATGGATTCGCTTCGAGGGAATATTGAGGCCGCCCGGGCCAAGGCAGCGGACGCCCGCCCCGATTATGTTAGCGTCTTTTTTCAAAAGGGTATACAGGGAGGACGCGATGGCCGAGGCCTCGTGGAACTCCATCACGGGCCCCCAGCCAGACCCGATGCCGATCAACCGCGAGCACGCCGGCCCGATGCAGCGGCTCCACGTGGAGTACCTGGTCGCGCAGGCGCAGCCCGCAGTCGAGCCGCAGGGTGCGCGACGGCACGCTTGGCAAACGCGCGGGAGAGAGGGGCTGCGAGGGCGGGGGTGGGCAAGGTGAACCATGTTCTTCCTCCCCGTGAGTCCTCGTCTTGGAACCCTACGAGCTCCCTCCACTCCAATCCCCTCGTCTTCCTGCTATCTCCCCCTGCGCCTTCCCTAGCCGAGCGGCTGCCCAGCCATGGCGCTTGTTTGATTCGCCCTCCCCCCGCGCCTCCCCCTCCCCCCAGCGGCCGCGCGCCCTAGTTCGTCATGGGTGTCTTTTCGCGCGCGCCCCGTGTCCAAGAGGATGGGGCTGAAAGGGCGTCTGAACGGGAGGTGTTCTTCAAAGTATTGGAGGCGGCACGCGGGAGATCGCGCGCCCACCTCATGCCGACGGCCGAGAGCGCGGGCGATCCGCAGGTCACTTCCGCTTTGGCCCTCCACGTCGTGATGGAGGCCTGCACCGCGGAGCCGCCGAGTGGAATGATCTCTGGTTCGAAACATGTAGTGGCAGATGACGCCCCTCAATGGATACGGCCATTCTCCATCACTTCTTTTGAGAAGGTCTACAGCACGATGCAGCACTGGAGCAAGGCTGAACCCTCGAGCGCGCAGCCAGGCGCATTGGTGTTGTCTGAGCCGCAGGCCGCTCGCCCACCGCGCAGCATCTTGGACTCCCGCTGCCCCGCCATTGCAGTGGTGATTCATGTGAAGTCGAAGGGTTGGAAAGCGGTGCAGCGCCAGGTTGACCACGTCAGCTTTGCTTTCGGCGACATGGACGGGGCCGAGGCCGTGCGGATGAAGCCGTACTTCCAGGCGCTGGCTTCCATCGACAAGTGCATGCCCTCACCTCGCACATGCCCTCACGTCAGCCCACTTAAGTGCGATGCATGCCTCCTGCGAGGCGCCCCAGCCGAGCCTGGCCAGTCGAGCGTCGAGTACGCGCTGGCGCTCAACAGGACCAGCGGCAAGAAGGGGCTGCTGGCGCGCCGCCTGGCTTTGGAGGATGCGCCAGCCTTGCTGGCGCTTCCGGGCGCTGGCGGAGACGACGACGGCGTCGGCGGAGCTCTGCCGCCCCAGGATGCCCCTCAGCGGCGGCGCGGGCGCGACTCAGCCCCCTCGCGCAGCGCTGGCAGCCGCTTGGGTGGCCCGCTCGGAGATGAACCCTTGCCTTTTGTTTCGCAGCCAGTCTCTGGCGGCGGCGGCGCGGACGGCGGAGCCGATGCCGTTGGCTTGCGCGAGCTGCTTGGCTCGGAGGGCTCGCCAGCGGCGCCAGAGGCCCCACCCGCCGCCGCGCCAGACGGAGACGTGGGCGGCGCCAGCGCCAGTGCTGGCCCGCCACCGCGCGCCGTCGCTGGCGCGCCCCGCAATCCCAACCGACTCCGTCGGGAGTGGATCGATGGTCTTGATGGTTGCAAGATTTTCGTATCAAGTGTACATTTCTGGGCAGCATAACACAGTTTACAAGAACTTCAGAATTCAATGCATGAGCCCCGCGCGCGGCGCTGAGTGCCGAAAGACGCGGGGTGACATCGATTCGGCCAAGAGGAATTCTGGACCTCTGGAGCCTCTCGCTTTTCTTCATTGCTGGTTGAATTTGGACCCCCCCCCCCCCCCCCGAAGGCACTTCACACGCCGCGAGGAATCCGAAGCTTCAGGACGCCAGGTCCTTCTTGGAAGCTCGGAGGGGTGAGCTCGAATCCTTGCGTCGCCGCGTGACGTCGACGTAAACAATACAAACGGGGGAACCTGATCATGCATGAATGCGTTCACGAATTCACACATGTTACAACGGCGTTCTGGAAACGGGAGGGGTCAACACACATAAAACATATAAACGCACATCCACTCACACGTAACGCTTCTAAAAGGAATACCGTCCGTCAAGACAGCACAAGAGTATGCATCGGCGACGCGCGCAATCCTGCGCGCGTGTCATAGCGAGGGTGACCGATGCATCGGCGATGTGCATTCGAAGAGTCACGCATCGGCGATGCTCGAGTAGACAGCGATGCATCGGCTTTGCTCGCGATGAGGAGTGGGTGAGTTTGAGGGGGGCGACGCTGGGGCCGTCGCCGTGTTTCTCCAGCGCAGGCAGGGCGCCCATTTCATCGGCACCGGCTTTCCACCGCCAGTCGGGCGCCCATGTCTGCGAAGATTCGCCCTGCGGCGGCGGGGCCCATCCTTCCAGTGGTCGGCGAGTTTCGCCGGCCCGGCCCGCGGGCCCTCGAGAGGACCGTCCTGCGCCAGACAAAACGCATCCGCTCGCTCAACATCCAGGTTTTCTGGCCGAAGAAGCGCACCAAGGCGCTGAAGACGGCGATGCTTCAGATGAAGAAGGCCGCCGAGAGCATCGCCGCCGCAGACGACCAGAGCTGCGCCCAGATGCATATTGAGATCAACAGGGCTGAGGACCGCCACCCGCCTCAGATGCAGACGGAGCACGAGCCAGAGCGAGGAGCCCGCCGCCCTGTCACCACGGTCGGCCTGGAGAGAGCTCGGCCCGCAGAGCACCTCGGGCCTCGAGTGCTGCAGCTGGCGCGCCATCAGTTGGCATTGGCCAGCTGCGTTGCTTAGCGCACTCGGTATGCAGAGCGCATTTGGCAGAGAGTGCATCAGATTTCTGTGCGCAATCAGTTCCAGGTGAGATGGCATCGGGTTGTCCTAGTCATCTCCAGAACGCTATCGCTTGAATCCAACATCGCTGCCCGAACCCCCCCACGATTCACCTGCCCCCGCCAGCCTATACTAGCACAACGCATGTTGCAACGCATGCCGGCAGTCATGGCCATCCCCGCCCTCCTCGTCGGCGTCGCTATCCCCATATCTCCCCAAACGGCCTTCTCTTGTTCCGCCCCCGCCTCGCCCTCTTTCCACTCGCCCCCCCCGCCTAACCAGAATGCGTCGCAGATAGCAGGTGGGGGGTGAGAGGACGAGGATGACGCGCGCGGAAGCCTGATGAGCCACGCCCGAAAACCATGATAATGGATGGCAGTGAAAAGTTTAAGAATAAGGCCTCCTTGGCACCTTCCAGAAGCTCTATTGGGCCGCTCTTGGGACGCTCGCCCTTGCCCCCCTCGCCCCCTCCACCCGCCGAACAAAAAAGCAGCACCCCGCGCCGTGCGAGCAAAAATGCGCGCGCGCCAAGCCAGACGAACCACATGCAGCACGTACAAACACCGCGTACCAAGCCATAGCGCTCCATATCAAATACATGCCACACCATAACGGCTACCGCCAACATATACAAAGCGCATACCACATCAGACCAACACTTACCAACAACATACCATCACATGCGACATGTGCACATCGGACCGCACCAAAACCATAGCAACCGCATGCCATGCCGTACCAAACGCATAACGACACGCATCGAACACATACCAAACACATACCAAACACATACCACCACGTACCAACTACATGCCAAACACACACCACATCAAACAAACAAACGTACCAAACACATACCACACACATACCAAACATACGAAACATAAACCAAAATCATACCAAACGCGTGCCAAACACGTACCAAACCATACCAAACACATACCAAACCATACCAAACCATATCAAATCCATGTCAAACACATACCAAACACATACCAAAACATACCAACCCATACCAAACACATACCAAACCATACGACAAATAAACGTACCAAACCATACCAAACCATACCAAACTCAAACCAAACACATACCAAACCCATACAAATCAGACAAACCACAGCAAAAACATACCAACCACATGCCAAACACACACCAAACCATAACAACAACATACCAACCATACCAACACATACCAAACACATGCCAAACCATACCGAAAACATACCAAACCATGCCAAACCATGCCAAACACAGACCGAGCCTTAGCTAAACATACCAAGCACCTAGCAAACGGGAGGAGGGGGGAGGGGGGCTTCGCCGCGATTTTCCGGTTCCGCCTGGCGAGGCGAAAGGATCCCGTAATTCCACTCCACGACAAAATTTTGTTTCGCGACGAGAGGAAAATATGCACCTCCCGCCGGAGCGCTGCGCGTATTTCTCGACGGCGACATTTTTTCATGTCGCCGCGCGGGAAGCCGGCAAACTCGAAATTGTGCCAGTGGCACGCGCGGGGGCGCATCGCGCCCGATGCGCTTCGCCAGGCAACGTCCATGCCGAACGCGCCGCGCGTTAGGCGGGGACTCTGCCTTGGGCCCCATAGGGCCCTGGACGGCGCAAGAGACAGAATTCGCATAGCTCCCCCGCTCCATTACGGCGCACCTTTTTCAGCGGGATCTTGCCCCGCAGGAGAAATCCACGCGCGGCTCCAGAGGGGCGGTTCGCATTGCGCCAACGCGCTGATTTTGATTCCCTCCTCGCACGGACCGCGCCCCCACGGGGGGGGCCACCGACGTCCCGAGAGGGGGGATTCGCATAGGGCCCGCCCCGCCAACTTCGCAGCGATGCTGCTGCTGCCCCCCAGCCCAGCCAGGGATTTTGAGCTGCGAACGGGTCGCCCGCTCGCGTTCTGAACCGTTTGATCGTCGTCGGGGGGCCCGTTCGCATTTCGACGTCTCCGTGGGGTTGGCGGTGCCCATTGGGCGTCCGCGGCGCCAGGTGCGCCTGCAGCCTTTTTGGCGCCGTGCCAGGGGGCCTCGGCGACCCCTGCCTGCCACCGCTCTTGCAGCATGGGCAGGGCGGCCTCCAGCAATGGCGCTGGCCGCGGCGGCAGGGCAGGGAGCTCCCATGGCGGCAGGGGGCGCAGCGGCCGCGGCCGCGCGGCGGCGCCGCCGCCCCCGCCGCCGAAGCCGCAGCCCCCCGCCCGCAGGGCCCGCGGGCCGTCGGCGCCCTGGCTGACGAAGCAGGCGCTCGCGACGCACGAGGCGGACGGCAGCGGGCTGCAGCAGCGGGGGCGGCGCTCGGGGAGTTGCTACTTGGACAAGGTCGGCCAGGGTACGCAATCCAACGCAGCTGATCTGTTCGCGCCCCCAGGGGTTGCTCGGGTCCATCTTGGGCGCCGCCCTGGGCCCGATCGCGGCCCCGCGAAGTCGAGCGGGCCACGGGGCCCCGCGGGTCGCGGGCGCCCGCGATGGCTCGCGAGGGCTCCTGGCGAGCCCTCGGGGAGGGGCGGGGCCAAGCCAGCTACGCCCATCCATGTCCGTGGAAAGGGGAGTGAGGCGCGGGGGCGGGCAACGCATGGCCGCCTCCGAAGGTTTGCAAGAAGTCGCACACCTGCCTGTCCTGCACGAAGGTGGTCCGCGTCGGGGATCTGCAGTGCAGGGATGCGTTGAAGCGCAAGGAGTGCGGCAAGAGGGACAGGGCGCTCGCGTGGAACATGGCGCAGAAGAGCGAGGATTGCTGCGCAGGGCTCAAAGAGGGGCCCCAACTAGAACCCCGCTGCTGTCAAGGTGGCTGCCCCCGTCCTCGGCAGCAGGGATGCACTCTCGGGGCCCATCCTGGGGTCCCAAGGCGGCTCCAAGATGCCCCACTGGGAGCTCCAAGAGACCCCGCAAGGGCCCCAAGAGGGCCCGAGACCAAGCGTGTGCAACGCCGAGCTTGCGCACGCTTGGTTTCAGGTCCCCTGGATTTCTCTCGGTGATCTCCTGGGGCCCTTGGGCCTTATTTGAAGCCCTTTGGATCAATGTCGGGGCCCTCTCGTGGCCTGAGGGGGGGCCGAGATGGGCGCCGAGAAATCCACGCTGCTGTCGAGGTGGCGGCCCTCGCCCTCGACATCGGGGAGGCCCTCTTGGGGCCCACCCTAGGGGTCCAAGACGGCTCCCAGAGGGTCCCAAGGGTGTTCCAAGAGAGCCCCACAAGGGCCCCAAGGGGGCTCCAGGAAGGCCCGACACCAAGCGTGTGCAACGCCCCGCTTGCATACGTTTTGTTTCAGGTCCTTGTGGAGCTCTCTCGGGGCCCTCTTGGGGCTCTCTTGGGGCCATCTTGGAAGCTTCTTCGGGCGATGTCAGGCCCTCTTGGGGCCTGAAGAGCCTCGAGAGGGGCACAGAGAAATCCTCGCTGCTGTCAAGTTGGCGGCCTTCATCCTTGACATCGGGGACGCCCTCCTGGGGCCCTCTCGGGGCCTTCCCTGAGCCCCCATCGGGGCCCTCTTGGAGCCATCTTGGGGCCTTAGGAAGAGCTTCAGATGGCCCCGAGAAGGCAGTCGAGTAGCTTATACAATTGGCTAGCTTGTTGCATAAGCTGGTTGGGCCCTGGGGGGTGGGCGGAAAAGGGGGGCTGCCCCCCTGCCTCAGCCCAGGTGAACGGCCTGTGGGACAACCTTATGCACGAGGATCCAGAGAAGGCCCAGAAGCTCAAGATGGAGTACACCATGTCAGGCAACTTCCGTGAGTTCGAGTCGTGCGTCCGCACGCTCGTCAGGGAGATCGATACAGCGCGGAGGGCAAGGACCTCGAGCTGAACCACGACTGGTTCATCAGGACCCTCTGCAGCGCGGGCGTGAGCCGCGACGATGCCGAGGACTGCTGGGAGCACAAGGCTCTGGCGGGCGCGTGGCAATCAGAAACCGATTGGCCCCGAGAGGGTTGCAAGGGGCTCTAGGGTGCTCGAGCGGGGCCGCAAGGGCGCCAAGAGGGCCCAATGGGGCCCCCGAGAGGGTTTCAGGATAGCCCCAGACAGGTTCCACATAGGAAGGTGCCCGGAGGGCCCAAATAATGACCAAGGGGGCCCCGATGGGATCTCCAGGAGGGCCCCAAGTCGGCCCCAATAGGCACAGGGCCCATAGGGCCCCCGCGGTCGCATCTCGGGGTGGGGCTTAGGGGGCCCCTTAGGGGCCTCGCACTGGGTAGGGGTGGGGCTTAGGGGGCCCCTTCCTCCTCCTCCTCCTCCTCCTCCTCCTCCTCCTCCTCCTCCTCCTCCTCCTCTTCCTCCTCCTCCTCCTCCTCCTCCTCCTCCTGCTCTCGCTGCCCGCCCCTTCTCCGTGCCTGGAGTGCGACGTCGCGTCGTCGCTTCCGAATCGTCGGTCCATCCGTCCATCCATCCATCCATCCATCCATCCATCCTGGGGCCGCTTTCGACCGCGCGAAGCAGGTTTGGGGCGGCCTCGAGATGGCCCCCATATAGGAGGGAGGATGTAAGAAACGGAGAGAGGAGGGAGGAGGAAGGAGGAGCAGGAGGGGGAGGAGGAGGAGGAGGAAAAGGATGATGGTGATGATGAGGAGGAGGAGGAGGAGGAGGAGGAGGAGGGAAGGGGGGGAGGAGGATGGGGGAGGAGAGGGGGGGGGGGAGGAGGTGGCGGCGCGGCAACGGGCAACTGGCAGGGCTCGAAACAAACCTTGGGACTAGCGCTCCGATTGTCGGCGAGATCGCGGCGCTAGCCCCATGTTTTTTTCCCCGAGGGGAGGGGGGAGGGGGGAGGGGGGGGGGGGAGGGGGGGAGGGGTGGGCGGGGTGGAGGGGGGGGGGGGGGGGGGGGGGGGGGGGGGGGGGGGGGAAGGGGGAAGGGGGGATCGCCGCGCGGCCCCATGAGAGTCCCGCCAGCCCTCTGGGCGTGAGCGGTTAAGACCGCCCGCTCCGTTCCACGGCTTGGAGGGCCATCGAGGGGGCAGGGGGCCACGGTTTGCCGCGGCAGCCGTGTTGCAGTTGACGATGGGACATCTTGGTGATCATCGGTGGAGGAGGATGGGGGAACGAGGAGGATGAGGAGGGGGAGGGGGAGGGGGAGGAGACCACCAGCAATTATGGGGAGAGCCCGACGCAGACCCATGAAGGCCCCGAGAGAGCCCCAAGATGCGACTGATGGGCCACATGGGGGGAAATGGTAGCCTGGGGGCGCCTCGCCCTGCCTCGCATTCCCTTCCACTTCCCCTTCCCTGCAGGTCGACGAGTTCGGCAGCGGGCTGAAGGAGGTCGTCTGTCAGGGCGAGCGCTGCCTCGTGCTGAGCGGCAAGCGCAGCAAGAAGCACAAGGAGGCGCTGAAGCTGTCCGTGAGAGGCTCGGGAAAGGCTCGGCCCGTCGACGTCGCCGAGGCCCGGGCGGTTTTCGCCCAGCCGCTACAGCGCTTCTCGAGGTTCGAACGGGCTGGCTTGATGGGCTCGGCCGAGGAGCGCCGCGGCAGGTCGCGCTCGAGGCGCCGTGGCGGCGGGTCGCATCGGCGTCGCAGCAGCGGCCGCGAGCGCGCCTCGCCGCCGTCTCGCGCGGCGTCTCGCCGCTCGGGCCTGGGCCCGTCGGCCCCGCGGCTCGAGGCCCCAACTCCTCCGCGCGCTGGCTCCTCGCAGAACGTGAGCTCGCAGCAGTCGGAGGAGGAGGGGGGGGGCAGGAGGGGGACGCGGCTGCTGCGAGCCTCTCGGAGGACGACCGCGTGGCCGACGCCGTCTCGGCCTTCAGCGGCCGCCGCTCGGCTCGCAGCAGCCGCGCGCGGTCGACCCAGACGTCTGGGGCGGCCCACGCCATGGAGGTCGCCCACGCGCAGAAGATCGAGATCTGGGAGGCCAGGTTCGCCGAGCTGCCGAGCCACTTCGGGGGGGCCGTGGACATGTGGAACGCCCAGGCCTGGATCGCGGAGTACTTGGAGGAGGTCGTGCTGTCGGAGCAGGCCCCGCCGCCAACCAAATGCGGGGGGGTGGGATGAAGGGCGATGATAAGGCCGTGTTCCGTTGAAACCGTCCCGCACCCATCCGAGGCCCCAAGAAGCCTCGGATGGGTTCGGGGAGGTTTCAGCGGAACGCAGCCTCGGATGGGTTCGACGGTTCCCAAAAGGCCTCGGATGGGTTCGATGCGTTCTAAGAGGCCTCGAGGCGCAGTGCATCGCGAACGCAGCCTCCGTTCGCGATCACTGCTGCATCGCTGCAGCCTCCGCCCCAGCCCACTGGAAGTTGCCCCAGCGCGACGCGCGCTACTTTTGTTTGCGGCCCCTCCCATCCTCGGCCCCTCCCCTCATGCACCGTTTCCCCGACGCCCCAAACCTTCGCGTCCTCCTCCAACCCCTTCGGCACCCCCGCCCCGCGCCCAGCGTGCCCCCCCCCCCCCCATCGGGCCGCCGGCGGATCGCGCGGCCTCGAACGCGACGGCGAGCCTGAGGAGGAATGAGGCGGATGGCAACGAGGACGAGCAGGCGCAGATGTGGGGGGAGGGGGCGCGGCAGCTGGACTGAGGCAGCGAAGGAGGATGCGGGACGATGAGACAGACCAGGGGGGCGAGGTTTGGCCACGGCGGGGAGGGGGTGACTGCGTGGGCGATGCCCGACCGACGCAGTGAAATGGGGAGGATTGTTGGGCGGTGGGGGCGCTCGGTGGCGCGGGCCGCTCGTCGCACCCCCAGGTGGGCGGGGTGTGCATCATCGAGTGGCTGGAGACCCAGATCGCAGAGATTGGCCAGGAGGAGCCCTGCGCGGGAGTGTTGGCCAGGCATGGGATGGTAATGGTTGGAGAGGAGTTGGTGGCTCATGAAGGGGGGCGTTGGGGGATGTGACTTTCCTGGGGCCGCCTCGGGCCACTAAGAGGTTCCGAGAGAGCCCCAAACGGGCCCGAAGAGAGCTCCGCGAGGGCCCCGAGAGCCCTATCCGATCCCTCTCGGAAGGCCCGAGGGGGCCCAAGACCAAGCGTGTGCAACATCCCGCTTGCGCGCGCTTGGTTTCAGGTCACCTTGGGGCCCTCTTGGGTCTCTTGGGCTCCTCTTGGACCCCAATTGGGCGGGCTCGGTCGACGGCGACGTGCCCTTCCCTCTCCGCCCAGGAGCGCGTCGCTCGTCTGAACTTGCCCGACTGCTTGCCCAGGCTCAAGAAGGCCAAGGAGAATGTGGACAAGCTGCGTGAGCACACGCAGAAGTGGGACGAGGGCCTCGACTTCGGCCAGGAGAGGAGTGCGATCAGCCGGCGCGTGCAGGAGTTGAGGGAGGAGGTGAGGCGCTTCCGCCGCCACGAGACTGGCTTGCAGGCGCGCTCGGAGGGGGCGGAGGGAGGGCGGGGGTCGACAAGGGAGACGGGGGCGGCGGGCAGTGGAGGCGCTCCAAGGGGGGGCGGCGGCGAGGGGCGGCGTGGGAGTCGGCAGTTCCTCGAGGAAGGATGCAGACGAGGGGAGGGGGCAGAGGCGCGGGTGGACCGCGCGGTCATGCCCCCGTCGCCGCCGCCCGCCGCCCCCCCGCAGGGCCCCCCCTGCCTTCGCCCTGCACCGTGTCCCCCCGCCCCAAGTTGTAAACCTGCCCGAGGCTATCGTGGCCAAGAAGCGCCTGGAGAAGAGCGGGCTCTCGCGCGAGTGGAGGTTCGTGAGGGACAAGATCAGGTCGTACCTGATTGGCAAGAGGCTGCCAGACGCCGTGGCGATGATATCGGCGAACACCTTGAACGACTTGGGCATGCCATCGAACGAGTACGGATTGAAGATTGAGTACAATGTGGTTGCAGACCACCCTGCGGACAACATCAGCGTGAACACGTTCCTGGAGCCGTTCATCATCAGGAAGCCGCAGGACGTGGATAAGGCCTCCAGGGACATCTTCCAGCAGACGTTCGCGAACATGTGCGAGGAGCAGGACAAGCCCATGGCGGCCAAAAATGACAGGTGAGAGACTACATGCGAAAGAATGACTTGGGATCGGCTTGGGGGACCCTGGGCTACACGCCGAGTTTCTGCTTCAAGCTCGACGGCGAAGATGGCGATGTTTCGACTGACCCACTGGGCGGGCTCCGCGTGGCCGTATATGGGCGCAGCACTGGGGAGTGGAAGACTGAAAAGGCCACGCTGCCATGGTCTCAGTGCCCGATCTTCGTCCAGCAGTTCAGTGGTCTCGATTTCAACGGGCTGCTGGAGAACGCCGAGTCTGGGGCGCTCTACAAGCATCGGTCGTGCTTGCTCGAGGCGGGCAGCGCTGTGTACGCGCCGATGGGTTACGTGCCGTTCTTGGCCCCCATCGCGGCCAGCGTCGACTGGAAGAGCAAGAAGCCCAACCTCAAGGAGTCCAAGCGCGGCGCCGAGGTGAAGCACCTGGCCAGCTACGGCATCAGCTACTTCTTGGAGGACCGCGTCCGCGAGAAGTCGCCTTCGGGCGCTCTCGCAGCCGCGGCCGCCGCTTGGGTCGCGGCCAAGACGACCCAGCTCCCGAAGTCGTTCAAGGCCAACTCGGACATGGACGCCTGGTTCGACGCCTGCGGCCAGGGTGCAGCTCGCGGCGAGATGGTCGACTAGGTGTTCCGTTCTCGCAACACGCGTCGTGCTTTTTGTTTGTCGGTCAGCGCGGCCAATCCCGCCAGAGTGGAATGACCGCGCGCTGGCCGACAAACGAAAAGCCGCTGAACATGGGGGCGATTCTTCTGCTTGGGATGTGAGCACGCGTGCTCGGAGTCCCGTGGGCCGCGCCGCCAGCGCGGTGAGGATTCGCATGGATGTTGGGAAATCCAACTCTTGACGGTTGAAAAGAGTGGCCCCTCCCGACCGTGCTCGGGAGCGGGTGTTACCGGTGGGGCCCATCATATCTCCATCTGCCGTGCCGTGGACCGCACATGTTCGTCTTCTGGCCCCCCTCTTCCGCCAAAATCCCCCGCCCGAGGCCGCGCCAATCCCCTTCCCCTGCGGCGGCAAGCAAGGGGCGCGGAGAAACCGCTCGCAACGCACCTGAGTCGCCCAGCCCACCGAGGCTGGACGACTCAGGGCAATAAACTCAAGGCAACTTGTGCCTGCCCGCTCCTCGCTCGCCTCCTCCGTGGATCAGCCCAGCCCTCCCTGTCCCTGCTAGCCCCTCCCCCCCTGCCCCTGCCCGCCCTTGCCCCCGCCCCGCGGAGCGAGCCGCTCTTCTCCGCTTCCTCAGCGGGTCAGCCCGCCCTCGCCCCTCAAGGGATGGCCGAGCCAATCAGGCATCTTCCCCTCAAATGCCTTTCGCCTCCTCGCCGTTGACGCCCTCTCCTCCTTCCAACGCGCCCTTCGGCTTCCCCTCCGCCCCCTCGCGACCCCGCTTGCCTGCCCTTGTCGCTCCTCGGTCGCCCCGTCCCCCTCCCGCCCTCAGCCCCCCCTGCCGGGCCGCGTTGGTTCAAGGCTGCAGCTGCGCCCAGTTATGCGGGCGCGCGCCGAGATGGAGCGGGCGCTAAGAGCTAGTTGCTTCTCGTGCGCCCATTCCCGCGCGAGCCTCCTGGGCACGCGCGCGCGGTGGATATCGCGCGTTGGGCCCGTGATCCCTCGTCTATTCGAGGTTGGGTAGGCGGGCCGCCCGAAGTACGACGTCAGAGTAAAGACGTCGTTTGGGCACTCGACTGCGATCGTGTTGTCGGAGTGGTGCGACGGCGCGTTCGTTTAAAGCGTGGCGGATCGTGGACTTCGCGGCATGCCTGGATGCCTCCGTCTTGCGCGAGGGCGGGGGGTGTTTGTGCTCGCTTGCCAGTGCTCCTTGAGTTCGTGTCCTGTGCACTTTGGCCGCTGCGCGGGCCTGGTTGGCGCTTGTTATTGTTTCGTGGCTAGGTGCGCACGGGAAATGCGTTCGCCCCCTTCGTTCTGTCATCGCGAGGCAGCTTGGTTGGGCGCGCTGGCCGCGCCATTTCGCTCTGCGCGCCCCCGCGTGCAGCCGAAATTCTGCAGAGTTGATTTGTCCGCGCGTCGGCAACAGTTGCAATTTCGATGGGCGCTGCGATGGTTCGTTGCGTGTTCTGCGACGCCCTCGGGGGCGCGCGGGCTCCGCGTCGCTTCGCCTGGTGACCTCGCCACGCGCAGGCAGTCCTCGCGCGAGCCTCGCGCGGGATTCCTTGAGGGCGCAGTTGTCGCCCCAGCGCCCCTCGCCAGGCCCTTACAGGTGGCGGGCCCCTGGACCGCCACCCGCGGGTGGGCCCACGCAAGGCGCGCCCCTGCACAAGTGGTTCATCCTGTGGCAGGCTCAGCCATTCCACGACGGGCTCGTCCCGCTGCACGACGCCGTCGTCTTGGAGGCTGGCTTCCTGCACAAGTGGTGCATCTTTTGGCAGGGCCGCGCTTCCTCTTGGCAGGCGTTCTCCGGCTCCCAGCTACGCCGGCGACGTCGGCCCCTTCCTCTGGTAGGATTTGCCGCTCGCGGACGCCAGCGACGCCCTGCCCTTCTGCGGTGATCAGGCGGCGCACACCTGCCCGCAGCCCCCCCCGGGCGGGGCCTCTGAACGCTGGTGGGCAGTGCCGCCGTGGTTCCACGCGACGCCCCCCCCGCCCATGGGCGCACGGCAGTTGCCACTCGGGACTCACGCCAAGACTACAGTCGCCTGCTTCAGTGACGACCTCTCCTCGAGCACGTGGTGCTCCGTGAGTGAGGCTCCCTTGCCCTCCTGCCCCTCTCCCTTTTCCCCCCCAATCGCCCTGCTCTTCGCCGTCCGGTCTGTCGGGTGCTGGCGCCGCTGTGCGACGCCCCGCTGACCGTCGTCGGCTGCCGTGCTAAGGCGCGGCCCCTCGAACTTGCTCGGCATGCTTGCATGTGCGGCCGGCTGTCGACAGTGACTGCTGGGTTCGCTAATTTTTTGGCTCTGCGCCCCAGTCAGCCCGATCGACCCGCCCTCGGGACTTTTATTAGCGGGCCGCAGATAAAAAAAAAGTAGTCCCACTAGCGGGCGTTGCGCCCGCTCCATGTCCCTCGCCTTGGAGCCGCGAGCCAAAAGGCACCCCCACTAGCCCACCCAAAAACGATATCTGGGAGAGCTGACGGGCAAAGGGATGAAGAGACGCGCATAGTGAAACAGCGTGGGCAACAACGGTGAGTTGGGAGATCTCTGGTAGCAAATGGTGTGGGTGTTGCTGTTGGTGCTGTTGCTGTTGCTGGTGCTGATGGTGGTGGTGGTGCTGCTGCTGCTGCTCCAACTTCCGCCCCTCTTTCTCGCCGCCGTTGCCGCCGTCGGCATCATCGTCTTCGCCTTCGTCGTCGTCGACTCTGTCGTCGCTGCTTTCGCCGCGAGGGGGGGGGGGGGCGGAGGAGGCGGAGGAAGAAGTGGACAACGAGGATGAGGAGGAGGAGGAGGAGGAGGAGGAGGGGGAGGAGGAGGAGGAGGAGGAGGAGGGGGGGGAATATAAGGTGGGGGAGGGGAAACAAGGAACGGAGGAGGAGGATCAGGCTGAAACAATATAGGGAAGAGGATGAGGAGGCGGACAAAGAGGAGGAGAACGCGAAGAAGGAAGAGGAGGCGGATGAGGAGGGCAACTTGCGGTACCGAGGAACCCCACATTTTTATATTATGGCTGGAGTGATGATAGCTGAAGTGAAGTATGTGAGAATTATGTTAGCGGCCGCTACCCAGCCGATACAGTTGGCGACGCCAGTCAAAAGGAGAGTTGCGAGGCCGAAGCGGATAGCGACCGCACCCCCATCGCACCCCTGGTGGCGTCGAGAAAGTGCCACGCTTGCCGCGATATCCGTGGCCGAAACGGATAGCGACCGCACCCCCAGCGCACCCCCTTGTGGCATGGAGAAACTGCCGCGCTTGCCACACGTTGCGAGTCCGAAGCGCATAGCGACCGCCCCCCCAGCCCAATCCTTTGTGGCGCCGCGAAAGTGCCACGCTTGCCACGCGGTGCGTGGCCGAAACGGATAGCGGCCGCACCCCCAGCCCAATCCCTTGCGGCGCCGCGAAAGTGCCACGCTTGCCACGCTTGGCGAGGCCGAAACGGATAACGACCGCACCTCCAGCGCACCCCCTGTGGCCTGCCACGCTTTGCGAGACCGAAGCGGATAGAGACCGCACCCTCAGCGCACCCCCTGTGGCGCCGAGAAAGTGCCACGCCTGCCGCGCTTTGCGGCGCCGAAGCGGATAGCGATCGCACCCCCAGTGCACGCCTTGTGGCATGGAGAAAGTGCCACGCCTGCCACACGTTGTGAGCCCGAAACGGATAGCGGCCGCACCCCCAGCGCACCCCTTGTGGCGTCGAGGAAGTGCCACGCCTGCCACGCCTTGCGAGACCAAAACGGATAGCGGCCGCACCCCCAGCGCACCCCCTGTGGCGTCGAGGAAGCGTCACGCTTGCCGCGCTTTGCGAGGCCGAAACGGATAGCGGCCGCACCCCCAGCGCACCCCGTGCGGCGTCGAGAAACTGCCACGGCTGCCACGATTTCCGTGACCGAAACGGATATCGACCGCACCCCCAGCGCACCCCCTCTGGCATGGAGAAAGTGCCACGCTTGCGGGTCCGAAGCGCATATCGACCGCACCCCCAGCGCACACCCTGTGGCGGCGAGGAAGTGCCACGCTTGCCACGATTTCCGCGGCCGAAACGGATAGCGACCGCACCCCAGCGCACCCCCTTGTGGCATGGAGGAAGTGCCACGCCTGCCACACGTTGCGAGTCCGAAGCGCATAGCGACCGCCCCCCCAGCGCACCCCCTGTGGCGCCGAGGAAGTGCCACGCCTGCCACGCGGTGCGTGGCCGAAACGGATAGCGGCCGCACCCCCAGCCCAATCCTTTGTGGCGCCGCGAAAGTGCCACGCTTTCCACGCTTGCCGAGGCCGAAACGGATAGCGACCGCACCTCCAGCGCACCCTTTGTGGCCTGCCACGCTTTGCGAGACCGAAGCGGATAGAGACCGCACCCCCAGCGCACCCCCTGTGGCGCCGAGAAAGTGCCACGCCCGCCGCGCTTTGCGACGCCGAGGCGGATAGCGATCGCACCCCCAGCGCACGCCCTGTGGCATGGAGAAAGTGCCACGCCTGCCACACGTTGTGAGCCCGAAACGCATAGCGACAGCACCCCCAGCGCACCCCCTGTGGCGTCGAGGAAGTGTCACGCTTGCCACGCTTTGCGAAGCCGAGACGGATAGCGACCGCACCCCCAGCGCACCCCGTGCGGCGTCGAGAAACTGCCACGGCTGCCACGATTTCCGTGACCGAAACGGATAGAGACCGCACCCCCAGCGCACCCCCTCTGGCATGGAGAAAGTGCCACGCTTGCGGGTCCGAAGCGCATAGCGACCGCACCCCCAGCGCACACCCTGTGGCGCCGAGGAAGTACCAGCCACGCTTTGCGTGGCCGAAACGGATAGCGACCGCACCCCCCGCGCACCCCTTGTGGCGTCGAGAAAGTGCCACGTTTGTTACGCCCTGCGATGTTGGCGCGTCTAGGGGCCGCGCTGAGGGACCACCCCCTGCGCACCCCCTCCCCGGTGTCGAGAAAATGCCACGCTTGCTAGGCGTTGCGACATTGTCGCGTATGGAAACCGCGGTGAGGGACCACCCCCGGCGCACCGCCTCTGGCGCCGAGAAGGCTCGCATAGAGACCGCGCTGAGGGACCACCCCTGCACACCCCCGTCTGGTGTCGAGAAAGTGCCACATCTGCTAGGCCCTGCGACATTGGCGCGTATAGGGACCGCGCTGAGGGACCATCCCCTGCGCACCCTCTCTGGTGTCGAGAAAGCAGCTGAGCTTTGTTGTGCTGAGCTGAGCGTTGTTGAGCGGTGCTGTGCTGTGATGTGTTGTGTACGTGCTGTGTGTCAATGTGTTGTGTGCTGCGTGCTGTGCTGAGCTGTGCTGAGCTGTGCTGTGCTGTGCTGCGCTGCGCTGTGCTGCGCTGCGCTGTGCGGCGCTGTGTTGCGTGAGGAGGAGAAGGAGGGGTGAGGAGGAGACGCGGGTGCGACGCAGGAAGGAAGGAACCCATAACCCCACTAAGCATGTGGGGAAACACATGACGAACATAATAACCTGCTTGGATGTTTCTTGCGAGTTTTTGCAGGCCTCTTGGAACGTCTTGGGGCATCTTGGGTGCCTCGGGAGTCCGCTTGAAGTCTCTTGGGGGCCTCCTGGGGGTCTCTTGGGAGCCTCTTGGAGGCCTCTTGGGTCCGTCTGGGCGCCTCTTGGGGCCCTGTCGGGACGCTCTCGTGAGTTTTAGGGGCACTCTTGGCGCTATCTTGGAGGAGATCGATCAAAGAAGGGGGGGTTCTTAATTAGCGCTGCCCTTCCAGAGCGCCCAACATCGCCTCCAGAACCCCTCTTGGGGCGCTCTTGGGGCCGTATTGGGCCTCTTCGGAGCCCCTCTTGGGGCCCTCTTGGGCCATTTTGGAGCCATCTTTAGGCCTCGGATGGCCATCGGAAGCGAAAAGGCGAGACGGCAAACATCATTGATTTCCTTTAGGCTAAGGATGGTGGCTTCTTGGAAGCCTCATTGAGAGTCTCGGATGTCTCTTGGAGCCGTCTTGGAGCGTTCCTGGGGCCTCTCGGAGTATCTTGAGAGCCATCTTGACGCAGCTTGCGCTATCTTGAGCCATCTTGGAGGTCATCTTGGCCTGTCCGAGGCCCTCTTGGAGCCATCTCGGGCCATCTGAGATGCTTCAACCCCTCGCGACCACCCCCGTCCAGGTCCAGGGGAGGGAGTCGGGGGAGGGGTAAACCTCTCCCCGAAGGGGGAGAGGGGGGTTGGAAGAGGAAACTCCCTAAACCACCTACGCCCAGAGGGCTGGTGGGATTTCATTATCGATCTTGCAATCGATCTCACTATTGGGTTCACAATCGATATCATAATCGATCTCACTATCCCTTTCTGTCGATATCATCATCGATCCCACTGTGGACCCCAAGGTCGATCTAACTATCGATCTCATTATCAGTATCATTACAGATATCATTATCGATTGTACTATCGATCTCCCTATTGATCTCATTACCGATAGCACATCGATATTTCCAGGGATCTGACAATCGATCTCATTATCGATCTTACGATCGATGTCACTATCGATCGTACAGTCGATTTCACCGTCGATCTTACTATCGACTTCACCACCTATCAAACTCTCGATCCCTCTGTCGATCTCACTATCGGACTCCCAATGCGATCTCACTATCGAACTCCCTGACTATGGATCTCACTATCGATCTCATTACGGGACACCGGCGGGGCACCGACGGGACACCGACGGAAGTCTGACGGGACACAGACGAGCCACCCCGGGACACCACGGGACGCCGCGGGACACCATCGTGGCACCATGGCGGGACACCCCTGGCACCCACCCGCCAACCAGGGGGGCGGACTTCTACCCCAGCGGCGCCCTAGCCAGATGAGGGTTCATTCCTCTCGTCCGTCCACGCAGCTTCGCCTCGCCCACGCGCTCGACACGAGCACGAAACCGAAACCGATTTCTCGGTGGGAGATTCTCCGTTCCATTGCGATCTCACCCCGTCATGTCGGATTCTTCGAAAGGAGCTACGGTCCTTTATAGTGTGCTCCCGCTGCAGCATTGGCTGGCAACATTTCAGGATCGGCATTTTGCTCCTGTTGTTCGGGATGGCGCAATCGCCCCAGCGCACACTGTGCCTCTGGATATGACCCCTTCCTTGTCGTTGGCGTTCCCTTCCTTTCCTTCTGTCCGCCTGCCCCTGGTGCTCCTGCTCTTCCTGATGCCGCGATTCCTCCATCGCCCTCTCCTCTTTCCTCAGCCTCGTCCTCCCCCTGCCCGTCCTCCTCCATCCCCTCTGCTCTTGGAGAGCTCCTCCTCGCAGCAGCCTCAGCCGTGTCAGCAGGGCGGTCTGGGCGCCTCGCCTGATGCGTCACATTTACCTGGCATCGCTCGGACGTGTGTATTTTTCCTTCGGCGAGGACCATCGAGGAGCATCCTTGATCATTTGGCGAAAAAAACACGCATCAAAACCGAACAAAAACACAGAGAATGGACGTCCGAGCGAAGGCCAGTGTATGATCCTGATGCAAAGTTGAACTTTCCGGCAGCTGCACGGCTGGAGGGAGGGCGGCTTTCCACCAGCTGCTCTCTCGCTCGTGTCGCGCATGGTCATTTCAAAAGCTTGCAGAGGTTCGCAAGATGGAGGGGTGGCGGTTCAGAACATGATTCCTCCGCCCTATCGCCGCGCAGATCTGTTTCCAATGCTTGCATTAGATGGAAGTCTTGCCATAGCGTCGGGCACATTCGTCTGGCATATTGCAATATTTAATTACTGGGTTGGAGGCCGGTTCCTGATCAAAGTAGGACTCTCGCCTGAGATTTCCTCAGTTCTAGATATTTGAAAATCGAACACATGTAACCGCTGCTCGGATGGATGGCGGCTCATCTTCAAATTGGGGTTCTTGCTTTCGACGTCCTCGAAGGTGATGACCATCAGTGTAAACTTCTGCAGCCGTTGCACAGCTCGGGGCGTGTCTTCTTCAATACGGAACTCTCGGTGGACACATATCAATACGGATGATCATACCTTGTGGCATTCCTTTTGAGTCGATCGAAGGACGCAGGGCTGCTCCTTACCTAAACGGGGCTCTCGACTGCTGGTCTTTTTGTCAAGGGGGGCTTCTTGAAGCGAAACGGAAGGGCTGTGGGGACTTCTGAGTGGGGCACTGGGGACGGGAGGGTGTATTGCAAAATCGTTGATGCATCTTGGTTTTATACCCCGGACCTCCCCTCTCTCCAACGTGCAAGGCACCCCTGTCTGCTTGCGCATCACACAATGGGGTCATTCGGGGTGTCATGATTGTCATGATCCTCTAGGACACCCCGGTTGGCGGATAGCAGCTGGTTCACAGCGATGGAAGAGGATGGGTGTGAGGGGTAGGATGCCAAAGACGGCGCGAGCGTACTGAGGCTTGCCCTCCCAGTTCTCCCTTTCCCCCCCCCTGCGGCCCCATCACCTCCTCCCCGTTCCCCTCCGTGTTTCCAGTCCCCGTCCTGTTTCTCAGCCCTCCGATGTGGTGATTTTTGTGATGACGTGGGCCGGCCCCCAGCGGTCTGGACCCATTCCCCGGGGCACGTTTTTCAGGCAAGGGCCTTCGCAGGCCGTGCAGCAAGTCCCCGCCCCGTCGTTTTGTAGGTGTCATGACCCGAGGAGGTCGGGTATTCTTGTCCGCCCTCCTGCCTGCCCCCTCCCCCCCGTGGACCAGCCGCCCCTCCCTCCCCTGCGCTCCCTCCGCTCCTCGCGTCGGGCCCTCGCTGTTTGCGTTTCACCCTTCCCTGATATCCGACGTTGCAACAAAAAGCAACACGGGAACAAATCACGACCTGATTCCTGGACGCCGTCTTTTTGCGCATTTCTTCGAGTCGCATCGATCTGTGAGGGAGCAATGGCCCGAAACAGGTCGAAAGCGCCCGTGGTGGAACAATTGAAACGCCAGGATTTCAGAGTTCCTCGGACCTGCGTCTCCAGAGGCAGGTCAATCTGCTCTTTAGGATGGCGTGTCCGACTCGTGCAAGTTGTTCTTGCATGGCGCTCCCCCCCCCCCGCGCCTCCCTCCGCCGCCTTTTCGCACAGCGCTGGGCCAAAACGGCGTGCAAGTGAGTCCCGACTGGGGTGAAGTCGGATTTGTCTTTCGGGCCTCGCCACTCTAACATGGAAGTGAACTTGCAGAAGCCTGAACAAAAGCAGCCTCTAGGAGAGCGTTCTTTCATTTCCGGGCGAGAGCGGACATCATCGGGGAAGGGGGCGGGGGGTATAGGGGGCGGGGGGCCGGTAAGGTCACGTTTCGCGCCAGCGCCGTTCGGGAATGTCTCGGAACCACCAGAGCCACTTCGGAGGCCAGCACGACTCGTGACGTTGCCTGGGGAGGGGCCCCGCCAACGGCCGCGAGCAACAGAGAACACGCTCTCCTCAGAGCCCCCCCCCGCGCCGCCGGCAGGACGTGCTGAAGCACCTGCCCGGCCCCGGCGCCCTGCCGGGGCTCGCCGGCATGCCCCCGGGGGCGCTGCACGGGCTCGCCGGCATGCCCCCCGGGGCCCTGCCGGGGTGCGCGGGGGCAGAAGCCCAGACCCGGACCCCCCCGCGTCGCTCGAGGGGAGAGGCGCGGGGACCACGGCCGAGCCGGCGCGGGATCCGTCGGCGCCGCTCTTGGTCGTGGTCCGTGCTGGCTGCGCAGATTCGCGGGGCTTGCTCACGAAGTGACGCTGACCAAGATGGACGGTGAGGAGAGTCGACGGGACATTTCCGCGCTCAGTCTCGGTCATGGTCCCCGTTGTCTGGCCTTTTTCAGTCGTGAAATGATCTCGTACGTTCTCCATTTCGGGCTTCTGGGGGCCCTTGCCGCGCCTCGGGGCCGTCAGGAAGCGGCGCAGGATGAGAACCTGGCCGGGGGGAAAGGGTCCAGGCCTATGGATGTTCCACGCCACGAGACGAATTCACGACGTCGGGGTTCTGGGCACATCGGGCGCCGCCACCTGGGGGCAGGAGTCCTACGTACGCTTCCTCTCGTGGTGGGGGGCGGTGGGTTGTCGCCTCCTGCGTTCCTTCGGGCGTTCCGACCGCGTCTTGTCCGCGTTGTGGCGCGTCACGCGTGGCGATGCTCGGCACATCATGGATCTCAAGAGGCTTTTTTTGCGGGCGTGCCCCGGGCTGCGGCACGTCCGCCACCATGGCCTCGAGGGACTCGTGTTGGAGTGTCCTCAGCGCACTTTGAGTCTTTAGACCCGAGTCCTGAACTAAGGAGTAGTTACGGGCGGCCTGGACCCCCCCAACTCAAGGGGTGTGCTGCGGGGCCCTCAGGACTGCCTAATTAGGAGAGGCAGAAGGCTTTTCGTGTTCTGGTGGTTCTTGTACTATGCTAGGCGTTCTCGCCTTCTCGGGCTTCCGACCCACACGCTTTCGGTCGCACTCGTTGGGGGACGGGCAGTGCAGTGCAGACATCGTCGGGCGCCGCCTCGGAGAACTCGGGGCGACTGGCCCTGGGGAGGGATGGGGTAGGGAGTCAGTACGATCGAAACGGGTACGGAAAGAATGGTGACGAAGACGGACAGCAGTTTCCGTCCATCTTGAAGAGGGCTCGCTGTCGGTGTCGCCGCGGACGATGTCCATTTGAGATGGAAGACCGCCTGGCCAACAGCGGCCGTTGTTGGTTTGGGACAACATCTGCTGTTGTGCATCGTACCCTTTTCCGTACCATTTCGGTCGTCCAAGGGGAGGTTTGGGGGCCCACGCGTCGAAGACAGTTGAAGCATTGGGTGCTTGGGTAGCCCCGAGAAGAGATCAGGGTCGATCAAGCCCAGCTGCACGCGCGCTTGTGCTTCCACGTGGGGGCTTTTTGGTCTCGTGCTGTCCTGGGATGTGGCAGGTGGAGTGTGGTCAGACACCGTCCTGGGAGACCTACAGTCGGCCCAGATTAGTAGGTCGGCTCTGCCAAGTCAAAGGCACGTTTATGTCCTGTGTCTCGCGACCCGTGCCTCCTGCATTCCTATGGCAATGTGGCCCTCGGAAGAGTCTTTTGTCCTCTCGCGTGTCCTGTCCGATGAAGTCCAACTGTACTGAGAGACCTAGTCGAGATTCGAAGACGAGCGCGTTTCTGATCAAGACGACAAGACACGGCATGCCGAGGCGCTGCCCGGGACGGTCCGTTGGGGCAGATCCCAAGCCGAGCCCAGACAGAACGCCTCCCTCGTTTGGTGCAGGAGGGAAAAACACACACAGACACAATTAATTGTCGACCCCCCAGAGAGAAACTATGGGAAGTGGGGGGGGAAGTGGGGGAAACTATGAACAAAAAAAACATAAGGGGAATCCTGTTATTTGTGTGTATTCATTTGTGTGTCACAGGGCCCCTTCATTGGTTTGGTTCGGGCCTCCCCCTCAGGCAGACCGGCAACATTTGGTCCTTACCCCCCCTGGGGGCCTATCGGCCTCGGCGACCCTCTCGACAGATCGTCTATATGGTAGGTTCTCCCAGGGCTGTAAGGAAGAGGTCCTCGTCGCTGCCGCCGCCGCCGCTAGCGGCGTCGGCGTCGGCGTCGTCGTCCTCGTCCTCGTCGTCGTCGTGATCGATCGTCGTGGTCGTCGGCGTCGTCCGCCTCGTCTCTGGAGGTCTCGCTGGAGCCCTCCAGATACTTCTGGAGGCTTTGCAGGAACTGGGCGGCGCGCACGAGGGGCGTGGCGCACGAGGGGGGAGGCCTTCCGTGAGGGCCAGGGGGGGCTTCTCGAGAAGCAGGGCCGCTTTGGCGCGGGCCCCGGCCCGCGCCACGCGCGGCGGCGGCGCCTCTCGAGGAACCGCCTCCCGAGCATGCCGCGGCCCGCGGCCACCCCGGGCTGCGCCCGGGGCTTGGTCGCCGCCATCGTCGTCGTCGTCGCCGCCGCCGCCGCCGTCGTCTGCGTCGTCGTCGTCGTCGTCGTCGTCGTCGTCGTCGTCGTCGTCGTCGTCGTCGTCGGCGCCGTCGTGGTCCGCTGGCCAGACGGCCAGGCTCGGGCTGCCGCCCGCGGGCCTGCCGCCCCTGGGCCTGCCGCCCTCGGCGCCGCCCCCGCGGCCGCCCGGGGGCGCGCTGCCGCAGCCGGCGCCCCAGGAGCCCCCGCGCCTCCGCGGGGGCTGTGATGCTCCAGCCTGCTGCAGGCTGTGATTCCGTTGTGAGCACCAGGTAAGGGTCCCCAAACTCGAGCCTTCAGCCTGGTCAGCCTTCAAACCAGGGGGCTGTGATGCTTCAGCCTGTTGTGAGCACCAGGAGAGTGCCCCCCG
This sequence comes from Prorocentrum cordatum, assembly GCA_963575745.1. Taxonomy (NCBI): domain Eukaryota; class Dinophyceae; order Prorocentrales; family Prorocentraceae; genus Prorocentrum; species Prorocentrum cordatum. Next base: position 372,579 of record CAUYUJ010014589.1, read on the forward strand.
AGCTCGAGGGTTTTCTTCGCGTGTCGGGCGGGGACGCGCGGCCGACACTGCCGTGGACGCTCTTTCGGCACTCTTTTGACACTTTTCCGGGTGCCCGAAATCATTTCTGGGATGTGGCCCGGAAGTGCGATGGGAGCAACATAGCGCGTGGGGTGTCTTCGAGAAGCATTGGCGAAGCGCCGTGGTCTGCCTGCAGTCGGACCGAGGCATTCGGAGGAGGAAGAGGTGCCGATACTGATGATTGCCCTCGCCCCGTTTTCCCCTTTTTGAGCCTCCTGGGCGGTCCCCGTTGCCTCTGCTGGATGCACCTCGAAGTCCTGGCCAAGCGTGAGGGCCTTGTTTCGGGGAAGCGCAAGGCTCGACGGTGGGTGGACTAAAAGTGTCCACGCGTCTCGCCAAGAGCTTGAGTTATCTAAGCATGTCTGACGAAAATGCATACCCCCCTTCTCCAACATTCAAAGTTGACGGTCTTGGGGCAGTAGGCCAAAGGCCAGGGACAACATGTGGACACTTCAACTTTGGGTTTTGGGGGGAGTGGTGCGAAGCAAGAGCATTTCGCAATTGTGGTTCTTGTCACGTTGCATCGCCTTACCGCCATGGGTGTGGACACCTTTTGTCTGGGTTCCGTAGCTCGCCAGAACTCTAGCTTGCCTACGTTTTTCGATGGGCCCGTCCTGGGTTTTGGCGGTTCAGTTCTCGTGGGATTTACGCAGAGGGAGCTCGCGCCAAATTTCAGCCTTGGTCTCGTCATTTTCCTGACGGCCCCGTCAGGTCAACCCGAGTCCCCCGAAACCGAGTCTTACACATGTTCCCGGCTATTGTGCTTGCAGGCGTAGCTTGGTGTTCGCGCGCGTACTATGGCGATCGCAGCGCACCCCCGCCCCGACATGCCCCAACGCGCCCAAGCGTTACCGTTTCCCGGCCCCCCCCCCGCCCGCCCCCGGATAACGGTCCTTACGCGGCAATAATAAACAACAGTCTCTGAGGGATGAGGCCCCGAGGACAAGCGGCGTCGAACTTGAAGCCGGCTGGGGTGCTGAGGTGGCCCAGCACTGGTTTTGGCTAGCAGAACGGGGGGAGAAAGGGCCCTCCTCGTCGCCACGCTGGACACGGCTCGAACGACTGGTTAGTTTCGAAGCTGGGGACCGATTTCGAGCGGATTTGCCCTCAGCCCTCCTCCTTAGCCGTTTTTCTCGGGGCCTCATCTTTTAGGGCCCAACGTATGAACCGCCGAATACGGGTTGGGGGCGGTCAGGAGCGGGGTGATGATCAGGGGGCGGTGGATATCATGGCCACGGCCATGATACCTCCCCAGATGTTATGGTGCCTCTTCTTCTTATTTTATGGCCGAGTACGTCCCCTGTCCCCCCTGGGCCGCGCATGCCTCGGGCCATGATCTGCGACCCCCCCTCTTAGGCGCCCCCCAACGGGGGTGAAGGGGCGAAATGGTGCCAGAAAGACTGGAAGCGGATCGGGCCCCTCGCAGAGCCCAAGCTGCGGCCCCAGCTGGGCGCGGCCGCACGCGGGCGTTGCACTGGTCTCGCTGCACCCTCCGCACGCCTCGCGCCACATCCTCGATGGAAGAAGACGGGGTCGTCTTCACCGACACTGGCGCTTCAGCGTGCCGCGTAAGGTCGCGCGTGAGCGCCCTCGTCTCCAAGGGCAGCGTGCCGCCCTGGCGGCCCGCGTGAGCCTCCGCCTCGGGTCACTATGTCGCCTTGCGCAAGATCCGTGTCCGTCGCTCACATGGTGAAGCCTCGGGTGCTGCCGCAGTGGGCACGGTCGCACGTGGGCCCCACGCCCGTCTGGGCACTCTCCACGCGCACCGTGCCACGTAGTCCATGTGACACTGGGCCACCCAACTGCGGCCACACGGCCGTACGAGTCGGCGGCGCGCCCAGGGGGGTCGGCAGAGAGGGGGCGGGCCGAGGCCTTTTGACAAGCTTTGTGAGCCTGCTCCGAAGCCACAGGGTTTTCAGAAGGTCCGGGCGCGCCGCCGAACGAAGTCCAACACCAGCTCCTGTCCATTCTGAACTGGATTCGCTGCCTGTGTCGCCACGGACGCGTCCGTCTGGGACACACGTCGCTTTCCGACGGCGGCCGCCGTCTTTGGTGGACGCCGTTCGCTGTTGGGCATCGTGCCAATTTTTGCCAGACCCATTTCGGGCGTTCAGGTGGCGCCACAGGATCGGTCTTCTAAGAATTCGGTGGGCTTCTTCGAGGGGTTTTAAAGGGGCATCTAAGAGCGCTTCTCAGAAGCTTCCCTGGCTGCTAAGAGGTCTCGTGCCTTCTAAATTAGACGCCCCCCCACCTTCTTAGAACACGTCCTTCCTGTTGGCCCGTCGTGCGCACCGCCGAGTCAGATGGGCTCCTACTCGGGAGTCTCGTCGAATTGCCACCATGAAGAACGTACATCCTCCACGGGCCTAAGTTCCTAGAAACCTGCCAGCACAGCATTCGCCGGCCCAACGGGCCAGGGCGTGCTAAGATCTCCGGTAACTGGTTAACAGTATTAACAGTATTTCTAGTTCGCGCGCGCGGGGCGGCCCCTGGGGGTCCCCCGGCGAAAAGTACCCCGACCAACGCCCGGTCGCCGCCCGACCGCCGCCCGACCGCCGCCCGACCAAGTCTACTCAGAGATGGTTTTCCTTCTGGGTGCGGCCTCTCAGGCTCCCCAGAGCGCGCTCAGAGTGCCCCAAGAGGCCCCCAAGACTGCCCAAGAGGCCCCCGAGACGCCCAAAGAGCGCTCGAAGACGCCGAAGATGACCCCAAGACGGCCCAAAAGGCCCCCAAGACAGCCCAAGAGGCCTCCAAGACGCCCCAAGAGCCTTCCAAGAGGCCTCCGAAGAGAGCCCCAAGAGGCCAAAATCGTTGATTTTCATTGGTTTTTTCGATGTTTTTTGTGTTCTGGCTTTTTCGGCTTCCGGACGCTCCAAGACGGCCCAAGAGGCCCCCAAGACCGCTCCAAGACGGCCCACGAAGCTCCCAAGACGGCGCCGAAACGACCCAAGAGAGCCCTCAAGACGGCCCAAGTGCCGCCCAAGACGGACCAAGAGGCCCCAAGACGGGCCCAAGAGGGACTCAGGAGGGATACCGAGAACTCAAAAATGGAGCCCTCCGTCCCAGAAGGCGCCCAGGAGGTCCCAAAGAGGCCCCAAGAGGCCTCCAAGAGGCCCCAAGATGTCGCCAAGAGGCCCCAGGAGACTCCCAGGAGGCCCAAAAGAAGCCCCAGAAGGCTTCAAACATGTCTCCCAGGCGCCCCCGAACGGCCTCTCAACAGACCCCAAGAGGCCCCCCAAAGAAGCATCTTGACGACGACTCTATTTCGCCCCATCGAGAGACGACCCCCAGGGAACTGCTTCACCATCAAAACTCCCCACGCAACGCGTCCGAACGACACCCGCCCCCAAGAGCGCAACATGGGCAACGAACACGCAGACAAAAACCAGCGATGCCATATCACGGGCCGGCGGAATGAGCGAAGCGATTCAATAATTACCTCGTTTCTGGCCTCCCGCAGTCAGACAGCAGGATTTCCCATGCAGGGTTGCCTTTGGGGTGGTGTTGGGCTGTCGAGACAGGATCTTAGGAGGGAAGTTGGCCCGGGACCTGAGAGGAAAACGGAGAGAAAGGTTCCTGGGAGAAGGGGTCCTTGCTCTTGAAGGAAACATGAGGACATGGGCCAGGAGAGAAAGGAACGGATTGCTCTGCGGGCCCCACGCTTGCGGGAGACCCTTTCACCACAAATAGCGTAGATGCTTCACGTGTGTGACGCCCCTGCCGACCTGCATACCTCACCTCCCCTGCCGACTGCAGACAGCAGGGTGATCCGCAATGCATATTATTATGAGGCGGAGGAGGAGGAGCAGGATCGGGAGGAGCAGGAGGAAGATGAGGAAGAGGAGGAGGATGAGGAGGAGGAGGAGGAAGTGGATGATGAGGAGGTGGAGGAGGAGGAGTTGTTGTTGATGATGATGATGCTGATGATGCTGCTGATGATGACGATGCTGATGATGGTGATGATGGTGATGGTGATGATGCTGGTGATGATGATGATGTTGCTGACGATGATGATGCTGATGCTGATGATAATGATGATGATGATGATGATGATGATGATGATGATGATGATGATGATGATGATGATGATGATGATGATGCGGATGCTGATGATGCGGATGATGATGATGATGATGCGGATGATGATGATGCTGATGATGATGATGACGATGATGATGATGCTGATGCTGCTGCTGCTGATGATGATGATGATGCTGATGATGAGGATGATGGTGGTGGTGGTGATGGTGGTGGTGGTGATGATGATGATGATGAGGAGGAGGAGGAGGAGGAGGAGGAGGAGGAGCCGTTGCATGGCATTTGCAGAGAAGTCTTGGCGCCCTTCAGACGGTCGCCCCGGCAACGGGGGGCCGAGGCGCACCCTCCGCCGTGTGCCAGGAGGGAGAGAGGGGGCCCCGGGGGACCAGGGGGGCAGGGTGCAGAGAAGGGTTCGTGGGAGAAAGCGGAGCGCCCCCCCGGCCGCACGGCCGTGCCTCCGTCGGCGGCGAGCCCTGGGGAGAAGTCAAAGGGGGCGGGCCTGCTAAGAGGGCTCGGAGGGCCTCGGGCCTTCCGAGGCGTTGTCTCGGCCTCTCCCGAAGACGCAGGCAACTTCGCAGTGGGCCCCGTGGCCTGAGGGAAGGATGCACCTGACGCACGAAGCCCCCACGATCTGCGAGCGGGCCTGGGACGGGGCCCAGAGCGAGGCTGGCCCGGAGATCAGGGGGCTGGCGTTGCGAGTCGAAGCGTATGTTCGCGATCGTTTAGGGGGAGAAGAGCAGCCTTGGAGAAAGGGGAGCGACCCCCTGGCCTCGCGGCCATGTCTCTGTCGGCGGCGAGCCTTGGGGAGAAGTCAGAAGGGGCGGGCCTTCTTAGAGGGCTCGGAGGGCCCCGGGCCGTCTGAGGCGTTTTCTCGGCCTTCCCCGAAGACGCAGACCATTTCTCAGAAGGCCAGGAGGGTTCTGAGAAGCCCCGCCGCCTTCTGAGAAGGCTTGGCTCACCCCCCCGGGGCGCGCCGCCGTGGTTCGAGCAGATGGGGTCGGACTATCGCGCCGCATCGTCGATATATCGCCGCTGCGGTTTGATGTGGAGCCAGATTTTTCCTACGTCGACGTCGCCGATGCGGCGCGATGCTCCGACCCCATCTATTCGGATCCCATTTGGGAGACCTCTCATGCCAGGATTCGGGAGGCGAGGTCGAGCAGTGCATCGACGAGAGGTGGAGGGGGACGGGGGTGCCCCGTAAAGCTGGCACGAGGGTAAAGAACAATCTGGAGGGGTACAGTGGAAACCCGTGCCAAGAAACACCCTGCTTGCCTCCAGGGTGCCCTGGGTTTTTTGGGTGTTGATGGTTTTGCGATACACAGCGTGACGTTCCCACACCAAACATCGATGGATGTTCTGGGGTTTCAGGGTTGGGTTTCTTGTGGTCGAGCTCCTTTTGTAAAGAGCACTCCTAGCTTTGGATGGGGTACCCCTCTGTTTTTCGTGCCTGGGTGTTCTTGCACTTTGGCGTGGTTCTCGTGTTGGGTATCCCCATGGCGCCTGGGCCCTTCGGCGAGGGTGCCCAGGCTCTTGGCCCACGCTCCTGAAGCTGTGCTGCGACTGGAAGGCTGGCGTACCCTCTCTCCGCGGGACTTCCGAGCTCTGGAAAGGCACGATGGGGCCCAGCAGTCGCCCTCGCTCCCCCTTCTCGGAGGGGTCTCTCTCTCTCTCTCTTTCTCCCGCTCAGTGGTGAGGTGCCCTTCTCCTCGTTCTGCTTCCTCCCCCTTCTCCTCCCCCCGTCTCCTCCCTGGTCTTCTCCTTTCTCTCCTCCGCCACCCCCTCGTCCCTCCCAGCGGCTTCGAGCTCCCTTCGCATTGTTGGCGGGATTGTTGTTACTCCTCCCACTGCTGAGATGGAGTTTCACTAGTTTTGTTTGCTGCTCCAGTCCGCTGCAGGTCGTACAACGTGACCGAACACATAACAAGACACGCGTGCTGTCTGTGCCAGCCGCGTTGTCAACATCGCAGTTGCCGCATGCTTGGTGGCAAGCACAAGCGAAGTGTGATGTTCCATCTTAGTGATCAGATCACCGGCAGTCGCAGTAAATGGTATGTTGCCACATCGTTCCTCATTCCGTGCGTTACCCCAGTATGCGTTTCCCCGTTCAGCTCCGCCCATGGCACGCGGCTTGTGGCGACCCGCATTACGCCGCCTCCTTCGTATTGAAGGGCTTCGGTGGACAGGCACACGCCGGCGTGCAGGATTTATGTCCACGGCGACTGCGTCTCAAATTTCTGGACTCCCTTCCCCCGAGACGCGGTGGACGTGGACGACAACCTGGCCTCTGGCGAGGCCATTCTTTACACATACATGCATTGTGCCTATGGTCCGCTGGAGTCCCTGACCAGCACGTCCAAGACGCTGTGTATATGGATCGGCGGCGAGCGAGGGGGGGAAGTGAGAAGGAAAAGGAGGCGGCGGGACTTCTCAGAAGCCTCTTGGCCTCCTGAGAAGTTCTCTGCGTCCTCGGGGGAAGGCTCAGAAGACTTCTCAGAATGAAGGGGGACGTCTTAGCCTGCTGAGAAGGTCCGCCCCTTCTGACTTCCTCCCCAGGGCTGGCCGCCGAATGGATACAGTGGGGCCCATGCCAAGAAACACCCTGCTTGCCTCCAGGGTGCCCTGGGTGTCGTGGGGTTCGATGGTTTTTCGATGGAAAGCGTGACGTTCCCACACCCAAAATCGATGGACGTTCTGGGGGTCACGGTTGGGTTTCGTGTGGAAGGTGTTTTTGTGGTCGAGCTCCTTTTGTAAAGAACACTCCTAGCTTTGGATGGGGTGCCGCTCTGTTCTTCGTGCCTGGGCTTTTTGCACCTTGGCGTGGTTCTCGTGCTGGGTATCCCCACAGGGGCCTCTACTGTACAGACCTCGCCCGCAATGTGGGGCACCGAGAGCGCGCTCGGAGGATCCCCGTCGAACCGTGGGGGGGGGGGGCGCCCGCCCGCCGCAGGATGCGGCGGCGACGGACACCTACCGGTGGAAGCAGGACCCATCGCTGCGCTCCGAGCTCCTGCGGGGGTGGGGGTGGGGGAGGTCAAGTCCGACCGAGGTAAAGGATCGAGGCCGGTTCGGGGAGGGTGCACCCAGGAGTAGATCGGGTCGGACGATCGCGCCGCATCGCCGATGCATCGCCGCAGCGGCCCGATGTGGAGCCCGAGTTCCTTCCCGCGGACGTCGCCGATGCGTCGCCCACGTCACCGATGCATTGCCAGTGCATCGCCGATGCATCGCCGGTGCATCGCCGATGTATCGGCGATGCGGCGCGATTCCCCGACCCCAGCTGCTCGGACCCCGTCTAGGAGGCCTCTGGAATGTCCTTCGTGCTTGCTGGTATTATTGTGCATCGTGGGGAGGGCACCCTTGGATGTTCTGTGTGTTCTGGCTGGCGGAGGGCCCCATGTTCTCGAAGAGTGTGATTCTGTCTCAAGTCCGCTTGTACCCTCCTTCCGCAGCCCCTGCTCTCGAGGGAGCGCAGACGCGGACTCAGGCGCGCGGATTTGCGAGGGGGGCCCTGATACCGGGCAGAATCGGCGCGCTTCGTCGCCAGGTGAGGCGGGATTGGGTCCTGTTGTTTTGGAGCAACCTTCCCCGATGCATGGGTCTGGCTCCCACGCGTCGGATCCCCACTTCCCTGATCCTTGCCAGCGTTTGCCCGATGATCCTACTCCTGGTTGTGCGCGTGCTTATGTTCCCGCTCCTGCTCCTTCTCCCACTGGTCCTGCTCCCCCTGCTCCTGCTCCTCTCCTGTTCCTGCTCCTGCTTCTGCTTCTGCTTCTCCTGCTCGTGCTCCTCCTGCCCGTGCTCCTGCTGCTGCTTTTGCTCCTCGTGCTCCTGCTGCTCCTGCTCCGCTGGGCGCTGCCCTCGCCGCTCCAGTTGCCAGGGTGGCGCTTGGGGGGAGTGGGGCATCCTCCCGGAGCGGACGAGAGTGGGTGGGCCGACAGGGACGTCGGACGAACGGGGCTCCGGGCTCGAGGTGTTCGGGCGTCTCCGTCGGTTCGCGGCGGTGTTCCAGCCTCGGGAAGCTTTCCAGCAGCTGCGCCTCGCCGCGAGCCCTCCGGGGGTGCCCGAAGCGTCGTGGCCAGATGACGTGGATCACCTGGATCGGACGAACGGAGAGCATTCGGACAGGGCAGTTGCGATCGCCGGTCTGTGCCTCCTGGTAGCCTCCTGGGCCCCTGGGTCCGTCAAACGAACATCCGGGATGAGAAGCCGATCCCAGGGAAAGCCCGGGCCGAGGGTCCAGCACCCTTCAGGACCCCATGCCAACACCAGTCACCTGTAGGTGCCCCTATGCCTCCCTGATAGCAGGGCCTCGCGATTGCAGAGGCAAGACCGTCCTCCTCATCCTCATCCTCCTTGCAATCCTCCTCACCCCATTCGTCATCGTCCCTGTCGTCCCCATTATCGTACCCTTGCTGCTCTTGCTCCCTCTGTTTTGCTCCATCCTCCGTCTCCTCATGCGGCCGCGCAAGGACACCGACGAGGTCGAGGTGTCAGTCAGCGTTCCACTCACCGCGCTCGACTCAGAGGGGCCTCGTAGCTCGAGTTGGGCGAGGGCATAAGGAGGAGGAGGAGGAGGACACAGAAGGGCAGTGGCAAGGGAAGCAGTACGGTGATCAGAAACATGCTCACGAGGAGACGGTCTCGGGGATGATGCTGATGACGATGACGATGACGATGATGATGATGGTCGTGGTGGTGGTGGTAATCATGATGATGATGATGACGACGACGACGATGATGATGATGATGATGATGATTATGATGATATTGATTGATGGATTGCTTGATGAGGATGGTGATGTTTTTGATGCTAACGATGTTGATGATGATGGTGTTGATGATGATGAGGATGCTGATAATCATGATCGTGATGATGGTGGTGATGATGATGATTCCGATTATGCTGATTGATCATGGTGGTGATAACGATGTCGGTGGTGATGCTTATGCTGATGCTGATGCTATTCATGCTGCTGCTGTTGCTGCTGCCAACGATGATTGGCGATGACGATTGTAATGATAGTGGTGATGATGATGGTGATGCTGATGATGATGAGGGTGATGATGGTGATGATGATCATGCTGATGATGATGATGATGATGATGATGATGATGATGATGATGATGATGATGATGATGCCGATGCTGATGATATTGGTGATGCTGCTGATGATAGTTGCGATGATGATTATGATGATGCAGACGATTATGGGGCTGTGGCGAAGATGGTGATGATAGCCATGGTGAGGATATCGATGGCTCGGGCGATGACGAAGACGAAACACATGACGATGACGATGATGATGCTAATGATGATGCGAATGGTGTTGCCTCTGGGTGATAGTGATGGTGACGACGATGATGCATCTTGTGAATGTGGTATTGAGCTTGATGTGTGGACGGACGATGGACGGGATAATGCTTATGTTGAGATGAGGATGATTTTGATGGCAAAGATGATGCCACTGATGCTTGTGATGATGACGAAGGTGATGTTGACGATGCTGATACTGATGATACTGGTGAGGCTTCTGATGACGATGGTCGCGATGCTGATTTTGGCGATGATGACGATTTTTCGAATGTGATGGTGATGGTGGTGAGGGCGATGCTGATGACTATGATGATGCTGAAGATGATGATGATGATGCTGATGATGATGATGACGCTTATGATGGTGATGCTGATGCTGATGGTGATGCTGACGATACTGATGATGACTTTGATGATGACGGTCGAGCTGGTGATGATGTTCCTGATGATGACGATGTTGCCGATTTGGATTAGCATGGTGGTGGTTATGATGATGACGACGACGATTATGACGACTCGCATGATGATGACGCCGCTTTGTACTTTGAAGATGATGTCAATGATGATGATGACGATGATGATGATCATGATGTTGATGGCAATGCTAATAATGATGATGATGATGATGATGATGATGATGATGATGATGATGATGATGATGATGATGATGATGATTATGGCGATGATGATGCTGATCCTGCTGATGATGCGATGATGGTGACGCTGATGATTATGATGATGGGGATGATGATGGTGATGCTGTTGTTGGTGATGCTGCTGACGATGCTAAAGATATTGGCATCCTGGATCAACACATACACATCTCCACCGCGGGCTGGTTTTCTGTCATGGGGGTTGATTGGATTATTGTTTCGACGGTGGGTTGCTTGGTGCGCCAAATCTCGCGATAGTGATCTGTCGCGTGTGCAGCGTCATTTTGGCACGCGGCTGCACGCTCAAAAAACAACACATTCACGTGTTGTATAGTTCGGGGTGGTGTATAACGTCCCCTTTGTGGGCCCATCGTTTTTATACACCGCCACCGTGTTGCCATAGGGCGCTTGGGAACAATTATTTATTCGCGATCGCGCCATGTGTGCGCATGACCACGTGGTAAGTACTTGCTCTTGGCGGGGCAGGCAGTGACACCCTTGCCGGGGCGGTCGCGCGCAGGATGTGTCCTTTCCTATGGCTGCCTGGTGGTGGCGCATATTTGGGGGTCCCGCAGATGATGATACTGATGCTGATTACGGTGCTGCGGATTACGACGGTGATGGTAATGATATTGCTGATGAGGATAGTGATTATGATGTATGATCGCGATTGTGGTGACGATGCTGATTCGTGCGATGGTGGTGTCTTTACTGACGACGACGATGGTCTCGATAATGATGATGCGTGTTGTAACACTGACAGCGATGATGCTGCTGATGATGATGGTCATGGTGATGGTGATGGGGTGATACGAGTGATTATGGTGGTGATGGCGACGAGGATCATGATGCTGCTGATGTTGATGGCAATGATGGTGGCACCGATGAGGATGGTGATGATGATGACGGCGATGATGCTGATGCTGCTGATGATGTGTATTGTGCTGGTGGTGACGCTGCTATCGGTGACGTGGATGATGGTTCTTGCGATGATGCTGAGTGTGTTGGTCCTGGCGGTATTGGTGGAGATGGTGATGACGAAGATGGGCATTTATTATGGTGGTGGTGATATACGGAGGCTGAGGTTGAGGATGATGGTGATGATGGTGATCGTGATGATGATGGAGATGAAAACGGTGATGAAGATATTGGTGACCATGATGATGATGATGATGATGATGATGATGATGATGATGATGATGATGATGATGATGATGATGATGATGATGATGATGATGCTGTTGATGACGGTGGTGATGATGGTGATCGTGATTGCTTTGCTGGTGCTGATGGTGGTGGTGGTGGTGGTGGTGGTGTGGCTGCTGCTGATGATGCTGATGCGGATTGCGATGGGAAGAAGAGGGCTCGTCGACATTGTACGTGCCTGGGTGCTTGTTGTTCAAGTATTCCTGCGCCTGCGATTTGCGCTGGCTCCTTGTCTCAGTCCAGCTCCTCCCGCGTCTCGCCTCGCTGCTGCTGCTGTTGTCCCTGACCCTGCATTCTGCTCCTGCTGCTAGTCTGGACTCGTCTTATGTTTTCCTCCCCCTTCTCCTCCTCGCGATTCGCGGCTCGGAACCGCCGCGAGCGCAGACATGTGGTTGTAGCGTGACTCGCCTGCGCATCACGTGTGTAAGGCCACGGCTCTCACTCCCTGGCCTGATGGGCACAATCGGGATCCAGGGGAGCGCGCACGACTCTGGCGGTCGTGTCGCTTCGCTTCCTCACAACCCGCGGCTCTCGGACCGAGGCGGTCAAGGGCGAGGTGAAAGTCGTCATTCAGCCCCGCTGTCTGAGATTGCTGCACAGGCGACGCGCGCAACGACCTTTTATTGAAAGCGTGCGAGATCGGTGAGCATGAGAAGAGGGATGAAACGGAGCAGGAGTCCGAGGAGGAGGAGGGGGAGGAGGAGAAGGAGGAGGAGGAGGAGGAGGGAGAGGAGGAGGAGGAGGAGTTGGAGGAGAAGGTGGAGGAGGGTGATGAGTAGGAGGGGGGAGGGAGCGGGGGGGGGGTCCAGCCCCATCCAGGGACAAGGCCCTGGTCGAGGGTCAGCTCTGCTCGCACTGCAACCCGGAGGGTTCCACCTGGACGCTGGGAAGAGGGCAGGTCACCGTTTCCTTGGAAAAGAAGGACCGATCGTCGTTGTCTGGCGTCGTCGTGGTCTGTCGGCGTCATGGTCGTTGTCCGTCGTCGTCTGTCATCGTCTGTCGTCGTCGTCGTCCGTCGTCCGTCCGTCGTCTGTCGTCCATCGTCCGTCGTCCGTGCGTCCGTCCGTCCGTCCGTCCGTCCGTCCATCCGTCGTCGTTGTCACCGTCGTCGTCGTCATCTTCGTCGTCGTCTTCGTCGTCGTTTTCGTCTGTCGTCGTCATCGTTGTCGACGTCGTCGTTGTCGTCGTCGCCTGTCGTCGGCTTCGAAGGGCATCCACCTACTTCTTCCCCCCGCCCTTCTCGCCCCCCCCCCCTCGGGGGCTGAGAGGGAAACTGGGGCGGCAGGAGCAGAAGGAAGAGGAGCAGGAAGAGGAGGAGGAGGTGCACGCGGAGGAGTGCGAGGAGAAGGGAGAGGACGAGGATGAGGACTGACGTTGCGACACCAGTCGATCTGACTTTGCCCAACGTGCAGTACAAATGAGCCTGAGGAGCGGATTTGATCCGGGCAGCCCCGAGGGGGTAGTCTCGCGGGACAAACTCGTCGTGGGGGGTGTGCGGAGCCCCGCCAGTGGCCTACGACAGGGCGCCGCTCAATCATAGTCTGTGTTCGCAGGCGAGCCTAGATCATCCTACCTCCGTCCCCTGGCTTTGACTCGTTTCGCAGTTTCGTTGTAAGTCAAGATATCGAAATATAATCGGAGCGAGGTGTAAGATCGAGGTCGGTTCAGGGAGGGTACCCTACTGTTCTTCGTTTTTGCTGGATGTTCTTGTGCACCCTGGGGAGGGTATCCTTGGATGTTCTGTGTGTTTTGGCCGGCGGAGGGTCTCGTGTTCTTGATGGATATTCTTTTGCCCTAGGTTCGATTGTGAGGACGATTTCGGTGTCAGAAGGCGCTGTGGCTTCCGGTCCGTTCCTTTAGTTTGGTTGGGGATTTGTTTGTAACCGAGGCTCGCCGTGGCCAGAATAATACGTTCGTTATGGTCGCTTGATGACTGTATGGGCGCGACGAGGGCAAAGGCCCAATTGTGGGAGCTATAGTATCGCACCCATGGCTTTATGAAGATCTCTAGCCAAGGAAGGCGACGCGGCAGGGTGGGAACACGCTGGTCTCATGCAGTGTTCACAGGCTTTTTGTGACCACCAGTGTTTCCGAGCGCATCTTGCAGTACATGCTGACAGCTAATTCTTGACGCTTCGCGTATCCCCGCCAGCGTATACCGACTATAGGGAGACCACCCGGTCGGAAGCATCCAGCTCTGGAGCCCCATGGCACCCAAGGCCGTCCTGGGAAGGGTGGGACCGCCAGGAAAGTTCATGGAGGGGCGCTGACTGGGGTACCAGGGAAAAAAGGACCGCCCCAAAAGGTGACGCGCAATACGCCGACAAGCGACAGCGAGGAAGGGAGCTCGAACGCTGGTAAGGCGGCGACATGTCTGACAAGAGTTCCCTACGCACAGCAGGATTGACACAGCCCAGAGCCCCCAAGGCGCACGGCCTAGGGATGTCTGGACAAGGGGCGCTCCCTTCATGAAAGGCTGGCCGCACCCGTACACAGCGGATACCCCCCAGAGGTGTGGCGCGTCCTCCTCCGTTGGCGTCACCACTACTGTCAAACGTCCTGCGGCTATCGGCTGCCCTCCTCCCCCTCCTGTTGCTTACAAGTCCTGCGGCTATCGGCCGCTACCCCCGTTTCCTCGTCGCCAGAACTGTACAAGTCCGCGGCTATCGGCCGCTAACCCCCATTTCCTCGTCGCCACAGCGCAGTGCTTGAGAGGCGCGGCTATCACGGGTCCCGCCTCAGTCGGGGTTGGCCCCGGTGCCGAAGGTTCCCACTGGGCGGCCACGTTCCTGACGGCCCACCCAGTGATGGGGTTCGTTTCGCCGCAGTGGCAGGCCGCGGCCTCGGTTCCCGTGTTACCTCCTGGGAGTGAGGTACACCCCCCACGCTGCGCTAGACACCCACGGCCCCCGTGGGCTCGTAGCCCGTGCGGTCGGCTGGAATAATCCCGCCCACGGTTTTGGTCGGGTTACCGGCCCGAGGAGGACCTGGTCGTCTCGCTGAAGGCGTTTCCCCATCTGTCCTGCTTCCACCTAGGTTCTTTGCCCGCGCTGAGTGCGGGCCGTGGTGCCGAGGACGCTGGTCCGGCCCCCCCTCGTGCTCCACCACATGAAGTTCAGCTTTGTGCAAGTGGTTTCCCCCCCTCGTCGCCGTTGGGGGTGATCATCACTGAATGAGACCCCCACTGCCTCGTGGATTGTAGCCCGTGCGGTCGGCTGAGATAACCCCACCCACGGTTTTGGCCGCGTTACCGGCCCGCGGAGGTCCGGGTCGTTTGGCTGAAGGCGTCGCCCCATTGGTCCCTGCATACAGTGGATGGCTCTGGCCACGCATTGTGTCACCTTCTGGGTTCGAGAGGCACTACACTTCGCTTTGGTACCCGCGGCGTCCCGTGGGTTCCTGCGCCTGCGGTCGGCTGAAATAACCCCACCTAGGCCTTGCCCGTGTGAGTCTGGGCCGTGGTGATGAGGCAACTGGCTGAAGGCCTCTACTCGCTTCACCGTTGAAGTCTTGCTGTGTACTAAGTGACCTCCCCCCATCGTCGTTGTTGGGAGTGATCGTATCTCTCGGCGGTGGACATGCACTGGGTGCTACGTGAGTGAGTACGCCGCTCTAGGCCTTCTGTGTTCCGCGGATGCCTGGGTACAGGCTCTGCGTTCGTTTTCGCCTGTTTGCGAGTGCGGTACCTTCTGGTGCCCTGGCTCACTGGCATCTGCCCAGTGGTCCTTGCTCGCGCCTCGGCTCAGGCTGCGGTCTGCTTTGCTTCGCGCGCGCCACTTGGCGCTCTGCTCTCTCTCTCTATTTCGGCCACCGGTCCAGCTCCCCACCTGCGGGTCTGGCTTGTGTTCGTTGGTTGTCCACCTGTGGCAGCTTCTCTTCCGCTGGCATCCGTTCAGTGTTTTTGCAAGGTAATATTCTGGCATCGTCTTTTGCCGCGCATTCGCTACAGCGGCCTACGTGCCACTGCAGCCAATTATCTCGCTCTGTGCCCCAGAACGTCAGTCCCGCTCGCTGGATCTGTCCTTCGAGCCGCCGAACAAAAAAAGTATCCCCGCCAGCCTTGCGCGTCGCCTCTGCTTAAGTAGTCTCTGCGTAGCCCGCTTGGACCTGACTCGCCGCTGGCACGCTCGCCCGCGGCCGTTGACAAAAAAATATCCCCGCCAGCGGCGTCCGCCTGCTGCATGGTCTGCTTGTTCGACAAGGTGCTTGGGGTGGATGGGCCCTTCTTCTGGCCTTCATTGTGCTGCTGGCCTATACACCCCGCGCTCTGGGGAGTGCTACACGCCGGCCACTTCTTCGTTCACGTGCCGTTCTACCTCCCCCGCGCCATTTTGGTTGCGTGGTGTTCCCACATGCTTGACGTGCTCGTGGTGGGCACGGTCTCCCCGTCAAGTTCTACCTGTACGGCACGCTTGGCGCCCCTGTTCCGCCTTCACCCTGCGTGTCCTTCGAGGCAAGGTTTCGTGGCCGCCGGGGTACGGATCGGCCTGCTCGGCTCCTGGAGGCACGGTCGCGCTCTGCCGCTACTGGCGCTCGCTCCTCTTCGCGCCCACGACGCGGTCCTGGTGCCGTTCCTTCGCCCCCGCCTTTCGGCCGCCTTCGCGTCCCGCACGTCCCAGCGCGTTCGTTGCACCGCTTTTTCCTGCGCAGGTGGCATAGCCTGCCCCTGCTCGCCCGGCGTCCGACTTGATTTGTGCGCCTGCGTGCCCAAAAGTATCCCCGCCAGCCGGGACTTTCCTGGTGGACTCCCGGCTGCCCCTGTGGAATCCCGGGTGCGCTAGGATGTCCCTTGTGGACTCCTGGCTGCCCTTGGCCATTTGAGTACCGTGTCGCTGGCACGGGCCCCACGCAGGGACACAGGCGCGAGTCTGGAGCCTTGCGCGCGCGGGCTAAGGACTGCATTGATTCCGAATGTTGCGTGCGCGAAACAATTCCACAAGTACAGACCCGACATGCCTGCGATGATTTCCCGGACGCCTTGCGCCGCTGCGATAACGATGATTACCAGCTCGACCGCCACCTTGGGTTCAATGCTACTTTTGGGCGTACACGACAGGAGCACATTACGAACGACTGGGGCAATGTTGGGCGATCATGCAAGGGACGACCAAGACGCCCTTGACGCACGCAGCGGCAAACAGTGCAATCGCAGCCACGGCTGAGATGGGTCCCCTCTCAGAGAAGGCATCGTCAGTAGGCCCCCCTATTGCATGTTCAAGTACACCACCCAACACCTCCCACCACGCGCCCCTTCGGGTCGCGCCTGGCTGCGGCTGCTCCTTGTCCAGTTCGCCTCGCGCCTCTCGTTCGCCTCCCGTCCTTCCTGGGGTATTCCTTTCTTGCCCTCGCGGAAATCAGCTGCCGCCAATTCATGCCCTCCACCACCCATCCGTCTTCTCCGCCTGGGGTTCACCTGCGCCTGCTTCCTCGATGCCCGCTCCCGCTGACTGGGGCAGCGCATCGCCTGGGGTTCGTCATCAACGATGTTGGAATCAACCCTCCAAGCTCCCTTTTCCGCAGGGCCCTACACATTCATTTCCACAAGAGGAACAGCCTCGTTGGAAAACAACCGTTTGAAAACCCTGAATCCTGCAGACAGATTGTCTCGGGATTCGAACTTCACGTATCAACCTGAGCCTTGCATCTTGACCATCTGGACTCGTGCCAGAACACTTTCTCCTGGATTTCAACACCGCGAATCAATGCGACTACTGCGCCTCACCATCCCGAATCCTTCCAAGACATCATTTTTGGCACGCTGATCATGGGAATCACTGAAATTCGTACCCGTAGTAAAAAAAAATATTACGCGGCGCTAAGGCGAGAACCACAGTTTGAAAAGGAACCGCCCTCACTCCGTGAAACTTTTGCTGGCATGTTTTGCAACGACTGTGCGCGGCGCCGATGCGAAAACCACATTTTGAAAACCAGTAGCCCTCAATACGTGAAGCCCCTGCACATCCTCAAATCGAATGTGCGCTGCGCTCAGGCGAGAACGGTATTTAAAAAACCACCCGCCCTCCATCCGTGACATTGTGTCACTGTTGTCAGGTTGAAAGCGTCATGGTCATGATTGGTGAGAAAGTTCCAGGCGAAACACCCGGCCCGCCCTAAAAAGTGACGTCGGCGTGCGACGGAAAAGTTATGTATAAGAAAAAGGAATGGGGAATGAGGAGGATGATGAGGAGGAGGAGGAGGAGGAGGCAAAGGAGGAGGAGGAGGAAGAAAAGGGGAGGAGGAGGAAGATGAGGACGAGGAGGAAAGGGAGGAGGAGGAGGATACGGACATGGAGATGGAGATGGAGATGGAGGAAGAAGGAGGAGGACCTTAGGAAGAGGAGCTCATGAGGAGGAGCTCAGGAGGAGGAGTTGAGGAGGAGGAGGAACAGGAGGAGGATAATGATCGAGGAGGAGAAGGAGGAGGAGCTGAGGAAGAGGAGGAGCTCAGGAAGAGGAGAAGCTGAGGAATAGCTGAGGAGGAGGAGGAGGAAGAGGAGGAGGAGGAGGAGGAGGAGGAGGAGGAGGAGGAGGGGGAGGAGGAGGAGGAGGAGGGGGAAAAGGAGGAGGAGGACCAGCAGCAGGAGCAGCAGGAGCAGCAGGAAGACTTCATTGAAGAGGGGGAGGGGGGGTAACGCGTTTATAGGCACCTCGAAGGAGTCATTGGGTTTCGCCCACCCGCGACATTGGGACCAATGTCGCCACCACCCAACAGTTGCCGCTTTCCGGAGAGCTTGGCCGCCTTGGTGCGGAAACTCCGGCACGAAGCGAGCGCAGCACGGGACGTTGTTGGCACGAATGGTGATGATGTTGTTGATGATGATGATGTTGATGATGTTGAGGATGATGATGTTGATGATGATGGTGATGTTGATGATGATTATGGTGATGATGCTGATGGTGATGATGACCATGATGACGATTACGATCATGATGATGATGACGATGTTGATGATGATGATGATGATGATGCTGATGATGATGATGATGATGATGATGATGATGATGATGATGATGATGATGATGATGATGATGACGATGAGGATGAGGATGAGGATGAGGAAGAGGAGGAAGAGGACAAGGAGGAGAAGGAGCTTGGGAGGAGGAGGAGGAGGAGGAGGAGGAGCTTGGGATGAAAAGGGGGAGGAAGAGGAGGAGGAGGAGGAGGAGGAAGATCGAGGAGGAGGAGGAGGAGAAGTTGGAGGATCGAGGAAGAGGAGGTATGGTATGGTATGGTATGGTATGGTATGGCATGGTATGGTATGGTATGGTTTGGTATGGTATTGCGGTGGCCTGAAAGCCAGTCAGAGAGTTTACGCCTCCGCGCTGTCGGGGGCCTGGAAATCACTCTCGGCATCATGTTCGGCCGCTTTCTGGGCCAAACGCCTGCCGAGGTCTTGACCCGAGGGCAACGCCTCTTCGTCGAGGCCACAAGCACGCAGCTCGCTGGAACGGGCCTACAGGCGGTCCGCGGGAACCCCGCGACCCCGAGACGCCCCACCAGGGCCGATGTCGCCCTGGTCCAGCGTGCTAGGTGTGAAATGCTCCCTGAGCCGAAGTCCAATCTCCTCGGGGACACTGACAGGCGTCTCGAGGCGAATGTCTTTCAGCCCAGCCTTGTACGATGGCCATTGGCCTTCTCAAATTAGACTGAGCTGGCTCTAGAGACCTGAGCCCGCGTTCTCCCTCAAGCACGGCATCAGAAGGGCCCAAATCGGGACCGCTCCGGAAAACAAGGCCCCACAGGCACAGCAGAAACACAACACCAATAGGAGGAGCAGGAGGAGGAGGAGGAGGACCGAGGTGGCGGATGATCCAGGAGGAGGTGGAGAATCGAGGAGGAGGAGGAGGAGGATCGAAGAGGAGGAGGAGGAGGATAGGACGAGGAGGAGGAGGAGCTGAAAAGCTGAGGAGGAGGAGGAGGATCGAGGAGGAGGAGGATCGCGGAGGAGGAGAATGGAAGGGGAGGAGGAGGAGGAGGAGGAGGAGGAGGAGGACGAGGAGGAGGAGAAGGAGGA
>CAUYUJ010014590.1:0-27500 GCA_963575745.1 Prorocentrum cordatum
TCGCGTGCTGTCGCGGGGCTCCTCCCGAGGCAGGAGATCCCGAAAGCGGGCCATGAGGGCTCCGAGATGCCCCCGAAGCTGGTCTAAGAGGGCCCCGAATCACCCAAAGACCGCCCCAAGGTCCACAAGGGGGCCCAAAAATTGCCCGCGAGAAGCCCTGCGACGCCCCAAGAGAACCCCCAAGAGGGCCCCAATGCGCCAAATCTTCCATTTCCTATACAGCTACTGGCGGGCTTCAGCGATGTCGCCTGCTCGGGCTCCCGTGGCGGCGATCCGGACGCGATGTGCGACCGCCCCCGCTGCTGATAGAACAAAACCGAGCTCCGGACGCCGCAGGCGGCCCAAGAGGCTCTCAAGGTGGCCCAAAAGGCTCCCAGGATGTCCCAAGAGGGCCCCAAGACCGCCCAAGTCTCTCATAGTCGGACTCGCTCGTGCCCTTCCTCACTCGCACTCAGATGCACCAACGCGCAGCGGTATCATGCGCGCATTCGCTCACAAAGAGACCCGCTCACACTCACATGCGCTCATGCTCAGAGACACCCGTGCTCGGCCTCTCTCTCTCTTGCCCAGACCCGCTCGCACCCAGACTCAACCCCACCAGGTATATGCCCGATATCCTAAGTGCGGAATGGCTACCCATGCCGTCAGCATTGTGTTGCTTGTGTTTTTTGAACGCATCATCTTCGGTTTCCAGCTCCATCCTTCTCGCCTTGTCCCTTCCTCCCTCTCACTCATGCCCAGACTCACTCACACTCATACCAACCAACAACCAGACGCACCTCCACCCACACGCACTGACACTCAGACTCAAGACTAAGGCCCGCCCATAGTCATCCCGCTGTAGCAGGCATGATATGTTGTCTTCTGAGGGGAAGCCGCCGATGGGTACTGCGCGGATTCGCTCGCGGGCAGGTCGACGGGACTCGCCAAGCGGAGCGCCAACTCATTTTCTGTGGGTAAAGGGTGGGGCAGACGTGTCTCCCGCCAAACCCACATCACGGCCGCGGTGCAGCAAGGATAGCATCTGGGCCTCCCGATGGGGAGCCGCCCCGTTCGCGCTGGGATGGCTGGAACCTTTCAAGGGGAACGCCTCGTGGGGGGAGTCTGCGCGTCACTATCCAGACCCCCACGATATCTGCGATGTAGCAGGCACCGTGCTTGGGCCTCCCGGGGCGGAGCCGTCAGCGGGTGTTGCTCGGGCCCGTTGGCGCTCAAGTGGTCGGGACATCTCGAGCGGAACTCCCGTTGTGAGCGATCGACGTGTCTCTTCACAAAGCCCCCTGGCCCCCTCGATGAAACAAGGATCACACTCAGGCCTCCCAGTGGGAAGACGCCAGGAGGTATTGCACGGGCCCGTTCGCGCTCCTACTGTCTGGCGGAGCACCCGTTTTGGAAAGTCTGTGTGTGTGTGTGTGTGTTTTTGTGTTCGTTTCTCTCTCCGGGGCCCCATCACCACCGCGATGGAGCAGGCATCGCGCTTAAGCCTGCCCGGGGGGGGGGGCGGCGGGGGGCGGGGCAGGGGATTACTGCACGGGCCAGTTCGCGCCTAGATTGTTGGGACCTCTCAGGCGGAACGCCCGTTCTGGGGGGACTGGACGACGACGATAACGATGACGATGACGATGACGATGACGATGACGTCATCGTCATCGTCTCTTTTCAGAGCCCAATCACGACCGCGATGTAGCAAGCATTGCAACTGGGCCTCCCCGACGGGGGAGCCACCAAGGGGTACTGCGCGGGCCCGGTCGCGCCCAGATTGTCGGGGACTTCTCCTGCGGCACGTCCGTTTTGGGGGGCTCGGTAGTGGATGTTGGCCCTGCTCTTCTCAGAGCCACAATGCGCATGGGCACAGCGAGGAACCACCATGGGGTATTGCAGGGCTCGTCCGCGCCCGGATTGTCTGCACCTCTGAGGCACAACGCCTGCTTTGAAAGGTATGCGCGCCCTGGCCAGAGACCCGTGGCCACCGCGACGAACCGCCAGGGCTCCCAAAGAGAAGCCGCCATCGCGGTACTGCATGGGCCCGTTCGCGCTCGGATTGTCGGGGCATCTCAAGCGGAACGCCGAGTTTCTTGTTGGGGGACGGGCCCCTGTCAGAGCCCCACGGTCACCGCGATGCAGCAGACGTCGTACCCGAGGCCCCCCAAGGGGGAAGGGGGAGGGTCGTGGACAGACTGTCGGGACCTTAGGGGGGTGGAAAGATCGGCTTCGGGGGCCGGCGAGCATCCTCTCCCGAAGCCCCATGGTCATCGCATGGTAGCAGGCAGCATTCCAGGGGCTCCCGAAAGGGGAAGCCGCCAAGGGGGGGAGTACCACGGGCACGTGCGGGCCCACATTGTCAGGACCTCTCAGGTCGAAGGGTCAGGTTTTGTGCTGGGAGGAGGAGGAGGAGGAGGAGGAGGAGGAGGAGGAGGAGGAGGAGGAGGAGGAGGAGGAGCAGGAGGAGGAGGAGGAGGAGGAGCGAACGACACGCCGGAGGAGGAGGAGGAGGAGGAGGAGGAAGTCAAGACGTTTGTCTTGCACAGCACCACAGCGATATAGCATGTATGACATGTGGGGGGGGGGCATTCGTGGGGAGGTCGACCAATCGCGTTCCGTCAGGGAGCTCTAGGTGGCCCCAGGCGCTGCAGGAGAACCTCCACGAAGTCCCTGGGCTCCCTGGGACGCCCCAAGAACAGGCCGCAAGACCCCCCAGAAATCTCAAGATAACCCAAGGACCCCGTCAATCATGCCACGCAGACGCACTCACACGCATACACAGCCTGAAGTATGCCCATCATGCCCAGACCCATTCATACGGAGGCACTCTGATGAGCCACTCATGCTCAAATCGACTCACACTCAGGCGCACTCAATCACTCTCAGACTTGTTCATACACATACACCCTCGTACTCAGACTCGCTCAGACTCGGAATCACTCATACCCAGCGCGAATCCCTCCCATACCCACTCATACTCAGCCGTATAGTATTCAAACTCGCTCACACTCAATCTGAGACTCACTTATACTCCAGTTGTCAGCAAGGCGGCACGGGACAAGCAGTGCACATATGGGGATGAGTTGTCATATGCCTCCTCCTCCTGCTTCTCCTCCTCCTCCTGCTTCTACTCCCCCTTCTCCTCGAAGGAGTGGGAAGGCGAGGTTGGCAGGGGCAGGCCAGGCAGCGGCTTCTGCCATGAATCGCCTTGAGAAGTTTTTTCTGCGACTGGAGCTGCTCGGTGACGAGGAAATCTTCGCGCATGGACAGATCCCGCTTCGACGTGGAGAACACCTGCGACAAGAGGATCACAGTTGGCATCAATAAGTCCAATATCATATCCGTCTCGACCGATATGTTCTTTGCGCCGCATCTCTGGCCCGTGCTGAAGGACTCCGCAGAGCCGTTGCGCAATAAGGCTGGATCCTTGTACCGGAAATCCGCCACCGTGCCGTAGGCACGACAGGATTCCATCGAGGCCCTCGTACGCTCCCGCGCGCTCCCCGATGGCGCGCCCGTGTTCCCCTGGGAGTCTCCGAGGTGGCCGGGCTGGGAGGGTGGCCGCAGGCCGCGGCCCTCCAAGCTGCTCTGAGAGACGGCCCCAGGAGGCGATCCTGGGGAAAATTCTGGCGGGAAGTTGGGAGGCAACTACTGGGAGGTCTTCGTCGGAAGAATTGAGGAGGAGTCACTCCCAATGGGGGCTGCTACGTCAGATTAGGCCGCGGAGTAAGCGGGAATAGACCATCTTAAACGAAATTAGGTGGATCTCGGACCATGGCAAAATCAGAATCTGACCTCCCAAGAGTTGCATCCGAAGGGAATGTATGTCCGTCTTGGGGTTTCTTGGGTGCTGGCCCAAAAGGGCCAATACCACTGAAAGAGCGTCCAATGCAGCTCAAGAGGCCCTCACGATCGCCCCAACGGCCCCCTGAGTCCCCACGAAGAAGGAGCCCGAGAGGCGGATCACGAAGAGGCCCCAAAAGACCCCGCGGAGGCTCCCAGAGAACTCCAAGAGGTCCCCAGGAGGCCTCCGAGAGGCCCCAAGAGAGCAATAAATCAGTGAAAGGCCTCCCACATGACTCCAAGATGCCTTCAAGAGGTCCCTCGCCAACGACCCAGGCACGGTGGCAAGATGGGCCGACGGCCACTAGATCCGCCGCCCCCTGTTGATTCATCTGAGGGGTGCCCGGCGTGCTGAACCATTTCGGTCTTGGCTTTGGTTCTTTTTCCAAAAGATAGAGGGAAAAGAACTATGCACATGCACCGATTCTGGCCAGGCCCATCCTGAGCCCAGGATCGGTGCATACGCCCTCCTACCTTGGCCAGGAAGGCATATGCACCGATCCTGGGTCAAAAATGGGCCTTGCCAGGATCGGTGCATGTGCATAGTTCTCTTCGCCCGAAAAAGAACTCCCCGTGGGGCGTCGGCCGATCCCACCAGGGTCAGGAAGGGCGCGCAGAGATGGACAACATGTGGTTCAAAAGGGTTTTTCGGCTCCAGACGGCTCCAAGATGGCCAAGATGGCCTGCAACCCAAGATGGTCCAAGATGGCCTCGAAGACGGCCCAAGAGAGTCCAGGATGCCCCCAAGTTCGCACAGGAAACACCTGAGACGGCCCAAGACGGCCCCAGAGGCCTCCAAGAGGCCTCCACGACGGCCCAGGAGGCCTCGAAGAGGTCCTCCAGGGTCCTCAAGGACGGCCCGAAGAGGTCATAATCATAGATTTCCCTTAGGGATTCGGCCTTCCGACGGCCCAAGACTGCCCAAGAAGCCATCAAAATCGCCCCAAGAGTGCCCAAGAAGCCTCCAAGACGGTTCCGGGACGGCCCAGGAGGCCCCCAAAACGGCCCCAAGAAGGCCGCAAGACGGCCCAGGAGGCCCCCAAGACTGCCAAGATGGCCTCCAAGACTGCCAAAATGGCCTCCAAGATGCCTCCAAGACGGCCAATATGGCCTCCAAGACGGCGAAAGCTCTTTTCCCGGCAGCGAATACATGCTCATGCGAGCGAGGCCCGGAGACTGGCCACTGATCAGCTTAAAAGTGGCCTAGAGCGAGGCCGAGCGGTGCACTCGTTCGATAGCAGAGTCTGCCCCACCAGAAATGCGAAACCTTTAGGCCCCAAGCCGTGGTTCCCAGCCACGGGGAGCGGAGTGCCGACAGGCACGAGGATTAAAAAGGCGAGGGCGTTCAAATGGTATGACGTTCGCTCCACACGGGTGACAACAGAGCCCGAGCTAATGCACTCGCCAGTTTCGGGGGGTAGGCCGCGGCTTCGCGCGCTTCTTTCCTGGAAACCCGAGGTCCAGCTCTGGGCCTCCAAACACAAGCCCAATCGCTTTTCCGAAGGGGCGTTCCGAAAGCACAGTGGTTCACCACGACTGTTCTACACAGAGGATGTCGGAGCAGGGCGGCAAGGGCTGGGTCGTGCCAAACATAGCTGCTATGCGGGCGTTCTATACAAAAAGCGGCTCTCATCTTGATGCGCAGAAGGATAGTCCGCAAGCAAAAATCTAGACAGGTGCTCCCAAGACGAACCTTTTCTCTCTGGATCTCAAGGAGCCCCCATCAAGCCTCGAGGGACCTGTATGCTGCGCAGCGGAATGATCACATTTTGGACGACCGAAAACGAAGTGCACGACGGGGCCATCATGACCCCAATCACCTGGCCTTTCCGCACTGCCCTCCGCAGGTCTGCCTCCGCACAAGGCTGGCAAAGGTCGCCAACGGGGCCTGCCTTCACATCCCACTCGCGGGACGCGCAGCCTGCTCGTCGCGCCGCCGCCACCCACCCTGTCCAACTGAACAACTCGGCCGGGAAAGGGATCACGGGCGCAGCGGCGGGGCCGGCAGCCGGCGCCCACGCGCGAGGCACTCCTCGAGCTGGCGCTCGCAGTCGAGGGCGTACTCCTGCAGGCCGGCGGTCAGCTCCCGCCCGGCATCGTTCAGGCGGCCCGCCTTCTCGTACCTGGCGATGCTCTTGGTGGCCTTCCTTAGCCCCCTCTTCATGCGCTCGTCTAGGCTCCTGGTACGATGAGCCCGATCGATCGAGATCCCGCTGTGGCGGCCCTGGTATGGCACCATCTTGAATCCGAGGGCCACCGCGGCCTTCACGAACATCTGGTAGATCTGGCTGTAGTCCCAAGGGGAGACACGCTCGCCCCCGGGGCCCCGACTGAGGCGATGGAACATGTAGTTGCGCCAGGGCGTCCTGGTCGAGTCCATCACCACCGCGTCGCCTGCCTCGCCTGTCTGGCTGCGGGCGAAGCCCTGGGCAACCGGAAACAGCAGCAGGCACCGCTTGCTCAGGCCGCACCAGGCTGGCGGAAGCAGCGAGCGTCTCGTCAGCGACAGCAGCTCCGACGGTCGCAGGTGCGCCTCCACCATCACGAGCACCGCGATCGCCGCCAGCCCGTGGCCGTGGCGCACCAGCTGCAGCGCCAGCGCCGCCCGCGTGGGCCAGGGCTAGGGTGCGCGGCTCATCGGCGGGCTCAGAATGCGCCAGCCTCGAAGGCATCGGACCGCTCGCGGGAGCTTCCGACTGCCGTTGCGACTGACTGACGCCAGGGAAGGTGAACATCACTACCGCCAGCATGCGCTCCCCGCGCCAGGCGCGGCGGCCCTCGCTAAACTCGGCGTTCATCGATGCAGTCGTCTACTTCGGCATCCTCGACGAGAGGGGCGTTGCGTGTGTCCGCAAAGGCGATCAGCTCGTCCACGTGCATCTGGTAGCGCGCGCGGGTGGCGGCCTTGACGCTGTGCGCCTCCAGGTATGTCTGGCCTGGCGGCAGCTTCATCCTGGCCATCCGCCGCAGCCGCGCCGCGGCCCGCCGGGTGTCGGCGCGCGCCGAGGCTCGCCCCGGCAGCCCCCGCAGCTGCTCTCGCTGGCGTCCTCGGCGGCAGCGGCGGCTTCGCCCGTGGCTCTGGATCTGCCCAAGAAGTCAGCCGCGGCCCGGCCCCAGCGCGTCTCCGGGGCGCGCTCCAGTTCCGTCGGCGACGGCGCGGGCCCGGCGCTCGCCCGCTGGTCCAGGTTGCTGCGGACCGCCCGGCTGAGCGTCCGCGCTCGGCGGGGGGCGCGGCTCGAGGGCGTCGATCTGCCCGACCCGGCCGCAGGCGGCGCCGACCCCAGCGGACGGGTCAGCACCCGCGCCCGGCTGGCCTGGCCCCGCGGGAGCATGCCGCTCGGCCAGCTTCGCCTCGCTGGCAGCCAGACATGCGGCCGCGGTCTCCACGCTGGCCCCGCCCATCTCGAGCCAGGATGGCTCCGGGAGGTGGATCGCCGAGGCCGCGGGTGCGCAACCGACACCAGGGCCGTTTGGGGCCCGCTCCGATCTGTCTCTCTCCCATCCACCACGAGGCAGCAGATGGGTGGCGCACTTATCCGGCTCATGCTCTTTTGCAAACTGTCTGCCCCCCTCGCCGCCGCGGTTGAACTCCGAAGGGGTCCGCCCATAACTGAACCTGAGCCCTCGCCCGAAAGAGCAAGCCGCCGCACGCCGAACCATTGTCGGCAGCTTGAAAACACAAGCCCGCGACCGTGAGAAGGCCAGGACCACCGCCATGTTGTCACCCAGCAGGAAGGCCCGGCCGTCGTGGCCAGCGCGGGGGCTAGCCACGCGTTCCACGGCTTCGACCAGCGCGCGGCCCTCGAGATGGAGGACCCCCTCCTCGTGGGCTCACCGATCGGCTAGGACTGTCCGCCAACGCCACGCATGCAGCAGCTCCGCCGGCACCTCCTCAAACGCGGGGTCCTGGCACCAGCGTTCTACCTCCTCATCCTCGGGCCCCCCCCCGGCGACGCAAGCAGCTCCAGGCCCGCGTCCTCCACGGCGTTCCGCCGCGCAGCCCCCGCCCCCGGGCCATGTCGAGACCGCTCGCAGACGCGGCCCACCCGGCCGACGTCGCGAGGACCCCACAGCGAATATGCCAGGCCAAAGCCCGCGAGGAACGCGTCCGACTGGTAGACCCCAGGAAGCCACCTGGCATCCCAGTCCGCGTGGAGGAAGATCATCAGGCCCGTGAAGGCCCGCAGCTCCTCGGCCACGCTCCGCCACAGCTCGGCCCTGTCGAAGTAGTGGCGCTGGATGAATCGATAGGTGCAGTGGAAGCAACTCAAGCTCTCGCGGCGCACCAAGCCCAGGAACGCGAGGTGACCCACGACGATCTCCATCTCCACGCCGCTCAAATTGCGGCGCCGCAGCAGCGCCTGCACCGCGCCGCGAAGGCGCCAGAACCTGGGGGGCGTGGGTCGCGTGCACCCCTCGCGGCCGTTGAGCTGCACCCCGAGCGCCCCCCCCGCCGTCGTTCACCAGCGCGGTCTCGTGCACCTCGAGCCCCACCTGGCCGAACGACTCCGTGGCCGCCTCCAGCGCCGACCTCACCTGGCCCTCCGAGCCCCCCAGCACCCCCATGTTGCCCACGTAAGTGTAGTGACCGAGGGTCAGCGGGCAGTCCAGCAGCAGCGGGGGGCCGCGGTCCGACATGGGCGGAGCCCCGTCCAGCGCGCGCAGCAGCGCCATGCGATGCGCGTTGGCCGCCTGGGCGAAACGCTGCGATCCGGCCCAGGCGCGCGGGCCAGCGGGTAGAGCGGGCAGGGTGTCCCGCCCCCCCCCCCCCCCGCGGCTGCCCGAGGCCGAGCTCGGCGGCGCGCAGCGGCGGGCGCCCGAAAATAACTCATGGAGATTGGCCCGTGGCCCAGGGGCAGCCTGTGGAAGCAGCCCTTCACGTCGCTCACGCCGAGCCAGGTGTCGAGGCCGCCCAGGGCGTCGTCCAGCTCCTCGCCCCGACCAAGGTCGCTCGTCGTCGACCTCGCGATCCGACTGAGGCCGTCACCGCTGACAAGGTCGACCCTGGGCGGACTCCTGAATGCACGGTTCGCCGGGCGGCAGTCCAGGATCAGCCGCTGGCGATCCCCTTTGTCCTCGACGAAGAAGATCCCCACCTGGCAGCGGCACGTGGTCGACAAGCGCACCAGGCCCATCTTCAGCAGCCGCTTCACCAGGCCGACGTAAGCGGGGCGCTTGCGGCTCAAAACTGGGCCCATACAGGGTCGAACTGGACCGCAACGTGCGTTAATTTCGTCCACCTCCGCAGGCGAACGCATCACGCGGCTCTCATACTCATTCAACTGATGAGTCCGCGCCGCCTCCGGCAGCAGGTCCGCGACGCGTGGCGATCCCGCCACCCTTAAGACATATTAAGTTATTTTTCGGGCGCAAGTTAATTTTTAACTCAACGAAGAAGTTGGGCTTATCGAGTTAAAAATAACTCGGGCAAGAATTAACTCGATAACTCGCCCGCGGCAATTGTAAATTAACTCGAGTTATTTTTTTAACTCGATTTATGCCCAACTACATGTGCACATTGAATTTCGACTTATCGTACATGTGCTACCACCATTACGATTACGAGTCGCAAAAATATGACTATCAGTCGTACTTGCTAGGCAGGGATATATGTGCAGTAGTAGTCAGATCAGTCGTAGTAGTCGTAGTAGTAGTAGTCGTCGTCGTCGTCGTCGTCGTCGTCGTCGTCGTCGTCGTCGTCGTCGTCGTCGTCGTAGTAGTAGTAGTAGTAGTAGTAGTAGTAGTAGTAGTAGTAGTGGTAGTAGTAGTGGTAGTAGTCGAAGTCGTAGTCGGATAGTCATACGAATATTACCACCACTACGCTGACCACTCGTTATACGAGTGTTGTGGCTGCTAGTAGTATTATTGATTTCACTACTGCGGTCCGTTCTGACGACGACGACGATATATGCAACACTTACTCCTAATATGATTACTACTGCTACTACCACGACTACGATTCCTACGTCTGCGACGATGACGACTACTACTCGTAGTACTTAGTAGTACTAGAGTGAGTAAAGAATATAGTCTGTAGTAGTCGTAGTAGTAGTAGTAGTACAAAGGAGTACAAGTAGTAGGTCGTATACGGGATACTACAATACTACTAACTACTTACTAGTTTTGTGGCTGCCTTCACTACTTTACCCTACTAATACTACTACTACTACTACTAGTATCACTATCTACTTGTAATGATACGACTGACGATTGTACTACTACCACGACGATTGGTACTGCTACCACTACGACTACAACCATTATTGCTACTAGTCGTATTACTCCTACAACTTATGAACATTGATGGCGCAGGGGGCGGGGGGGGGTTGCAAGGAGTAGCGACAACGTTCGTGGCGATTTGTCTACACGTGTGGTGCACATCACATGCGTGATCATCCGCAAAACTGTCTTTTCGATTCGCAAATACAACGCCAGCAGAATCCGCCCTCAAACTATCGCGACAAACAAGTCTGCCTGAACATGAAATGGAGCGCACACCTGTACTTGCCAATCATCTTGATAGCTGCCCGCGCAGGCGTGTTCCCTCGCACACAGGACGCGCCTAATAATCTCATCTTGTTCATGAAAGCCTCGCCAGCGTAACACCACCCCCTGCGGGGATTGATGTGGTTGATCTCTAAAGCCCAATGGGCAAGATGGTGTGATTTTTATTGCGACGTCAGACAGGAGCTCGGGCTCATTCCCAACATGCATGGTTGCTGCGTTTTGGCACGCAAGAAACACCCAAACGCAATGTGAAAATTCTTGGCGCTGCGCTTCTGGCAATATGTTCGAACATACGTGGTCCCTTAGTATTGCGTCAATGCGTGCGGACATGCGTAGGCCAAGCTCTATATGTCTGTGCGATGCGTCATCTTCGTCCATCCAACAACGCCAAACCCAAGCTAGTGCTGGCAAGAGGTGTTGTATCTCTGCTGCCTTGCCCTTGAGCGTTGGAAAGTCATTGCGAGGCGCCTTTGGGTTTCTAAACATTGACAACTTTATCCTGCTGAAACACTCTGACTTCGATACCCCGTGCGACGGATCTTCCCACCAAGCTTGGCACTGATTGAAAACGGTTTGCAAAGCAACGGCTGGCTCACTTGGCAAGATGACGTAACACAAGAGCCAGAGGACGCCACCGCAGAAGTACATATCTACCCCTAGATGTTTTGTATGCATCAGATCGAAGCAAATTGTCCAATTCGATACGAAAGGCAAATCAAAAATTTGGTGATGTCGAGGGAAAGCTGCGAGCCACGTTTCCCGAATCCATATTGTGTCGCGCCAAGTCGGACCGTCCTTGCGATTATCTGTAAAAGGCTTAGCCGAAACATTTGCTTGGCACCTTGCGCAGCACGACCTCGCAGTCGGCCACGGCATCCCAAACTCTTTGCTGAGGTATTCGAGGTCTCCTTTGATGCACAGAAGGAGGCCTTTGAATCCGCCAGCAAGTGGCGCCCCAGCACGGGGGTCTCGAATGGGTCTGTTCATCCAGTCAACTACTGGCCAGAGACCACGGAACAATGCAGACAAAGACCAACGCATGATGCGCCAAAACGGCTGCATCGTTCGACACCCAAATGTATCAGCTACAAGCGAATGAAATATCGTATGGATGCAGAAGTTACATTGCAACGTTGCGCCGACACCTGATAGCATTGAACACCAACTATACATGTTCATTGATTCAGACCATGACTTGCCGACGCCCTTTATCGGCACGCCATCTCCGTGAATGCCTATGGGCACTGTCCAGCGTTGCCAATCTGGTTCATTCTGGATCGGGTTATTCAACAACGCGGGGTGCTCCCGAACGTCCGCCCAAAAAGCTACAAGGTCACTTTGCGCACTGCATACGTGGCGTTCCCAATGGTCGGGGTAATGGGCGTACAAAGCTGCGAACAGTTCGTGTGGTAAAAGCATATTTATTTTCCTGGGCGCAAAGACGCCTGGTCGAGGCGTTTTGCAAAGTGCTTCAAACTTGTACGTATCAGGCACCTTGCTGTTGTCCAATAGCCGAACCATGCCAGCATGACAATGGTTGGGGTTCGCCCCATGCGATCCAAGACTTGCAAGATTCCCGAGATCATCTGGCACGCACGGATAATCTGCAGCCAACCACTTGTCAAAGTCAAGGCGGGCCCTATGAGCAATAGTTTGCACCGTCTGCGGCGACATCAAGCCCCAAGCCCACTGTTCTATCACAAACTCTGCAAGCATGCTTCGCTGATCACGGTTCGACTTGCGTTTGGCTTTACCTTGGCCGCGGGATTGTTGGAGATTTGGTTGGGCGGCTTGCTTGGGCTGACCTCTGCCCGGCCACATCGCGATCGAATGTAGACGCGCGCGAGCTGAGCGCGCGAAGCGCAGAGAACTTCAAAACTATAAGTTGGACAGAGCCAGAACGGCATACGGATTTGCAAGTGTGATAAAACGGCATGGCAATGAGATGCGTGATGCGTGACTTCAATGCGCAGCGCGGTTGCAACGCACATCGAAACTCAATGCAAGGCGCATGCAGGACACATACATATTGCACATATGAGGTGTATTGTGTTACGCGTGCCATGCGCGCGCTAACGACAACCTGATTTGGTAAACCAGCGCAGCAAGCCACATGCAGTTTACACATGAAATTCGCGCATTGTTCTTCCATACCAACAGCTCATGCAACATGCAGCGCCCAAGCGCGGCAAATGAAGAACGAACCCGGCCTCCTGTCATCCAGCAACATGCTGCCCATCCTCGCCCTCGCGGCAATGATCACCCCCATACACATGCCCCCCGAATGCCTTAATTGCACGCACAATGCCCCCCGCTTCGCTCCCCCCTCTGCCTCTTCCACGTCCTCCCCCTCCCCCCTCCTCCCTACCCCTCTTCCGCCTTCCCACATTTCCCAGATTCCCCCCCATCCCCTCCCTCCTCATGAGAGACGAAGAGCACATCTGAAGCGCCAGCGAGAATACGATAATTCGCATTTTTTACTGTCGATATAGCGGCACACCAGCTCGCGTTGCCTGATTGCTCAGCTCCCGCGCGGATCGGTTCCAAGACAGCACTATAGCACGGGGAAGGTGCGCACTCGCAACCACGATTGCTCAACCATTCATCACAATCTATCAGTACTGTCATGCCCAAACAAACAGAGAAAACCACATATTTCGGATTCGCCCGCGAAGACGGTCTCATCCCAAACGCAAACGTAACATCAAACCATTATTGAGCTCACGTAGCCTTCCTAAGAAGAGCATGGCGTCTGGCCAATGCACTCGCGGCTTCACTTCAGCTCCTTGATGTACGCGGAGGCCAGGCTCTTCTCCTAGTGCGGCATGGTTTTTTCCAGCGTAACAATATCATGGTGTCCCCAGCGATGCGAATTAAACTCTCGCTGCTGCTGTTTCTACGACCTCTGGTCCAAAATGATTACACATATGTTGTCAGCGCGTCCCGTAAACATTGAAGTACTCCAGGCCATCGTGGGCTGA
Organism: Prorocentrum cordatum; assembly: GCA_963575745.1. Taxonomy (NCBI): domain Eukaryota; class Dinophyceae; order Prorocentrales; family Prorocentraceae; genus Prorocentrum; species Prorocentrum cordatum. The sequence goes on from CAUYUJ010014590.1 coordinate 13,314, forward strand.
TTGCTAGTGCGACACAAGCTTAGGAGTAGTATTCTTAGTGATACGACGGGGCCACTTATTGCTACTATTACGACTGCTGCTATCACGTCCTGCATGAGTACCACTACCATTGACACTAATATTGCTAGTGCGGTTGCAAGGCTACTTGATGATAGTAGTACCACTACTCCCACTACAGTTTTTACTACGATTATCATTATGACTATTTCTACTACCGCCACTAGTAGCACTACGCTTGCAGCTAGCATCCACGTTCTACGCATGCTGTCAGCAATCGCACGCATCCCACATTCGAGCAACATGGACCCAACATTGCGGTGGCAAGAAACGAAGCCACTGCGACGCAAACCAGCGAAGGATACATGCAATCCTCGAAGTTCTTCTGCAGCAGGACGGCCGCCTCGCCGAGGATGTCTTTGCACGTCTGCACCGTTAGCGCGTCGTTGTTCTTGCCCACTTTGTGCGTCTGGGCCTTCCCGAGCGTGTGATCCAGGTCCTATAAAGCACGCGTGCACGCGCATCTCCCTAATGAGGTGACCTAAAATTTCGGCAACACACCATGGGCAACATCGTGTCTATCATAACGACAACGCGAAATCTGTAGGATTACACGTGTTACGAAATACAAGAGAAGAAACAAGGTGTCATTAAATACGCGGTTAAACAGTGCTCACCGAGTGCCCTTGCATCATCAAACATAAGCGGGCCACGTCCTCCAGCTTGGGCGCTGCGCTCTTCAGCTTCTGCAGGTGCTCCTTGGCCTTGCCGTCCTTGATTGTATTCAGGACGTTGATCACTTTTTTGGTTTCCTTGATGCTCTTCACCGTGGCAGTCCAGGCCTCTTCAATGTGCTTGCGGATGGGCATTGGGATCTCACGATCCTGCAAGGTGTTATCCAGCTGCTGCAGAAGAATCTTTGCATGGTGCGAATGTGTGTTTTATATACATACACGCATATAAATATAAACATGTGTACATATGAACATGTGTGTATGTGTGCTTTGCGCACGTACGTGCATATATGTATACAAATGCGTGTATGTTTATGTAGGTATATGTATGACCGCATATTCACATGTATATGCATGTAGACACCTGCATGTACGGAAAACCAAACAAGCAGCAGGTACGGAAAACGGAAGCCGAACATTTTGGGACGAAAATGGTCGGCTTTGTTCTGTGGCCAGAAGACACCCGACCCCCTAACGGCATACACGTGCAAGCGCTGATTATGAAGTTCCTCCAGCAAGCGGAACCCAATCTCTTCATATATGGACGACACTGTGTGAACCTGAACGGATGCATACTCATATGTACCCCATCACCCCCACCTCATATGTACCCCTGCCGCCGCACAGCAAGTTTCCTCGCATCATCAGGGGCGCCGAAAATAATATCCTTAGTTTTGCGCTCGTCGAAGACCATGTCCCAGCCCATGTTGTCGAGGGCGTCGGAAAACTTCTGAGCGTCTTCGTCGGAGATGGCCCTCGAGGCGCGAGTACCGTGCTTCTTAGTGATTGTTTGCTCATCCTTCACAGCGAACGTGGTCATCACGCTATACGTGATGCCGTCAGTACCCTTTTTCTCCTTCACCTCGCCCCTGTCGAGAGCGGCCCTGTAGCTCACCTTGGAGGAAATATGTTGCGCGCAACAGCACAAATCAAACATGCAGCCGATACCGCGCACGTGGACAAGCCCTCCCCCTCCCATCCCTCACTCATGTTTCCTCCGCTCTTCCCCCCACCAACTGTCATCCGGTCTCCCCTCCCTCCTCCCTCCTCCCCAGTTTTCTCGCTTGCATCAATGATCTCATTTTCTTTGTGCCATGATATCGCCGTGGCAACGACGAAATGATAGCAAACTGACCAAAGACCGCTCACATGCGAACACAATCCAAAGTGCAACCCTCATTATCGTGAAACTTACTAGAGATGAACACGCCCCTCGGCATAGCATTCTGCCACTGCGACTTCGTCTTCTGGTCCTTGAACTCCATCCACTCCTTTAACGGGAAATACTTGGTGAAACAAGGAGACAGGGGATGCGTGCCCGATGATATACATACCTGTATATACATATATATGTGTATATATAGATACACACGAATATATGTACATATATGTATTTGTATATATATATATGGAATAAGCACACGCGTGTTGTTATACATATGAGTACTCAAACTTTCAACGTGTGAATGTCCTGCACGACTTTCGCCCCAGTGTTGAGCTCGCATTTGCCTCCGCCAAGAGAAACAACAACGTCATTGATGAATTTCGTCTGCTGGCCCCTGCCCTCTGTATCGTTCCATTGATCCAGAAGTTCTGGTGCAACAAGATTCTGCTCGATCATTTTGAGAAACCTCGCGTACTTGTTCCTGTCACGGCGGTCAGTCTCCCCTGCGTTCTTGGCGTCTTCCTGCGGGCGACAAGAACGTTCAAAACAATAATGAATTCTACGTGGGGGGGTCATGATAAGGAACGACAATCCAACGCCGAATCGCACTAAACATGCGAGGGGCACTGGACATTGGAAGTAAATTTCGATTGAAATAACATATCCTCAGCAACTGCTGCGGCAGGGCGCTTGCGAGGAGGTTCGGCGTCGGCGGCTCCGTCGGGCCCCGCTGCTGCCGCCGAAGGGCGGCGCTTGAGTGTGCTCTTGGGCGCAGCGGCGGGCTTCTTCCCGAGGGGGGCGCTCTCGCCGTCGCTCTGCTCGTCGAACGTGGGGTCACCCTCCGAGATCGCACTATCAAAAACAGCGGCGCCACATTACAAACATTCTCAGGGGGGGGGATGGGGTGCCGTGAGAATCGGGAGCGGCACGTGGAGGACACATAGAACTCAGTGGGCAGGCGCATCGGGGCGCGGGGGCACGGCGAAACTAGGCAATGATTGAACGCAGCAAAAAAACATCAAGCTTCAAAAAAAAGAAGTGCCTTCCCCCACTCTGCCATCTGCGAGAGCATGCTCGAAGACTTCTTGGGGCCCATGGCGATATCGTACTATAGTACACCGCGCGTGTTCTCGTTCAGAAGTTATGCAGAACTGCTGAAACAGCTATGCGAAGCGAGGAAAATGCACAACCAAGTCATGCTCACATGGCGCTTATCACAACACACACTTCAAATACATGGCCATAGTCTCACATCGTATACGGTCATATATATATAACATACATATATATGGTAAACTTGTGTGTAACACGTGTGCGTTGTAGTGTGCAGGTAAATTACATCGAAACTACACCCCCACGTTGTAGTTTGCATGTAAATTGCAACTAGACTACGTCGTAGTTTGGTTGTAGTTTGGTGGTAGGTTGATTGTAGTTTGGTTGTAGTTTGATTGTTGTTTTTGTGCGTGTGTGACGATCTCCAATAGGAAAGGGTTTCCCACCCATATCTACAATCAAACTACAATCAAACTACAACCGAACTACAATCAAACTACAACCAAACTACGACGTAGTTCGGTTGCAATTTACATGCAAACTACAATGCGGTGATGCAGTTCCCGTGTAATTTACATGCAAACTACAACTCGCTGGTTGTGATAATCATGGCATGAAATACAACGACCACAAAGCATGTCCCTTCCAAACAAAATATAATTGCACATCAACTGATGGAATGCAGCCATACCTTCATCAAAGACACCCTCTCTCATCTTCATCCCCCCCACTCTCCACCACCTCCTCTCGCCCTGGATGCTACATCGCTGCCACCTTCGCTGCATTTCTACGCTCTTGCTCGCGCGAGCGCCATTCGTGACTGCGTCAAATCTGCGACGCGCTAATCTAGAGCTCACCTTTGGAGCAAGAAACCAAAACAAGCACGCAATCTGATATCGCACGAAACATGACGCGCCTGCGCAGTTAGTTCCATGATCACTGGGAGGCATTGCAAGCACAATTTCTGGACCACACCTGCCTAACACAAACGATACCTAACACAAACGATGACTAACACAATCAATCTCAGACCACATGCCTAACACAAACTATGCCGACCACATGCCTACCACTAACGCCCGCAGGCGGCCATCCCTCAGAGGTAGTCCTCCATCGCAGTACCCTGGCGTTGCTATGGCACTTGTCATCCCCCATCTCCCCTCAACCCTTCTGCCGCATGCCTGAAACCTAACGAAACCATCAAGCGCTCATAATTGTGCCCCCTCCCCCTGCATATTCGAAGCAATAGCTGCAGCAGCGAAATGAAACTGCAACGGCGACGAACGCTAACATGCCACATCAAAGTGCACAATATAGCAATCACATAATCATGGAAGATCGTGGCCTGCGGGCTGCCTGGCTCGTCGGGCGCAGTCTTGGCCGTGAGTTTGGGTTTCTTGCGTGGCGGCGCGGAAGGCGCGGGCCCCGGCAGCTGAGAGCTCGGCGGGGGCACTGGCGGTGGCGGAAGCACGACCTTGGGCAGCGCCATCTTGGGGACGCGCGGAGGTACCACGATGGGCTGGGCCGCGGAAGCGCGCTGGGGCACGAGCAGCTGCACCCGCGGAGGCACTGCGACAGGCACGCGCGTTGGGCACCCCTCGGGCGCGGGCGGGGTGGGCGGCCACTCTGGTTCTTGGGGCGTTGGCGGCGTTGGTGGCCACCATGGGGCCGTGGGCCTCTGCGCAATCGGTGGCGGTGGCGTTGGCGGCCACCGCGGGACTGCTGCAGGCGGGTGGTTCGTGCCCAGGAGGTGCGGCGGCGGCGGCCCCAGTGGGGGCTTCGGCCCGCTGCCCCTGGCCTCGGCAGTGGCCGAGGGCGTGGTCGTCGAGGTGGCGTCGTGCCCGTCGGGTTTGGCCGCAGCAGTGGCCGTGGGCCTGTCGGCGGCCTTTGGGCGTGCTTTCTGTGGGGGCCGCGTTGGCTTCTTGGCGGGCGGCTCGGGCTGGGCTCGCGGCTCGGGCTGCGCCGGGCGCGCCCCTGACCGCGCAGGCGGCTCGGGCTCCGTGGAACTCCTGGGGCAAACCAAACACTCGAAGGTTTGCGCGACCAACATATCCATCATGATACAGGTCCACATCAAACATGCGCAACATAAAATGTTCAGCGTCACGCGCATCCCCATAGACTACGAGGACCTGCAAAACCACTACAGAAGATGAGCAGGCGAATCCCGCATACCCAATGCAACTATACGCAGCCTGAGGATACTACGAATGAGAACACATGCGCTGACAACTGCGAATATATAACACACTGGACATAATAGCTGTGGCAGACACGCATAACATTCCAATGCGTCCCAAGTAGGAAAATGCGTAGCTACATGGATGCAACAACCAAGCATTATGCAACACATATGCGTGACAATGCAAACATATCAAGCACGTGCGTAGCAAAGAGCGAGCATGCGATCGCGCATAAGAAGGCGTCCTCGAAGCCCGCCAGAACTCGTCGTCTTTCTCCTCAATGAATTGCCAGACGCCCCCTCCTCCTCCCCTCCCCCCTGCCCCCCCCCCCCCCCCCCCCATCCCTCCCCTCCTTCCTCTTGTCCCCCTTCCTCCTCCTCCTTTACTCCCTCCTCTCTCCCTCCCCCCCCCTCCTCCCCCTCACTCCTCTCCTCTCTCTCTCTCTCTCTCTACTCTCTCTCTCTCTCTCGCTCTCTCTCTCTCTCTCTCTTCTCTCTCTCTCCACTCGCTCTCTCTCCTCTCTCTCTCTCTCTCTCTCTCTCTCTCTCTCTCTCTCTCTCTCTCTCTCTCTCTCTCTCTCTCTTCTCTCTCTCTCTCTCTCGCTCTCCTCTCTCTTCTCTCTCTCTCTCTCTCTCTCTCTCTCTCTCTCTCTTCTCTCTCTCTCTCTCTCTCCCCCCCCCCCCCTCTCTCTGCTCAATGCGTAAAAGGGGGGTGGTTTGCGCCTTCCTTTGCAAGCAAAACCGACAGCTTTCGCCCCAAAGCGTTTTTTTTTCAGTTTTCCTTAGTTCGAGGTGTGCTCGTGATTCATTTGCACGCTCTCTGCATTTCTCCCATTGCTCCCCCCCTTTCCTCTGGCCCCTCCTCCCTCCGCCCTTCCCTCCCATAGAAGTCCGTCTTCAACCGCTGGGTAAGCCTGGTCTGCCCCGCGCCAGACTGCACGACGCGACCGTCTAAGAGGTGCATGGCCACGCTGGCGTGCCTGTCGCTGCAGAAGTGGACGAGCACGGTGGCGTCCTGGCAATTAGTAGTTAAGGCAAGCGCACATAGTAATTTCGTTGTAATTAGCATGTAGTTTGCAAGCGTTGTTGTATACATGCAAACTACAATTAAATTTCAACCAAAAATCAAACAACAACCAAATTACAATCATCATGAAACGTAGTTTGGTTGTAATTTACATGCAAACTACAACGCGCGATGTAATGTGAGTTTGCTTCACATGTAATATGCAGTCATCAGCTGTAGAGGTTCGCATGTAACTTACAATGAAACTACAATGTACACGGGTTGAAGTGTGATTGTAAATTACATGTTAACTACCACGATCAAATGTATAGTGTAATTCACATATAAAGTACATCGGATCTATGACGTATTACTGATCAGATGCAATATAACTAAAATCCAACATGCTACGGGGAATCCACATACGTTATCTATAACGAATGTAGCTACTCGAAAACAAACTGCTACGTGTGCAATGCAAGGTGTTAGTGAAATGCAAGCAGAAAGTCCTCGAAGGGCCCGTTGTGTTTCACCCACACGTCAGTGATGCCAGAGACGCCCTCGACTGAGTAGAACTTCTGGACGAGCCATCTCCCGCCCGCTCATTCAGCAAAGGCGCGCGTCTGCTTTCCCTTGCTATCCCTGGTCCCCATCCCCTTTCGTCATCTTTCTCTTCCTGCTCCTTTCCTCACCATCCTCGTCACCCTTCACCGCCCCCATCCTTCCCTTCGCCGCAGTCCAACTACCGAGCCCCTCCCCAAACCATGCGCAACGACCATGGGTGCGAACGCAGACCAGCTGCGCGCAGCAACCGCGTAGAACAACCACTTTCACGTGCAACAACCAGGCGCTAATGCAAAAACACTTGCACGTGCGCGGGAAAAAAAACCCATGCAAACAAGTAACGCGTACAAAGACAACGCCCACTCTTTGGAGATGGGCGGCTTCAAGTTCAGCACGCTCAGCACCTCGGGGACGAGCGTCGGCTCCATGCGGCCGAGGGGGCGGCCGTCTAGGAAAGGGCTCGAGACCCCTTCGAAAGCTAAACATAGCAGCGAACGCTACGATATAGCTATGGCAAGGGATGGGGGGATGGGCAACGCATCGTGGACTATAGCCAAGGACAGAATGCGGAAACAAACGTGACAAGCGTGTCCAGTTGTGACAAAAAAGTGGCAACGCGAGAGCAAGCGTGAGAAACGCTGCAGTACCGAACGACACCACATGACAACCAAGCGGGACAAAGCGCAAAAGTTGGCACAGCACTCGCACGTATAGAACGGGCACGTCACCATTGAAACTACCAAAGGCAAGGATCACAGCAACAAATGCATGAATACATTGCCGCCGCAGAAATGAATTGAACGAACGCAGTGTGCGATGTGTTTTCTTCCAAACAAAGCGTCGCATTGATGCGCTTCTTGCTACCCCAAGTTCCGTATAGAGGCGCCCGCCCTACAGGGCCTCTACGCCCACGTGCACGGAAGCTGCAGAATTCGGAATTACAGTTGGGAGCATATAACACCACGCGTTTCTTAACACGCGTTACGTTTCTTAATGTTTTTCATCGCGCCTACACGATATTTACGTTACTGCGTTTCAGTTGGCGAAAACGATTTGCGCAGGGCGTGGCACATCAACTCACCTTGCGACTATAGTTCCTCCCTCCTCTGCCCTCCTTCCCCCCCTCCTCCTCCCCCCCCCCCCCCCCTCCTCTCTCTCTCTCTCGCCCCCCCCCCCCCTCTCTCCCCCTCCCCCCGAGCCCCACAGCTCGAGAAAGCTCGCGGCCATATCACTCCTGCTCCTCGATCGACACACCGCGGGCCTGGAAAAACCCAACCTTGGCTGCCGCGCACTCGGCCTTCGCGCTCTCCTTGGCGAACTCGTCATCGTGCCCGCTGTTGAGAAGTTCGGCGCGCCTCTTGTGCCAGATCCTCGAGTGCTCACGGTTCCACTCGGCCTTCAGCTCTTTCTTCTGGTGGGGCGCGAGAGCCTTGATCGGCGTCAAGCCGTCCTGGCTAATATAAACATGTGCCAGCGCGCTAGCAGAGCAAACCACGCGCAACAATCATATGTCAAACACACCAGTCACATGGCAAACGAAATCGATCACAGGGCAAAGCAAAATAGATCAATCATGGGGCAACACACAATGCAATACAAAGTAATGTGAAATAACACAAACAATGGCATTGAGCATGCCCAATCCTTCGGTGGCTCGGCCGCGTACGTCGCGGGGCTGGCCTTGGGGGCGACCGCGGCCTTCCGCTTCTTCATGGGCGTCTCGGTTTTGAGCACGGGCTCGCGGGCGCCCTCGGCCTTGGCGCTGTCCTTGCCCTTGCGCTTGTTGCCAGTCTTGCGCTTGCCCTTCTTGCCAGTCTTGCCCTTCTTGCCCTTTTTGCCCTTGCTGCCCTCGGCCTCCTCGCTGGCCCCTCCCGCCTTGGCGACGCGATGCCCGAGCGCGAAGTTCTTCTGTCCCCTGAGCTTCGGGTTCACGAACGCAGCCGTCAAGGCTTGCATATACGTGTCCTCGTCTGTCTTGTCCGCGAACAAAGCCGAAAACATGCCAGTCTCCAGGTGCGACTCAGTCGCTGGCGGTGGGGTCGGCTCAGTAGCTGGCGTTGGGCTGTCTTGCTCGCTGGACAGGATCTTGGCGAAGATGCTGCACTCGGTCGTTGTCGCCCCGACGCTCGGGGCAGGCTGGCCCGCGACGGCGGGGCGCTCTCCCCGCGGGGCCTCGTTCCACTCGCCAGGCTCTGCCATCTCGTCGAGCACGGTTGAGATTTTCTTCATCTGCTCGGTCGTCGCCTGGAGATGGCATAAGGGCGACAGCGGTAATAATGACTGTGGTTTCTACATGAAGCGTGCTGTCACAACTGCTTGCCTCCGCGCGGTGTCTGATCGCCCTGCGCATAAAATCATAATAGTAATAATCATGTTTTAAAATAAAACAATATAGATATAGATATATACATATATACAAACGTAATGCCACTGAATTCAAGCAGTGTCCGAGAGCGTCAAAGCCGAGCCGCTGCGCTGGCCTGGGATGCTCGGCGCTGCAGACGGGGCAGCAGCGCCCTCGAAATCTTGTCGCGCAAACCTCTCAATGAGCGCCTTCCCTCGTGCAACAACTTGGGCAAGCGTCCACGGGCATTGCATGGTGCTTAATGCTTGCTGCTGACGCTTGCGCAAACTTATACAGAAAAAAACAACATGTCTCCTGGTTCGAGAGAGTCTGACGTTTGTCATTGTACTTCCAGACGAGCGAGTACTTGGAAGCCAGCGTCCTGGCGACGCTAAGTAGCCTATAAGGCGCATGTGTGCGCCTCCCCCCCTTTTGCCCCCTATTCCCCAGACCCACCCCTCCGCCGCCCCGCCCCGTTGGGGATTGCAGCGTTTGCGCCCCGATGTACCACGCAGCGTCGTGTGCGAACAAGTCGGCCGGCATGTCTCCCATGTGGATCGGCTTATCCTCATGCGTCAAGTATGGGCATCAACATCTTGTTTGCATATCGACATAGTATGAGCAAGAAGGCGTTGCTCGTTAAATGGCCACTGGTAAATCAAAAACATTACATCATTTGCCGTTCCCAAGACAAGTGCTCGCGTGCATGTACAGGCGCATGAACATGCAATGCAACCGAAACGAACAACACTTGCACGCGTGACAAAACATGTACAGTATCATAACGTATGCAAACATGATTGCATGGCTCACTCGATCATTGGATACAGTTCAACGGTGTAGGGACTCACCGTGTGAAATCTGGAATTGGACAAGTATCTCACACGACCACTACGCAACAACATCCTCGTTCACTTTGTAAATCGCCTGGCGCAGCTTCACCTGCGAAATGTTCAAATTGGGAACTTCAATGGCGAGTTCTTTGTACAGCGGCGCAAAGTCGGGCATCATCTTCGAATCAGGCTGCGTCTTCGCCGTGACGCGGGCGCGCAGGGGGCTTGGGGATGTTGTTTAATTGTCCTCCTCCTCCCCTTTCCCTCCTCCTGCCCCTTCCCTCCGCCTCGCCTTCGTCGCCCTCCTCCACTCTCCCATCTTACTATTCAAGTATCCAAACAATCATCTCAGAAGCTTCCACAGGCTGCGGTGCCCCATGTTGGTCAGATACTGGTCCACTATCGAAGCCAACGCTGCAACTGACGTGTCGACGGGCGGCCTGGACCTGGCGCGCCTGCCCGTGGCTGCCATGGCGCGGGCCGTCGGAGCCTCGAGATCCGACATGGGGCAGCCGCGGGTGGAGCCTCTTCCAAAATGGTCTGGTGGTGGGTCCACAAAAGGCTGCGCGGAACAAGGAATCCACATGCGAAACCCACTCGCAACACGTGAGCACAATCAGGGGGCAAAAACGTGTCCAACGCAGTACAACGAACGTGCTGTGGACATGCGTTGCGCTAGACGTCAACATTGAATGGTACATGGTGCACGCAGCGTCTACAATAGTTAACGGAAAGGTTTTTCGATGCCGCCAAGATGATTGGGGGTTCTCAAACGCCCCCCCCCCTCCCCCGACACTTACGCATAAGTGCTAGCATCCGTTCCAAAATGGCATGAGATTAACTCAAGTAGGGCATTGCGCGAGTATTACATCGAGTTAAACAATAACTCGCCCGAGTTAAGTTTAATTGCTTCAAACAGTTAAAAAATTAACTCAAACGAGGGGTTGCAGACTGAGTTAACGAGTTAAATTAACCCCCGGTAGAAAATACCGGGAGTTATTTTTTTAACTTGATATGTCTTAAGGGGTAGCGGTGGCGGCGGGGAACCGGCGGCCGCGGCGGCCGCGGCGGCGGCGGCGGCGGCCACGGCGGCGACGGCAGCCGAGGCGGCCGCGCGGTTGGGATCGCGGCCGCTGCGCCGCGGTTTGGATCGCGGCCGCCGCCGCCGCCGCCGCCGCGGTTTGGATCACAGCCGCTGCGTCCGCCGTCGCCGCGGCCGCCGCTGCCGCGCCGCGGTGTGGATGCGGGGCTGGGTCGCCGCCGCCGCCGCTGCCGGCAGTGGCGGCGGCCGCAGCCGCGGCGGCGCAGGATGGATCCTGGGCTAGATGTGGCCATGGCCGCCGCCGCTGCCGCTGCCGCTGGCGGCGGCGGCCGCGACCCAGCCCTGGCGAGGCCCGAGGAGGAGCAGGGCGGCGGCGCGGCGGGCTGCGGCGACGCCGCAGCCGCGGCGGCGGCGGGCGACTGCGCATCGTGCGGGTCGGCGTCGTCCTGCGGGAGCAAAGGAGGAGCGTCGCCGTCGCCGCTCGTCGTCGTGGTCGGCGGCGTCGGTCTTGACCGGCGCCGCCGTCGTCGCCAACGACGTCGTGGAGGGTTGACAATCGGGGCTCGAGGATCGAGTTTGTTGAGCGTTTGTGGTTTTTGGGGGAGGTCTGAATGGCCGCCGCCACAGCCGTCTCCGCCATGGTCATCGTGGTCATTGTCGTCGTCGTGGCCGTCGTGGTTGCCGCCGTTGTCGTCGTCGTTGTCGTCGCCACCTCCGCCGTTGTCGTAGTCGTCGTCGCAGTCTTCGCCGGGACTCGAGGAGCGAAGTCTGAGGATCGAGGCTTCTGGACGTTCTCGGCCCTTTGTTTGGCCCCCAGAGGGACCTCCGGAGGCCTCCAGGCGGCGTTCGTCGTTGTCGTGGACGTCGTAGTGGGCACGACCGACGCAGATGCCTCGACGCCACTGTCGTGGAGGCATACGCGTCGTCGTTGTGCCGAGCCCTCTTGGCTCTTGGCCAAGCCCTCTTACGGAACAGGGCCTCGCCCGAGTGCCGTTTCCCCGCCCCGACGGAGACGGGGACCAGCACCGCCCACCTGCTGGCACCCAAAGGTCACTCGGGGGTCACCAGGGCTAACTCGGGTAACTCGGGTCAGGGCTAACTCGGGTCGTTTTTCGGGAATCCGAACCCGACTTACCCCGGACCCGAATTACCCCGGATAACTCGGGTGCCCAGAACCCCACATCATCAGGGGTAACTCGGGTCAGGGCTAACTCGGGTTCGGCTTTCGGGAACCCAAGCCCGAGTTACCCCGGACCCGAGTTACCCCGGATAACTCGGGCGCCCAATGCTCGCACTCCCCCTCGCCACCCTCTGGGCCGCACCTTCCCCTACCGCGCAGCCTCTCCCACCTTGCCCCCCTCGCGGCGGCCCCCTCCCCGCGCGCCGTGCCGCCCGGCCACCTGCGGAGGAAGCCCCGCGCGCCCCTGCCGCGGGAGCCGGGCCGGCCTCTGCGCGCCTCTCCGCTCGGCCTCTGCGCGCGCCTCCGCGGCGCTGCTGCGCGTGCGGCCGCGACGCCCGAGCTCAGGAGGTGAAAAAACACACGGACACAATGAGTCGTCGATCCCCAGGAAAGTATTGGGAAATATGGGAACTGGGCGGGAAGACAGAGGCCCAGAAGATGTGGGAAGAGATGGGGAACCGTTTGATCTGTGTGTATTGATTTGTGTGTCCTTGGGCCCCTTCACAAGCTGCGTGTCTCCAATCCTCCGCTTCGCACGACGCCCTCCGGAGCCTGCGGCCACCCGGCACCGCTCTTTGGAGGCCCTGCGCGCCCCGAGCCCTCCTCTGGCCCGCCTCCGCGGCCGCTCTCCGCCTGTCCCGCCGGCGCCACTGCGCCATCAGCACCGCCGCGCCCCAGTCGCTGCTGCACCTGAAGAAGAAAAAGAAGAAGAAGAAGAAGAAGAAACATAATCATAATCAGAAGAAGAACTATTAAACCACTAATAATAACAATAATGGTAGTAATCAGAATATGAAGAAGAAGAAGAAGAAGAAGGCACAACTACACGAGCAGAAACTTTCGGGCGGATCTCTTGGACCGGCGCTGGGCCGCCCCCTGGCGGCGCCTCTGGCGCCGCCCGTGGCGCGCTCAGCGCGCCAGGGAGGGGGGTCTGGCGCCGATCCACGAGATCCGCGCGCGCGCACTCCTCCTCCTCCTCCTCCTCCTCCTCCTCCTCCTCCTCCTCCTCCTCCTCCTCCTCCTCCTCCGCGCACCTCCTCCGCGCACCTCCGAAAATTGATGGTCATCCAAGTTCCTACGTGGTGCAGTGGAGGCCCATGCCAAGAAGCACCCTGCTTGCCTCCAGGGTGCCGTGGGCTTCTTGGGCCTCGACGGTCTCGCGACGGCGGGCGTGACGTTCCCACACCACAGATCCAGGGACGTCCCGGGGTCTCGGGGTTGGGTTTCTTGTGGCAGGTCTCTTGTGGACTGGCCTCCACTTTTCAGGAGGGACAAGAACACGCAGACACAACGAATCGTCGATCCCCCAGAAAACATGGGAAAATATGGGAAGTGTGGGGGGGAAGACGAAACCCCAGAAAATGTGGGAAGATATGGGGAATCTTGTTATTTGCGTGTGTATATATATATATATATATATATATGTGTGTATGTGTATATATGTATATATATATATATATATATATATATATATATATATGTATGTGTGTGTGCATGTGTGCGTGTGTGTGTGTTTGTGTGTGTGTGTGTGTGTGTGTCCCAGGGCCCCTTCCGCTGTGTGTGCGCAGGCGCTCCGCGCGTGCCCGCCGCCGCTGGCAGCGCAGGGGGCCCTTAGCGCACGATGGCGGGCGCTCCCGCGCCGGCCGTGCGCTGCGCAGCGGCGGGGGCCGCTGCGCGCGCGGTGGCGTGCACCCGAAGAGGTAAGTCGGGCCGTCCCTCTACAGGGGGCCAGAGCCCCGAATCATCAGGGGTAACTCGGGTCAGGGCTAACTCGGGTTCGTTTTTCGGGATTCCGAACTCGACTTGCCCCGGACCCGATTTACCCCGGATAAGTCGGGCTTCCAGAGCCCCGAATCATCAGGGGTAACTCGGGTCAGGGCTAACTCGGGTTCGGCTTTCGGGAACCCAAGCCCGAGTTACCCCGGACCCGAGTTACCCCGGATAACTCGGGCGTCCAACGGTGGCGTGCGCCCGAAGAGTTCAGTCGGGCCTGTCCCTCTAGTAGAGAGGGCGGGCGACGTGCACGTTCGAGAGGGCGGCTGGCCTTTTCGACGGCCGACGCACGGGCGGCGCACGGGCGACGAATG